>JAAGVU020000025.1:18633613-18686607 GCA_011763525.2 Mormyrus iriodes
TGAAGCAACTGCCATGTGATTGGTTGATTAGATAATTGCATTAATGAGAAATTGGACAGGTGTTCCTAATAATCCTTTAGGTGAGTGTATATTTTGTACTACACAATCCAATGGCACGTTTCTTAGTTTTTAATATGATTTTTAATAAAGACAACTGCATTGATCCTTGTCAGACAAAGAGCAAACAAAAGAAAATCATCTGTGAATAATAATCATCAGACACATGCATCATCATTATCGTGTGCCAAGATGTCACTGTTGCTCAATGTTACTTTAAATATGCAGCAATAATAAATAAAACACAGTAAGGAACAATTTCCATACTGAAATTTTATACATTATAATGTGTATATACAAGAATGGTGCTATAGGTAACTCGAGGTGAGTTCTCCAAAAACAAAAATGAGCATTTTTAACGATAGCCCTTTATAAACAACTGTTTACTGAAGCTGCATGTTTCCAGCTTCTGGTGAAATACCTCTCGGGAATGTTACACATTGTTTAGCAAGAGCACAGCACTAGGATCTGTGATGGGTGTGTCATGGAAGAGTAAGAGAGAAAAACATTTAAAAACAATGGGGTAGTACACAATGGGGTAGTATCCATTTACAGCATGAAAACAAATTCATTTGTGTATAAAGTTAAAAGGACGTGTTGGCATCTCTTATCATCCCTCAAAACCTCATTATAAAAACCACTGTGAGACCCATTCCGCCACAATAATACAGCTTGGCATGATTTTCCTTCCTCAGCTTTGCTCTATAGCAGATACACGTGGTCAGGAGGAAAATCCCTTACACAATTTGTGCAAGTATTTGTCAGAGCATACAATGACATATTCCATTGAAACTGCAGGGTAGATTATCATGCCTCCAATAGCTTAGCATCAACACGTCATAAAAGAGTCATTCAGACATGAAAGCTTTAAGTCTTGGGTAAAAATGGGAATCCTGTCTGTCCTCGTCGCTTAATTGAACAGGAAGTGAATAACTGTCAAATACATTTTGTCACATTGTAATTACCAATATCGTAAGAAAACCTTTAATAGACTGTCTGATTATGTCATGTACTTCCTGCTAGCTGTTACATAATTTTGGAGAGCAACAAAAAATCAACATAAAAATATAGCCAACTCTTCACTTTCACAGAAGCCTAACTTAGAAGTTATCCTAATGCAATTAAGATTTATGACAAAAAGAAAGAGGAGTAGTATATTTAGTCTTATTTAGAAATACAGGTAAAGAGCACTCTGACAACCTATATGAGAACTATACACATCTCCCGTATAATTCACAATACACAGTGTTCACAGAAAGTCTTGGGACATTGTAACAATGTTATAAATTAATCGTCTTCTCAACAAAAGTCTATTGACAAGCGATGTTTAAGATATCTGCACATATCTTACAGACATTTTATTTTTATTAAGTGTCATCATTTTTTGACTTAGTCATTCAGTTCTGTTCTTTCCATTTTGCTATAAATTGCAGTTGTAGTCACTGGCTCCCAAAGGGATACTTAACACAATTGTTTAGTGTTTTATGGTATCGCAAAGAAGTTACTAATTAAAAAGCACCCACTGATGCTTGTCAATGAACTTTGTAACTCAGAACAGCTCTTTTAGTACTATAATTTGGGTTTCAAATTTCTTACTGCTTGAAATGAATGTTTCTGTGATATAAAGTTTTTGTAAATGAATGAAGTAATGCTTTTTGTTATAAACAAAAATATATTTGCAATATTTTTGCTGAAATAAGTAAGCATCCCAAGACGTACTATGAGCACTGTACAACCCAAAGTTTACAGCTGAACTGAAATAACATGTATTGCTTTTTTTCATTTTTTAATTTGAATGTATCAATCCATTCACCCATCCATCCATCTCAAAACCACGTATTCTGGACATATACACTCACCAGCCACTTTACTAGGAACACCAGTACTAGGGATCACCTGAGCATACAAGTCTGAATTCTTCATGCCATGGGCTCAAGAAGGTCCTATAAACATTCATTCATTCATTCATTTATTCGTTCCTAGGACCAGAGATTCCTTTCCCTCTTAGCTAGTACAGGAAACAATTACTGGATATTTCAATAACATCCCTGTGCTGAAACTGTAAAGTTGTAATTGAGTAAGACTAGTGATTTGACACAAGTATGCAGTATTAACACAAGGGCTGACGTAAAAAAACCTGACACATCACCTGAGAGGTGGAGCAAGTTCGGGAAGCTAAGGTCTGCTTGTCAAAGGTGCTATAAAACACTCCCTCACTCTCAGCTAGAGTTTCAGACAAGGACACGGGAGCAAGGAGCTTTTCCTTTTATTTTTCTTTAAGGTTTGAAGGAATCCCAACTACGGTCCATTTTTTTTAAATCGCAAAACCAAACCTGTATAAAATGTAAGTACCTCCTCTGTTTTTGATTTCACATATTTTTGCAAAAAGTAACTGCCACAAACTTGTACAAAAAAATACACTTCTGTAATGTGTTTATTTTCAAAACATTTTAGCTAGAATTTGCATTTACTTTGCATCTTTTCAAATACACAGTTTAATATTTAACATTTTGCACATTTATAGGCACAAAATTAAGATTATTGAAAGCTACATGTCACTTGAATTGTTAATGTAATGCATTTTCTAATGTTTTCAAGCAAGCAAATATGCCTCCTCCTGGGGTGTGTTTGGACATAATCAAGGAGCGGAACTGGGATGATGGGATGGGAACTCCCACTCACCCTGTGAAATTTCGTGGCCAAGACTTCTACAGGCTACGTGACCAGAGTCTATACAAAAGACAGAGGTTTATTGATGAAACGTTTCCCCCAGACAGTAGTACCATTGGCCCCAACCTCTTGAAACCTGAGGTGATGGAAAGTGTAGAATGGAAAAGACCACATGTAAGTAAAGTCTTTCTTAGAAATGTGTGATATCAACTGTTTAAAGAATAAGAACTCTAGCAATAGACCAAACAATACCCTGCAAGTTCTTTAGCTATAATAGTAAGGAGGACACAGTAAAATACTGATGATTTTTAATTCCAAAGAAAAAAAATGCGGACATCAGAGGTGGCTGTCGATAGAGATGGTAGAGGTTGTGCCTCCTCTGTTTTTAAGATTTGATTATGAAATAAGTAACTTTGAATAACTCATTGCTGTAATATTGTAAAATGGATTATCTTCTTACCTCCTCATTGCTTTAGCTACCAGCCACCACTGATTGACATTGTACCAAATGGGAATTGTTAAATTACAAAAAAATTATTTTATCTAAGACAACTAAATAAACATTGAGTCGCAGTACCATCGGAGTCTGCTTAAACAAAGTCAGTGTAATATTTGAATAATTCCCTGTTTATAAACTACAACTAATTTAGCACAATGTTCTAACAGGTACAATGTCTGGAAGTATTCTGAGTAATGCAACTGTATGCTAGCCAGGATTCCAATAAAAATAGAAACTTCATGTCCTATTAAATCCCATAACTGTTCGTGTCTTAACTGTACAGCAATTTGTATTTTTATTTACATTTTTACTGATAAAAAGTGTTGATCCCTGCAGAAAATTGTAGAATTTCCATGTCTATTTGTGGATGGAGTTTCAAGATTTGACATTTCTCAAGGAGATTTGGGTAACAAGATTTTATCGTTATTATTATTATTATTATTATTATTATTATTATTCTTATTATTATTCAATAGAATGAGCAGAAATTTGTATTTCACCAAAAGTAATAATTAGACTAAATATGGACTACACTCACTTATCTATAAATACCAATATACGAATTCATTCCTCTTTCTGGCACTCTACCAGTACAGGGTCACAGTGAGCATGTATATGTATAAATTAAGGGCTTGAATGCCCACCTCCTTGAAATTTGCTGTATGCCATATTAATTTCTGGCTACAGACTTGGCATAACACACACAACACTTTGATTGCAAACTTATGTATTTACTGCCAAACATACTTTGCACCTCTGTCTGTATGCAGGTGATTGCTGGTTTCTGGCTTCTGTCGGAGCGTTAACTTTTCAAGTGCAGATGCTGAAACAAGTGGTGCCAGATGACCAAGGATTTGGCAGAGATTATATTGGGATATTTCACTTCAGGGTAATGGGCTTAAAACTGTTCTGTTCCATCAAGATGATCTTGTCACTGAAGTGTCATTCATGTATATTATTCTTACTTATATTCAGTTCTGGAGATTTGGAAAGTGGGTGGATGTCGTGATCGACGATAAGCTGCCGACAGTCAATGGGCATTTAATCTTTGTTCGTCCAACAACTAAAAATGAGTTCTGGGCTGCCTTGCTGGAGAAGGCCTATGCTAAGTACGTCACCTTGAATTCTGTACCACTCACATCCTATCCTGATTTAACTATATGACAGAAAGCAACTCTTGGTCTAATGAAAAAAATAGTTGGCCCTAAATATTCAGGTTCTAACCTTTGCATGTATTTGTCACAGAGTGTGCGGGTCATACTCAGACCTGAAAGCTGGGAACGTGTCAGAGGCAATGATGGACTTCACTGGAGGGGTCCATGTGATGTATATGCTGAAGGAAGCACCCCCAAATCTTTGGGATCTCATGAACAGGGCTGTGCATTTTAAGTCCCTAATAGGGTGTGGGACGCCTAAAGGGGTGAGTGTTCAAGTGCAGCTATTTATTTAATTTGTTTCTGGCATGAATTCAGGATGACACACAACCAGCCATTTTTATAATGCAAAGATGAAATGCTCCCGTTTTGAAAAACATGCTCATTTAATTTTGTTACATTGTGTAAAATCCTGTTACTGATTTCAGGAAACTGATGAAAATGTGGAATTACCCAATGGGATAGTGCTGGGGCATGCGTACGCTATCACTGGAGTTAGGCAGGTATGTTGATATTAAAAGTACAAGAAAAATGAATGAATAACTTATAAATAGATATTAATGATTTATTGGTAACACTTTACTTGACAGAGCACAAATACTTAGCAATAGCTTAACTATTACTGAAGTACAGATTATGAATAAATCATGAACAAATATAGTCACTACTTGAGATAAATGATGAGTCATGATTCATTAATGATGAACAAACATGAGATCAGTATGTAAATAAGACTTAGTTTGTGGTTAATTAATGCATAAGTAACAGTATAATACCATATTATTTGTGCCCCATCAAACAAAGTGTTACATATTTATTAAATGTGCATGTGTGTATGTGTATATATACATATATATTATATATATAATATTTTTACAATACAATTATTACTATCACACCGCCATTCGGTTCAAATGGGACTGATATAGTAGTACTCAAGTCCAATACAACATGGATTCGCATTTGTATTTCCGTGATTTTCAGTTGGACAGAAAAGCACTACACGACCTACAACGTGATATGGTCTTAAGGGCCAGAGAAACACTTCTTGCACGCAAAAACAGCTATCCAAGTGAACGATAGTGATGTCCGGTTTGTGAACGAATAGTTCCTTCGAACTGGTTCTTTCCAATGAATCGGTCGAACCAGTTTTTATATCTCAGACATTCCCCCCTGTCCTGGAAGTTCCAGAAGTCTCCCGGATGTTGATAGTGGCTTTGTGACATCCACTTTTTTTTCTCCTAAGATTCTAGCTAAGCTCCAGAGATGGATGCACAGAACACCTTAAGTGTGACACTTAAGCATTAATTTCTCCTTAGATGAGGGATTTATTTAAGGGTGCTGTACAGAATCCCTTAAAAAGGTTTCCTTAGTTAAGGAAGAATTTTAAGGGATTTACTAGATTTTATAAAAATTTACAGCAACAAAATTGTACAGTTTCCATGGAAACCAATTGTTTGTTTTCACTCTGCAACTGTTTGATAATTTCGTTGACGAAAATATGGCCTGACAAAGGGTTTTTGCGTGATGATAACTAAAACAAAAACGTGACTAAATTATGCGTTAATGACAATGATGAAGTTAAGCATATTATTCGTCTGACGAATATAAATAAAAATAAATGCCGGAATTTGTCACCACTGCATCCTTATCTGATAGAAATGTAAACTTTTTCCCCTGGTGTATTGTATTCTCTATGAGTAGGTAGGGGACACTGGGGATGGTTGTAACGTTTCATACATTTTTGCCTATGTCTCAGAGCTCCTTTATGGAATCACATTCAAAATTTGACACAAACTACCTACATGTGTCTTCTATTAATTCAAACATGTTTTTATCTCTGTATCACAAACAGACAATGACTGGTTTAGCCTCAAACACAAGGAGTGAAATATTACAATTTACAACATAGTCAGTGATAGTTGTAACAAAGCCCTGGGTTAAATTAAACATTATTTAATGAAATATTATGCAAAGTATTTTTTTTTGTTCAACAAAATTTGTGGGTATGTGTGCATATGTGGTAAATGTATGTTAATCACTAAACTACTAAATTCAAAGATTATAATAGAACCAAAAAATATGCAGCCATGCAGCAGTTTCAATAACTGAATAATAGTGTGCTTGTCTGTGTGTGAGCGTGTATGTGTGCCAGAGGTACCTTAAGTTAAGATTATGGATTTAATTACTGTCTTGACTCTTAATGTCTGGACTTTGTACTTCCTACTCATTGTGTGTGTGTGTGTATGTGTGTGTGCACTATGTTCTTCCTTGATATAACTCTGTAGTGGGTAAGCGAATGTAGAAATGGGTGGATATATATGTGTCATATGTCTAACAAATGCAGGTCATGAGCCATGGAAGACCTGAGAATCTGGTTCGAATCTGGAATCCATGGGGTCATGGAGAATGGAATGGAGACTGGAGCGACAAGTTAGTATTTGTATATGTGTACACACACATATAGAGATGCAGAAATCATTAAAAGACCACAGCACAATTTTTGTTTCACTCATTTCTCAAATTATGGGTGTGTGAATGTAAATAATGTGTGTGTGTTTGTGTGTGTGTGTAAGTATATTTATCCCTGGGGGAAAATTCTCTCTTTGTCCCATCTTGTTCTCCATGAGACACACAGACAAGTGAAAGTAAGCTTGGGGGTTCACAGTGCAGGTTCAGCTAGCGTGCAGCACCCCTGGAGGTGGGGGGTAAGGGTCTTAAGGGGCATTTGACTGTTCTGCTGTGTCTGGGCTTGAACGGGGGATCTTCTAATCACAGAGGATTAGCCTGCTGAGCCACACACGTATGTTAGTATAACGTATGATAAGATAAAGCTATATTATATGATATAATTACATGATTATCACTATATATCACAATGGTATGTATTTCGTTTTGTCTTGGACAGTGAGCACCGTGCTGTCATAGAATTATTAATTTTTCCCCTCCCCCCAATAAACGAGTTTAACATTCGCCACCTCCACAGGGAGCTCCCTGGATTATTTTTTTGTAGAGGTAGCTCTCACTATGCAAACAAGGTTGCGAGCATTATTTTCTAATTATCTAATATTACTAATTAGAGTCTTTGATTTGGAAAAATACGCATTTTTACATTCAGAAATGCAAAATAAAACTGTAAAAAACATAGATCCTTTTTAGTTGGTTTAATAAGTGCATTCTGTGTTTTGTATATTAGGTCTTCTTTGTGGAAGACAGTCAGTATGGAGGACAGGGCGAGCTGCTTGGAGATCTGTGAAAATGGAGAATTCTGGTAAGACTTTCCGAAAGAAAATGGCACTGATCTAAAAATAACTGAGTAATGGGTCTCGCACATAAATGTGTCAACAATCACTTTTCCAATAAATGTTATAATGTCAATTTAAAAAGGAGAAGCAATAAAATGTTTAGTTACCTCTTACCTGAACAGATGAATGAGATGGGTTGTACATTTTCCAGGATGTCTATGAAGGACTTTACAGTGAACTTTAAAGAGGTGGATATTTGCTGTCTCAGCCCGGAGTTTCTTGACGATTCTCCCAGTCAGTGGAGTTCCTCCTGTCATGCCGGAAAATGGGTTGCTGGAACAACAGCAGGTGGATGCATAAATGAACGAGGTACCTGACGTGAACACATTGCTCTACTTAACTTACTTGACTTCTTGAAAAACCAAAGCAACAGCAAAGATTTTTATATTGATGTTACGCCAAGAGCATGAACACTGCGTGAAACTTGATTTACATAGTCTCATAATAATGGTAAGGATAATAGGGCTGCTTGATTATGGCGAAAATCATAAACACAATTATTTGGAAATATCATGTACTTATTGAACTAAATAAAATGGATTTCCTTGAACTAAAAAATATAATTCAACTGATAAACAAATAAATGGGGCTGAAAAGGGGTGCACTGGATTTATAACACAAAACAAAATGGGTACGTCATTGCGAAACGAAATACAGCACAATTGTTTTATCGCGATAATTTCCTTTTGATAATCGTTGGAAGCCAAAATTGCAATGGAAATTAAAATTCAAATAATTGCCCAGCCCTAAACGATATACATTTGGTATAGCTGTTTTTGGACATTTCCTAAAATCTTTGTCTTCGATTGCTGTACAGAGACATTCTGGATGAATCCACAGTATCAGGTCAATGTGACATTGGGGACCATGGGCAAAGATCATCATGGCTCCAGCAACATGGTGGTGTCTCTCCTGCAGAAACCTAACCATTGGTGTCGATCCCTTGCACCCAATCATTCCATTGGGGTAACAGTGTTTGCGGTAAGTATTTTTCTTCCTTGCAATGTTTAATTTTATGTCAGACCAAGATATGCATAAGTTTCATACCAAGTTCCAAGTAATTTGTGCTTCAGGCACTATGATGTAGCTTGTCATAGCTTGTATTATGGGATCTTCTTTTAAAAGATGCAAAAAAATATCATTATGTTCTTTTGTAATTGTGCTGATGTCTTGATTTTACACTGACAGTATTGTAATATCTGTTTATTTTACAGCTACCACCAGAAGTAAGTAAGCTTTTTGTCATGTTGGCGAAATGTTTCCATGTTTAAACTGCATGTGCGTGTAGCAGATAACTTATGTTTGTGTGTTATACATGCTATAAATTTGTATTTAATTTCCAGTTCCGGAATCACAATGGGAAATTTCCAGCATCATTCTTCAACAGCAGCAGATCAATAGCAAAAACAACCTTCATGAATGTTCGTGAAATTACTCAAGTCTTTGATTTACCTCCTGGGGAGTACGTTATTGTGCCCTCGACGTACCACCCAGAGGAAAGCGCTTCCTTCCTCTTGACGATATTCTCAAAGATGCAAACCTCTATTGGGTGAGTTTCCTTTTGTGACTCATTTGCATTTAAACTGCATCCATTAAGAAACGGTAATAGTTTGTTTTAGGTCAACATCATAATGAAGGTGTACAGTATATCATAATAAGTACTGAGTTGTACTTTGTAATTAAGCAAATAAGTACTTGCTACAGGAAAACTGTCAGCTGGACTTTGTTGAAAGTATGAGTGAACATTAAAAATTAAATTCCCAGTGGACTTTGGATTTGTTTGATTTACAGCACTGAGAATATTGCGCTTATTTTGTAATTTATACTTCATAATAGATAACACACAAAGAGCACACAGAGAGCTTTTTATTTGATTTCCAAAGACTGCTTTGACTTATATCAAGCCCGCTTAAATACATATTGATAAAAGGAAGTGAGACATTTGCTTAACATCCTTTAGACAAAACCTGTGTTGCCACTTGTTGAAAACAGAATGAGTTTATGGATAGGCATACATCAGGATTTTTTTGCAAATAAGTGACAATTTCTCAGATGGTGTCAAGAATGTTTCAAAATTTTTATTTCAAAATGTCTCTTTATTTTTTTTTAGTGAGAGCTCAGCTAAAGACCACATGACCATCAACAAGGTACAGCTCAGCGCTCAGACCTCTTATGGGCGTTCTAGCCACACGGTAGAAATGTGGCAGCTTTTTTGCTGCAATGCATCAGCTAATCCACTGTCAACATGCTCCTACTGTGCCTGGAGCATGAGGCTTACCTGCCTATTAATTGCCATGTCCCGTGGCTTTGATGTGGCTAGACTAGTTTGGTGGTGACTATGACAACTCTGAGATTACCGTCCAGTGACGAGCTGCCAGGTTGTCAGGTACTAATGCAGTTGGGCCAAAAGTTCTAGGGGCAAAGGGACTTTTCCAGGTTGATTTATTGGCTGACTGAAACACCGGACCAAGTGTTTATAGGCCTAACAACATGCAGGCTAACCAAATTCGGAGAGGGAGATTCAGTCGGCCAGAGAGACAGAGGTTCACTGCCTTGCTTTTTATCCTAATAGGCTGTTTCCTTTGGCTGCTGTTTTTTTTGCATGCTTGCACCTTTTTCCTGCTTCTCCTACTGCTAATTTAACCTTCACTGGTCCTGTTTCTCCCAGAGCAAAATGTACAATTTCTAGAAGTAAAGATATGCTGCATGAGTTGGACAGAAGGTGCAGATAAACAACAGTGTTCAAACCAGCAGAAGGAGTGAATTAAGAGAAATGCCACATTAAGGCCAACTGGTTTTCATTCATTGAGAAATTTGTGGACACAGAGCTTTGGTGATTAATTGACATGTGAAATGTGAAATCGCTGAATCCCAGTCTTCTCCTCTCATTGTACTACCTACTGACTTACAATGCATAGTTTTTCCTGATACTTGTGCATTAATTCTACCTGCTGTGTATCTGAAACTTAATATTTCTAATTTTTTCAGGAAATCTTTGCTGGCAATGACACAAGTGAGCACCATTCAGTGTTTCACCAATACTCTGATAAGGTACTGCATTTCAGTACAAAAATATGCAATTAGATTGTGTGAAAGGTATTCAGACATACAAATGTCATATTAAATATAGCTTATATATAAAGATAATGCCTTGCTTTTTGTTCTGTGATTGAACAAGCTCACAGAAGTTGACGCAGAACAGCTACAGAAACTTCTGAATGAGAATGTGGTCACAGGTATGATCTTAATATCTTAGCTCCAAAGGGGTAAGTACAGTAGGATTTAGTTTTAGCCAGTTACTCAAACTATGGGGTTTATTTTGGAAAGAAGCTCACACCCTGTCTAGGCTCTTAATTATGTAATGAATGAGAGAAGACTTCTATTTCCAGGACCACAAGTCCACTGAAACAATACTTACATTATCATTTTGATATTTTCCCCTAGAAAAGGGTCTCCAGAATGAGAGTAAATCAGAATATCAAGTGAAGCTTCTTGTATAGTAGTAATTTTTTTTGTATAATAGTAGTTGTGTCTCTGATCTGGGTGTAGCGTACCCCTAGGGTTATCGTGTATTGTACTTTATTAAATATACCTTGTCAGTGAATATACATCGTTAAAGTAATTGTGATACAATGCTTTATTTTTCCAGACAAGTCGTCAGGTGGTTTTGGCTTGGAAACCTGCAGAAGCATTGTTGCAATGATGGATGTATCCTTTATCTCTGTAGTATGAAAATGTCCATGACTATTTCTAACTCCTGACCCTCTTCGTGTTCCTATAAGTAAATTGCTTTATAGTTAGGTAATTATTTATAAACCGAATGCTAATTATACTGATTTTTTTCATACTGTAGGAATAACCAACCTGTGGACTCATTAAATTATATTTTTAAGCATGGCCCTGCAGAATTTTCCATGGCTTTCAAACCACTGTCAAACTTGTTGGGAATATTTCCTTAATGGTTCATCCACAGCTTTCAGTCACTGGAAAACTGAACAGCTCTGAGTTCTCACGTCTGTGGAAACGGGTTCAGGCTTACAAGGTATATAGTCCTCTGCAGAACCACATATCTCACACAAACACCATCCTTGCATTTCGCTCGCATGGCTGCTATTTATAAATATGTTTAATGCTTTGCAGGACATTTTCATCAAGATGGAAGTTTCTCGCACCGGAAAGTTGTCCTTGCGTGAACTGCGGGACGCAATTGAAGCCGCAGGTGCCCCCGACACCTAATTGAAATGAGACTGTATTTAATTTTCAGGAAACCTGCTTATGTTTCTTGGTTTAACAAAAAAAGACATGACACTTTATTTGCATTTGTACAAGTATAGGTTGGGGTCAAAGTGCAGAGACAGCCATGGCCCCTGGGCATAAGCCCAACTACTTTAGATAGTGTGGCCAGAAACTCCTAACGCACCTTCCATATTTCCAATTCCTTTCTGACTTGAAAGCAATCGTAGGTGGAGTTTGATGTTTGCACTTAGCGGGGGCTAAAAAAAGCCACATCTTGCTTACCTTATGTGTTAACGCACATATCTGATACACATATAACCTTGTCTTCTAATGCAAAGGTGCAGAGTGCCAGCATAGAGCACAATTATAACCTTATAACATCATTGATTCACCGACCCTTGATGGTAAACAACTGCATTCAAACAACTAACTAAAACAAACAACTGCTAAATCCGTGCATAATACCTTCTGTATTATGATGTCCAAATTGCCAATTAACTGCAATTTCGACTCAGGCGACTGACTCCCCCAAAACCCGCCCATGAAAGTCATTTGTTTTCCGCATTCTTTTTTAGTTTGCTTGTGTCAACAGCCTCTGCTTTTCGCACTAGCATCTCTGCTTTGCTTCTCCAGGCATCACCGTGAGCGATGACCTGCTGAATCTCATGGCCTTACGCCACGGCAGCTCTTCCCGGGAAATCACTGTGGAGAGCTTCATCTTCCTCATGCTGCGTTTGGACAGCTTGATGAGTGAGTCCATCCTCAGAACTGCAATATATGCATTTTTCCGTTTATTTACTCCTGTTAATTCTTTGACATTCATACTAGACCCCATGCATGGAGAGGGACTAAATTTTCCGCCCGGGACATTTATGCCCAAGACCAGCCAGTTTTGTCTTTGTTTTGGGGGAACTTTGATAAATGATGCTGCAGTTCAAGTCTTATCCCAATAAATTTATTACTGACATTTTGAGAAGAAAATAAATAATAAATAGCACATTGAACTGTTGCCCCCATCTGGTATCTTTCTACCATCCATTGTTTGAGAATCTTTCAGTGATTAACAATAGCAAGGGATTACCTGTGGCACCTCTATAACAGTGCACTGCGCTCATTCATTTCTGCATGACTAACGATCACACTGATGCGCATGCCCGTTTGCACGTTTCTCTATGCAGAGTAATCGCAAGTCTACACACACATGCACACGCATTTACATGTATGTGACAGTTTTATTAATCTGTAAATAGTCTGTAGGATTTGCAAACTACCCTGACACTGATGTAGCTAATTTTAGGTTTATAATGGAATAATATAGATTTGCTGGAAGATTTCTTGCGTGAGTGTGAGAATCTGTAAGCATGAGTGTCATGCCAGATGTGTGAGAGCTGGCAGCCCTGCAATTGTGGTTTATTGTGTGTGTGTGTATGTGCGTGAAAAAAGTTGCTGGTCAACATTCTGAAGCATTGTAGAATTTTAAACAAAATTATTTTGTTTCTGACCAGCTCAGTGTGAAACTAGTCAAATTATTTTGTTCCTGACTGGCACAATGGCTAGGCGGGCCACCGCCTGGCTGTCACCACGTTTGGAGTTTTAGAAAATTAATCAACCACAATCTGATTCGAGAATTTGACCATGCGGTGGTATAAGTTGATTTTTAGTTTTTGAACTGCATCGGTTAATATCTGTGTTAAAAGTATCTGCAGCAATCAGTTAAAATATTGAGTAATAAAATCATTTGCACATTTACAAAAAAATACTCTTTTGAGTTCATAAAGCCTATCCTACCACACCTGGCACAATGACTTTTAGAGAATTTTTAGCTATATCATTTAATTATATAAAATTGTCAATATCAAGTAGGAGCTGGAAAAACACCTTGGCTATTAAAGCCTGTATTATGTATGTTATTTTAAAGCTTCGGTTTCTTTGAAAATAGACAGAAGTCTGTCGCTATATAGTCATCTTCCTGTTTGTTAAGGACTTTTTACATGAAAGTTCAGCACCTTTACCTTTAGTCTGGTGGAATATCCAGTACGAAAGTATGTGACATTTACTAATACATAGTAAATAGTAGAACTTTCATGCATGCCTGTAATATTGGTGACTGTGACATAATATGTGGAATCATCTTCTTACAGAAATATTCATGAACCTGTCTGATGGGAGTGGCATGCACCTTAAAGAGAAGGAGGTAATGTTACTTTTTTGGGTTTATTAGTTAAAGAGCAGTATTGGTTACTAGATTAATGCATTGTATTTAGCTCTGAACAAGGGGACAGTAAATTTCTAACAGAGATCATAAATCGACAATAATTCAAAAGTTTGCATATCTGCTAGACTGTATCCAAAAAATATTCTTCTCTTTTCAGTGGCTGTATCTCACCATCTACTCCTGAGCAGTCGGTTTTAAAGCAGACAATGTGAAGACTTAAGATCTAACTGAAGAGCAAATTTCCAAAACTCATTCAGTCCACACGATATATTTTGGTAGAAATTTCTGTGGACTTAGTTGGTTCCCAATATTGTAACTCATTATAAGGAACCCTGACGTTTGGTCATTTGGTGGTCTCATCTTAAAAACAACAAAACTGGACTGAGTGTGTTTTGGAAATTCGCTCTGCAATTAAATCAATTAAAAAGTCCTATTTTTATTTTTGTTATAGTGACTAATTATTGTGCTAATGCATAAATGTATATAAACTTAATGTATTACATTAATATTAATTCCACTGAAGACAGACGGATGGATGATGCCCATCTTTAAACTGTCTGTTTGCCAGGATGGAATTACTTTCTGATATATAAATTTAATATTAATTCCAATGAAGACAGATGACATTATCTATATTTTAATTGCCTGCCCAGCTCAGGGTTGTCAAGACATAATTACTTTTTGATATCTTAATGTGTTTTTCAGACACTATATACTTTGACAATCTGTTCAATGTTTGAATTATTTGTTTATTAATAAACTTCACAGCAATCCTGCCCACTTTAGACTTTTCTATCTGACACTCTGTGTCACAGCGGGGTATGGCACAGGCAAGAAAAATGTGACGATCCACTGAGTGGCTCTGAAATAAAGAGGATTTATCAATTAGACTGAACACACTGGGAAAGACCACACAATATAGGGACCACGAGGGGTCAGAAATATAGAGGAAAAAAACTATTTAAAAGAACCATAAACATACCAAGGGAACGAGAAACAGAACTAGGAAAAACAGGCAAAGTAACAATATGCAGTAACATATGCACTGACAGTGTCAAGAACGGAGCAGGGCAGGCACTTCAATACACACAGACAACTGTGCTAACAAGGGAGCAAGTGAGGAACATAACCAAAACAACCAATCAGCAGAAGCAGAAGGCAACAAGTAACAGGTGGAGTAACTAACAATAAACAAGCAAAGAACTAGGAATCTTTCACAGGCTTCTGCCTGTGAGCCTTATGCTTAACCCATTGAGCTATGTATGTGCACCAACGAGCCTCCTTAAGACACTACCAGCCAACACTTATCTGTTGCAGCTTAGCACATTTGCCCCTTCAGATTCACAAATCTTACATTCACCATTTCAGTTATTTCCAGGTTTGGCTTTGAATAATTAAATGGGAATATTTTTGAGTAACGTATTAGCCAAAAAATATAAATAATACACAAAATTATTTGGATGACATTAAATCATAAAATATATAAATAATGGTGTTATTTAATATTTGTTAGTGGATGTGCATGCTATATTTTAAATATTCACAGTTATTTTTTGGTATTTAAAAAAAGAATTGTGGGATCTACTCATCTTTGTTTGAGGATGAACCGCATCTTTGTTTTGGCAGCCAGCCTTACTTCCATGATAGCTGCCTCTATGACTGGAAAATCTCGTTCCTCACAATAACGTTTAAGCTTTTCAGTGCTGTTAATTTAGCATTTTTAAAAATGAACCCAAGTATTATTTGCAAATTTTCACATTTGTGGGCTCTCCCATCCCAAACCCTTGCGAATGTGAAGGGGTGACTGCATATTTAACACTTTTAGCTACAGTTTTGCAGTCACTAAACTCATCAATGGTTAAAAAGGCATTATGAAATTATTTTACTAAACTTTATTTTCTATATGATTAGGATTGAAAAGAAACTTCACTCTTTTAAAGCAGTGTTGGCAGAAACCCTTATGCAGAAAGGGCCTCTGTGTACGCACCTCTGTGTGCCTAACTAGGTTACTAATTAGAGGGCTGAAGAGTCCTCAGGTCTGGGTTTGAACAGCTGCCCTAAAGGTTATCCCAAAAACCTGCACACACACCGGCCCTTCACAGATAAGATTGGCGGCCCCTGTTCTAAAGAAACATACATTTACCCTGTGATTAGCAAGAACAACTGATAAACAGGGTTGGGCTTATTTTGTAAATTCCATCCAACTATTGTGGTGTATACAAGACCAAAAAAAAGGGTTTTGATGGATTGCTTACTTTATTGATCATGTAATCTATTAATGATCAAAGGTGGGGTTGTAGGAAATTATGTATTTTTAATAATATGGTGCCATTTTTTTTTTTATTCTAAGCAAAGATAGTTTTAGGGAAAAACATTGGGATGCTGCAGAACATAAGAATACCTTCTATCTTTTGGAGGGCCCCAGACAGGTTGAGTCACTGGTACAAAAACATACACTTCTCACAGATCAAAGAGCACTCATCATTTTGACTCTCTTTTGTTTCATACTTTCTGTTTTATCTATTATATATATTGAAGTTAATCACTACAGAACTCACCCGTCTTCAAAGTTGGTCATTACCAACAAAATCCAACAACTGCTCATATAGTATGATTATGGTGATAAGTCCAGTTTTTATAAAATATGCAGTTACTAAGTTTTGCTTATACAAGGCAGTTCTGCCTAAAGCTATTGAGTCAATCACAGCTGCCATAAGAATGAACAACAAATGATTCACAATGATTTTGAACACCAAATAGCGCAACTTACTCTCTGCTTCAATGGGCAATGACCCTCGAAAATGGTGCGGGGTGCAAGAGTGTCCATGTCAACTGATTACCAGAAGTCAGGTCAACCGGGGTGTTATGTTCAGAGCGCGGCATGGTGCCAACGGGAACAGAGGAACGATCCACTAGCGACTACGGGGTAACATTGGGATTTATTGGAACTCAGGGGACACACTGGGAAAACACAAAAGCAAAAAGGATCACAGGGGATCTAAACAGAAACAAAAAAGGTACTCGGGCTAGGGAACACAGGGTAGCATCAAGGGAATAACCAGGACAACTCAAAGGGAATAAACCTGACTACTACATATGAAAAACCAATACAACTTACTCAAACTACACTCAGTGAAACACAATCACTAACCAGCCACAATCAACTATCTTGACACAATGAGTCACCGGGGAACTGAAACAGGGCAAAACACACAATGAAGAACCAGGAGCAGATGTGAGAAGACAATCACAGAACAAGAAAATTACCACCAGGTGAAATCAATTAACTGAACAACGAACAAATACCAATAGTAGAAACTAGGAACGTGACAGGAATTAAACACTGGAACACAGGTATACAAAAAGCAGAGGAATAAATATACAAACCGAATTTAACCAAAGACACGGGAAATAAACAGAACTCACATACAATAAACAAATCCCAATAAAACAAAACAGAGTAGGCTGGAACCGAAACCGGGTGTGGGGGGCTACAGCCTCTGTGCCACCCGCTCAGCCCACTGAGATACACGGTGGCCAGGTACACAAGGGAAAACACAAGGGGTAATCAGGACACCGGGAACTAGGGGAAAGGACACAAAAGGCGGGGTGACAGATGCCGACCATGACACGGGGTTTATTTCCCAAAAGCATACGGTAGTTGCTAACATAGTTGCTATGTTAGCAACTTGCATAGTTTGAACCATACAAATGAATTAGCTTCTGGGAAACAGACCTTGGGATAGTAACATATACATTATTGATCCCAGGGGAGAATTCTTTTGCATACAGGAGTGAGATAAATAAAGTGCATGGAAATTAAACCATAGTGCAAAAACCAAGTGCCAAGACAGCACAAACAATATTGCGTAATATCGTCTCTCTTTGGATGAAAAAGCCCTACCCAAGGAGAGGAATGCCCGTAATTCCCGCCCAAAAAGGATTTAACTTAATCTGGCAAGAATAGGCAATAACAATAATAATAAAGGCAATAATGGCTTCCTCGTGTCACTGATGTCACTGCAGAGTGTGACTGGAATGGGGAGAATATCCAGATTTAGATGTACATCTTGAATAACAATTTCTATCCAGAGGTGCTTTAATGCAAGGGCGTACCTGGACTGAAGCCCAGGGCCTCCACTAAAAGGGGCCTCAATCAACCATGTTTAAAGAAATTTTCAGAGTTGCCACCCATCCTGTATGTTATTGGACTGTCTTGTTTTGAATTAAAATGTTATCTCCCATTTTGAACTAATACAGGAGGTGAATTGCCTTGTATTTTCATGTCTGGATCGAAATACAGCTTAATCTGGACTTTGAGACTGATTCCTCCAAACATTTTTTTAAATCCCAGCATCGCAACCCCTCCTCCCACCCCTGACTGATCACTCTTTGAAACAGAACAATAGCTGATGTAGCGTTTCAAGGAACATGGCTACATCTATATGTCACCCAAACACATTTGTAGATCTATGAAGGAAACTGTTACTCAGAGGGGCAATAACTTAGATACAAGCTAAACAAACCCTTTTAAGTGTTATTTACTGATGCGTCTTGCTACTGGTATCCTATGCTTCCATAATGACAGCATGACAATAAAAAAAAAAGTTAAGGGTACTTTGAAGATTTACACTAGTGGCCAAAAGTATGTAATGTTTATAAACAATCAAAAAATGTTACAAATATCATACTTTGGACAATTAAATAAGTAACTGGAGCGACATGAATAAAGTTCTGCAATCTATGAAAATTAGAACTGTTTCCGCAATTTTGGCCACTAGTGTAGAACACAGTATCTGTGCACACGATTGCTAATAAAATAAGTTAACGTATAACAATTCATGGTGACATGATGTTCACAAACCTATTTGATGTTTGAAATTCTGGTTAGAATAAAAAAAGTCTTGTGGTGTATCTTTGCTCACTATGACAGAACATTTACTTAATGTTTCATGTGACATGAATTTAAGTGGATCTTAAAATCTTTTTATGGTTTGGGAAACCATAAAAATGTGACCGCTACACTTAGTAGAAAGTGCCAATGTCATGATAAAAGAGTTTAGTATCTGTAATTAAAGCCTGTGGCCTGCAGAAACAGGTGTGGAGGGATATTAACACAGTGCCAGTCAATCTATAAGGCAACATTCTGATTGGCACTGAATGGAATAAACCCAGGGACCTGGCCAAATAGTAAAATAACAGGTATGACACCCACTGGGCTACAGGCCTGAGTTTTCCTATAACATTATATAGTGGTATAGTTATATTAATTTCAGCATTTGTTTTTTTTTAGTTTAATCAAAATGCCAGTAGCAGAAACTAGAATTTGTATTTTAACATAATAATCATGTTTCCAGCTCCGGTCTCAACAATCAAGGCTGCATGTAAAGTTTCTTATAGTCAATATGGAAGCTAAATGGGTTGAATTTTTGACTGTAGATATGTAGAGGAGGAAAGGAAAAAAGGGATTAGCAGGGAACACGAAGAGGAGATGAAGAGAAAACAAAAGAAATATGAGTCAGCCCCATTATTTATTACTACTTGTTCCTAAAGCCGTAAATCATCTTAATCATCTTAACCTGGCAAACAACAATAAACTGAATGACAGGTCTCCCATTCTGCATGCATCTGTCACCCATCTGTCACCCCCACACACTAAACAACTGACTGTTTACGATGCTTCTAAAAAATATATTATTGCACTACTACACTTTGGGACCAGTGTTCGTGTTTCCTCCATGGCTTCATGTGTGTGGCATTTACATTTCCTCCGGGTACTCTGGTTTCCACGCACAGTCCAAAAACATGCTGAGGTTAACTGGAGGTACCAAATTGCCCATAGATGTGCATGTGTGAGTGAATGGTGTGTGCGTGTGCCCTGCGATGGGTTAGTGCCCCGTCCTGGGTTGTTCCCGCCTTGCACCCATAGGCTCCAGACCCTCCATGACCATGAATGGGACAAGCAGTTACAGAAAATAGATGGATCTATATTGTATATTTTATTTTATAATTTATCTATATTTATTTATAAAATGTATCACTGGTGGGAGAGCACACAGAGTTTCTATGCATATGTACAATGACAATAAAGATATTCTATTCTATTCTATTCTATTCTATTCTATTCCTAGCAAAATATGTGAGAAAGCAACAATGAGAATGGTATTTCTACTTGAAATGCAATTATTGTATCCTTGTGTGACTTTACAAGTTAATTCAGAGCAATTTTATCTGATAAAGCCACTGCCAGATGATTATACATGTTTGAGCATGCATTTTAAAAAAGTACAAGGTTCTAAAGTCTTTTTCTCATCTGCCATTTTAAGCAAACACTAACCCTAAATACTTATTAGGGACAATTTGTCAGCCCCTACAACTTGATTGCCATTGAAATTTAAGGGTAATTCTACAAACTCTGTTCTTAAGATGTATAAAAATTATTTACATTTCTACTGACGTCGGGAGCTTTTGTTCTGAAATACACATACAAATTTAAGTATCTACTTGGCTCTCGGCCATCTCACATAAAATATCAAAGTTGCACTGAGTTAAACAAATTTCCTAAGATCTGTTTGTGCAAGCGACATTACATGCCCAAGCACTGTCACGAGCACACCTCTCAGTCTGGGCATCTAAACAATAAAACCAGGAACTTCCACAGAAAAAACAGAAATGAACTGAATGTACATTTCTTCCAGGCATTACTACCCCTCACACTGGTGGTATGGAAAATATGAAAGGCCCCTTTGGAGTCTCTGTATTCAGGGTTACCTTTATTTTTAATACCTTTAATTCAAGACTCACCAAACAGCTCTACCTTGTTACAGAAACCCTGCAGCTCACGTAAGGTCGAAGGGCTATCAGTAATCTTCGATGAAACATTAAACAGAGCCATAAAATGAATACATTTCTCTCACTGGACGTATAAATGTCTGTATCTGAATTTCCCATATCCCTACTCTTAAAATACTAACCTGCAGGACCAGGCTCATACTTTTGACTTTGGTGACCTCCTTCCCTGTTCAGGAAGAACTCAGGAACCATCAATGCTCCAGCCTACCATGAACTGGAAACTGCGGGAACACCAGTGTCACTGTCCGCAGTGAAGCGAGTTTTACGTCGCCGTGGACTGAGAGGGTGCGGACCAGGAAAGAAGTCCCTGCTCCAATGTCGACACCTTCAAGCTCGACTGAAATGTGTAGCTGTCCGTATGGAGAAGCCAAAAACCTTCTGGGGAAAAGTTTTATGGTCAGACGAAACAAAAACTGAACTATTTGGCCGCACTGACAAGAAGTATATTTGTAGAAGTGAAACTAAGACTTTCGAAACTAAGAACACTGTACCATGTGTCAAGCATGGTGGTAGTATCGTGCTCTGGGGCTGTTTCGCTGCCAGTGGTACTGGTGCATTGCACAAAGTGGTTGAAATAAGTAAGAGGGAGGTCTACCTCCAAATTCTTCAACAGCTAGACAGTTGAAACTTGGACACAACTGGGTGTTCCAACAGGACTATGATCCCAAACACACATCAAAACTGGTTTTGGAATGGATAAAGCAGGTTAACGTTAAGCTTCTGAAATGGCCTTCCCAAAGCCAGATCTCAACCCTATTGAAAATTTGTGAACTATGCTTAAAAGCCAGGTCTGTTCCAGGAAACCAACCAATTTAAATGAACTCTACCAATTCTGCCAAGATGAGTGGTCAAATATCCAGCCAGAATTATGCCAAAAGATTGTTAAGAGCTACAAAAAGCATCTGGTCGAGGTGCAACTTGCTAAGGGACATTTAACCAAATATTACAGAGGGTGCATGTATATATTTGAGCCTGTATGTATAATTTTGACCTTGTGTGAATTGCAGAAAATCCCAAATAAATTCATATTTGTACACCCAAATCTTGTTTTTAAAAATCATTGAAGATGTATGTTGTCTAGACATTCCAAAAATACGGTTCAAATAAATCATTAACAGCCCAAAATTAATATGACATTCATGGCCATGATGAGTGTATGTAAACTTAAAGCTTTCAGATTTGAGGGGTTCCCCGTAGGAAAAAAAGTAAAAAATATATATATATATATAACTAAAAAATGAATGCAACGCATACATTTATTCATGTATGAACACTTTCTGCCCTCTATTGGACTTTCCTCAAAATTACATTCTGTTTGTAATTGCGAAGAAAATCCGCGAGAGGGCAGTAAAAGTAAAAGTAAAGTAAAAGTGCGTTTGTGCTGTTCGGTTCGGTCAGATATTTGATAGCTCTAACATTTCAAACCAACGCAGACATTTTTAATACAAAATAAGCATTGTATATGTCTGCATCACTTTGCGTCTTAGTTGTGTTTTAAAATTTTTATACATACACACACAAATATATATACAGTATATATATATATATATATATATATATATATATATACATACATACATACATACATACATACATATTGTGAGAAGACATGTACTATGTGTTATTAGTTAGCTGCTTTATATCAGGAATGGGGAACGTGATCCATGTGATCCATGGAGGGCCACTGGGGTGCAGCCAATGACAATGGGTCTCCAGGAGTAGCCGTGCATAAATAAACCACTGCTTTATTATTGGCTGATTGAGAGGTTATCCCAAAAAGCCACACCCACAGCAGCTCTCCTTGGATCAGGTTCCCCAACCCCTCCTTACATATGTCAGGAAAAAAGCAATGAGTCATTAAATAATTAAATCTCTATAGCTTTGTCGAGATTTTGAACAAACCTTAGCAAATCCCAGTACAAATCTATTCCTGCTAAAAGTCATCAAGCATATTTTATAATAACATGTAATATAAAACTTTGCATAACGGGACAATTCCAGTTTAGGTTTATTTAATTAACGTTAACTAGATAAACTGTTTTTAACAGAAGAAAAAACATCTAAGTTAATAAAAAAAACATTTGAAAAAATTAAAACATACGTACTGAAGATAGACACAGGTCTGAAGAGAGCCTGTAGCTGATGCCAGTGGAAAAAGTCCGGCAACCTACCGAGAATATCAACATTAAGCTCTAAACGTTTGCATAAGCTAGAAGGATGGTATGGATAACTGTCATGCATCAAATCACCATGTCACAGATTAAGGCATAAATCGATTGATTGATATCAAACCATTCACACCTATGAGCAATTTGGCATCTACCATTCACTTTGTAGACCAGGGAACCTGAAAGAAATGCCCTGACGACACAGGGAGAACATGCATTCTCCATACACATAAAGCCTAGGGGCACTCTGTTCTTCAGAAGTGAAAGACAACCATGTTTACCACAGCACCACCACAAACCTATTTACATTACATTTATATATTCAGCAGATGCTTTCGTTCGAAGCGACATACAAGCGAGGGAAATAGCACATTGTAAGCATTCATGCTGTCAAGGAGTCAACTAGGCGTAAGTTCAGCTAGGCTGAGCTTACAATTATTTATCAGAGGCTTTATCGAAAGTGACGTACAACTGAGACAGCAGAGTCAACCAGTGCCTGGAGCGATTGGTGAAAAGGGCCCATTGGGGAAATCTCTCAGCCGAACACAGGATTTGAATGTTTGACCTTCCTATCCTAGGCACAGGGTCCTAACCTGCAGACCCAAACACCAACTATAATAACATTATAATTCATATTTTTGCAATATATGCTGTTGGGAGTTGAAGTACAATACAAACTATAATTGCGTAATGTATCAAAGATGCCGATAGTGTGTTAGTGTGTGCATAAGTGCATGCCCTACAAGGGGCTTACATCCTGAAAAGGGGGTGCACCTGCCTTGTGACCTGAGCTTCCAGGCTCAGGACCTGAATTAACAAAAAAACACATTTTGATGTTTGAAAAACCCATGAATATTCTAACCCTAACTCTAGCTTGACTTGGTTAACCCCAATTTGGGGAATTAGGATGACACAACACAGAGTTGTCGAATATGAAAATTGCTATCAAACTGAGCTAAAGTGTGGTTTCCAATCGTACAGGTGCCCTGAACTATTATAAAAACACATTTTGATGTCTGAGAAAGCCATAGAATTTCTAACCCTAACTCTAGCTTCAATTTGCGAACCCTAATTTGGGGACTTAGACTGGCATAACAGGCAATTGGAGAGTATGAAAAATGCTATTAAACTGACCTGACCGAAACAGTGGTTCCCAAACTGGGGCTATGAACAGTCCCAAAAACACATTTTGATGTGTGACTTCACATGCACTCCTATCCCGTAACGGCTAAGCGGTTATGGATGGATGGGAATCTGTTTTCTGGGGTCTCATTTGTATATTTGCCCCACGTAAATCTTTCCTTTAGCCCCCCTCCACTCACATACTCTTCACGCCACCTCTTGGGCAGGCACAGGCCATGTGGGGAGCTGTTTAGGTCGCTAAATGCCAATGAAAAGGTCTATGTTAGCCTGAGTAGCAGAAACGACATGCATGTACAATAAAATAACGTAATAATATATTACTGCAGCAGCTGGAGTCATAGTCACAGTACAATATCAGTGTTTTTAGTATCATTGCGCTCTCTGCTGTTAAACAAAATAATGCAATTTTCACCAAGGAGAGATTATAGAACACAGCTGTCCTAGAGAAATAACCGAGTAATATCCTCACAGATATCATCACAGTCCCTCTACAGTATCAAGACAGTTTGTATTGTGATATGATGAAATTTGATACATCGTTACATCCCTAATGAATGGTCCCTTTTAAAATTATCTATGACATGATGACTGAGAGCCTCATCTTCTCCTTTTCTGCATTATATGGTGGACTTCAATCCACATGCAGCCTTTTATTTGTGTAACTAAAATATACACTACTAAAAACAAAAGAACCACAAATGGTCAAACGGGAGGCAAGGAGGATAAACTAAGAGGGATCGAGTGAATCGACACTCAGGGAACAACAGGCCAGGAACTAAGACATTAACCACATTAACACCCACTGCAACTACAATGACTGAACTAAGGAACAGGACAAGGGCAGGCACCCAAACACACATAATACGTAATGAACAAAAGACAGGTGTGAGTCATTAGCACATTAGGGCTGGAGACAATTGAACATAGTGGGAAAATATGAGTGACATCTGCTGACCAAACAGGAACATGATGGGGACAGATCCTGACACTTGTACTCAGCTACTCTTTCAGGCTGTGATCATATCAGCTACACTTCTGCACGCTCATTGCATAATATAACAGCCTGCCTGTGCCACAAAGTGACTTCCTGTTTACCTGAAACCCAGCTGCACTTGGGTGCTTTTGACCTTCCCATGTTTGAGTCCTCTAGGTCTGCTGTCCCAGGCTATCAATTAAGGACTGTATTAAGTTACGAGAATCTCTGAACCCAAGTGGGATTCACGGTTACTAGGGTTTGCATAATGAGGGTTTTACAGTGCCCCCTGTTCAAAAAGCCCAGAATTGTATCTTTTCCCATCATTTAGGTCTACACAATCTCCCCAGTCTGGGAAATAGGAGACATCCATCCTATCACAGTAAGAGTACATTCTGTTATTGGCATTTCAGATAGCCAACCATACATTTTCCATAACTGTTCACCCAGTGTAAAGTGAAGGTGAAATTTGAGCCAACACTTATTTTCTTGTAAACTTTTATATATCTTCTTTGTTTTATATTAGCAGTTCATGAGAGCAACCCTACAATAAATCTATTTTGTGTTCTTGTGTTTTATTTTATTCATTTGCCGTCTTGTATATCTTCAATTGCAAGTGACTCTCTATAAGAGTATATGTTAAATGCATAAATGTAACAATGTAATGGAAGTTTATCTGTTATACTAGCAGTATGAATTTATTTGTCCATCTAACCATCCGTCTTCTACTATCGCTATTATCTATTATCTTCAGGAAACACAAGGCATAAGTATATCCTC
This sequence comes from Mormyrus iriodes, assembly GCA_011763525.2. NCBI lineage: Eukaryota > Metazoa > Chordata > Actinopteri > Osteoglossiformes > Mormyridae > Mormyrus > Mormyrus iriodes. The sequence continues at coordinate 18,659,666 of JAAGVU020000025.1, forward strand.
AATGAGATACCAGTCCATCACAGGGACGTTTTTTTAATTTTGCATAACTAATAGATTCAGTTGGGCCTATAATAGTATGTATAAATCCTCTCCAGGGCCACTAGTCCCAAGCTCCTACAGGTCCTATATTTGGAAAATCAATGACTTCTGTTGTTTATTTACTTATTCATCTATTTATTGTTTTTACACTGTATATTATGCTTGTTGTTCATTGGTGTTCACTGACTTAACTTGTTATGTGCATAGTGTTGTTTGTTGGGGTTGGGGGCACTTTTTAAACTTTTCATACTTTCACATTCTTTTTAATTGAAATTTTATGTGTCCATACGTGAGTAATGTTTACATGGGCCTCGTCATAAGCAGTTCAGAGTGTGGCTGCACCTATTCATCATGCTCATGACAAATAAAGGACTTTGACTTGACGTTGTGCTGCCTCTGTTGTCCTTTCTGACCTCTAGCGCTCATACCAATCTCTTGATGAAAAATATGATCTTTGTGAAAGTTTACTTCAGGTATTTTTCCCACTGCTGTCAAAGATGTTTCTGAGGCAACATGTGGTTGTTCCAGTTAGAACTCTGTGCCCCTGCTTGGAATGTTGCCTGCTCAAATCCTGTGCTTAGCAGGGTGATTTCAACATTGGAACCTTTAACCCCGATTATTCCAAGGACTTTCTGCATTGCTTTCTGAACTGTATGTCACTTTGGATAAAAGAGGCGAAGGTAAATGTAAGTATAATTGTGTTATCAGTATTTCACTTGCAGGAAGTATCTGTGAATAAATAGGACTCTAATGTGTAGAACGAGCACAGAAATTCGGAGAGATCGATAATAACTCCAGGGCAGAGTTCAGGAGGTGATGCATAATATACACACATGACTCCTGATTGAGCTGAAATCCAGGTTGTTGTACCTAACAAGCTTTAAATATTACATAGGCAATAAACAGTGATTTTATGTTGTATTGTGCAGAGGCATGCAATAATATTTGTTTTGCTGTTAATTTAGGTAAGGTTAATGATTATTTTATAATATAATAATAATAGTAATAATAATAATATAATTTTATATCTTCATATGTTCCCTACCGTTTGTTTTCTGCTTTTCTTGTAAATACTGATTCATATTTAAATGTTATGGTTCTTGGACCATTAAAATACAGCCATATTGTTGAATATTTGCTTCTTAGCAAGATAGGTCTACTGTTTTTAAGGCATTAAAAAAAACAGAAAAAGATATTTCAACTCTTATATTCAAAGAGGTTTACATTTACATCTTATACAGATTTATGCAGTACAGCTCTGGGGTATTGCATAAAATTATAATGAAATGAGTACACAACAGGACAGAGGCATGTTCCAGGTAAAAGGTGCCTTTGCAATTTCAGTGTTTTGTATTAATGTTGTGGCTCTAGGGATCTTGTATTTGCATCGGCCTCATGTAAATAACGTTTTTTTTCCCATACTGTGGTATTTCATATGCAATTTTATAAGGTAGGCCAGCAGGCCTGATGGTTAGGAACAGACATTATATAAGGGTTGCTAGTTCAACTTCCACGTCAGTACCGGTTTTACGCTTTTAATAAAGTTTCACTAAAATAAAACATAAATCAGGTCTTACTAATTACAACGTTTAGCTATTTTATTTTACTTTTTTTTATTAATCAGCAGTTGTTCAGTGTTTCTAAAGCCATTATAAAGGAATCGTTAATACAGGTAAAAAAGGACTGACTTTAATCCCTAACCTATTCATTTCCTCGTTGCTTGCTTTCCTAAGTCATTGTGCAACCGTGTCAGGTGATCCGTAGCCCGTGGGCTTTAGTAAATAACCGACAGGATGATTGTAGGGTAAAAAAAAACGCCAATTGGCTATATTCACAACTCATATAGCTTACAGAATATCTGAAACCTTTCCCGCGTTAATGCCGAGCAATGTAAAAGACTGCAGCAAAAATACCGAATATGATGCACTGAGATCGCTCACTTCCCGCAACTCTTTAAAGTTTTGCATTTTTAAATATTTTGCCGTATTGACAGCTGTAGGTTCCCCCGGCTTCTCTCCGGATTCGGTTTCCTATCACATTACAGTAACCCGGGCAGATTAACCATTCGTTAACCCACATTTTGCCTGTTCCTGTTGGTTTGAATAGTCCACGTCAGCAGTCAATTAAGTCAACACCCCCTCCTTTCACCATTCACGGAAAAGCTTCTGCAAACTTTGCTTTTCTTTTCTTCCTGTTTCCTCCCTTTTCAAGAAGTTCTGTGTACAGATCACACTTTTGTAAGGTAAGTGCGTTAAGATGGATAATATTTACTCACAGGTGAACCTTGTCTGACTGTGCTTTCGGCCGGCGATCGCTTGTTACAAAGTTACAACCTTTTTATTTTGTTTTTTCCCCTTTTCAGATGAGTTTGCTGTGAGTGCCTGTTGCGTGTGACCTGAAAAAATCCGGCAATTTCCTGAACTGAACGCCCTGTGTAGTTATGATGGCGATCGAAACGCAAATATGAGAACATTTGATCGGTCAGGTTCTAAAATTATGAGTGATTGGAAGGGTCAGTGTACATTGACTAAGTGAACTACGGTAACTTGCCATCCAGGAAAATGAGATTTAAAATTCACAAGAGGAATGCGCTGATATTCGTATTGGTTGGACTCATTGCTCTCTGTTTAGTGATCAGGATCCGTAAAAATGAGAATGTGCATCAAGACGACGCCGCCTCGCCTGCAAGCGCAACGAGTAAGTTTCAATACGGCAGCGTTTTTAACATGAAGAAGTCCGTGTACGGAAGTAATTACAGGCAGTTCATTCATAACGCAGACAAATTCCCGGCAGATCCTCAGCTAGTCATAGTGGTCCAGGTCCATAAGCGACCCGCCTACCTCAAAATGCTGGTGGACTCTTTGGAAAAAGTTCTGGGTGTCCAGAACATTCTCTTAATTTTTAGCCAGGATTATTTTTCAGAGGAAATAGCCAGTATAATTGAAAGGATAGATTTCTGCCGAGTCTTGCAGATTTACTTTCCATACAGTACCCAGCTGTATCCTGCTGAATTTCCTGGACAGGACCCCAAAGACTGCCCCAGAGACATTTCAAAGGACAGCGCTATCAAATTGAAGTGCAACAACGCTGACTATCCTGATTCTTATGGACACTACAGGGAAGCCGATTTCACACAAACCAAGCATCACTGGTGGTGGAAGTTGCATTTTGTGTGGGAGCGAGTGAGAGTCCTGCAGGGCTATACAGGTTATGTGCTCTTTATCGAGGAGGATAACTATCTGCTGCCAGACTTGTATCACGTCTTCAAGGGAATGGTCGCGATTAAGAACAGCGAGTGCCCCGACTGTGACATGCTTGCGCTCGGTAACCATGATGACACCACACAGTTTGAGGAGTTCACCGACAAGGCTGAGACGTCCAGCTGGTTGTCCACCAGACACAACATTGGCATGGCCATGCCTAAGGAGACATACTACAAGCTGATGGGCTGCAACACGGAGTTCTGCACTTACGATGATTACAACTGGGATTGGACACTACAGCATCTGTCGGGCTCCTGCATCTCGAAGCCGCTTAAGGTGCTGGCAGCCAAGGCTTCTCGAGTTCTTCACACGGGTAACTGCGGACTGCACCATAACCAAGGCTGCCAGCCGGAAGTGGCTCTTCAGGAAGTTAAGGGCCTCTTGGAATTGGCAAAAAAATACCTGTTCCCTATTTCTCTGATTCTGAACAGTCAACAACCAGTGGAGCACAAGGGTCATATGAAAAACGGCGGGTGGGGAGACATTCGAGACCATGCACTGTGTAAAAACTATGCAAAAATTCTGTGAATATTTTCTTTCTGGTAGCTAGTGGGTCACTGTGAGATCAGGGTTATATCAGTGGTCACCACCAAGGTTCCAACTGTCACAAGTATTTGGTAACTGGATTACCTCATGACCTTTATCCTTAAATGTTATCTCAGGATTGATGTTTACTTGGGCCCAGAAAGGGCTCTGTCTCTACATTTTAAAAATAATTATTCACATATATACAAAAATTAAGTCAGTTTTGCAGTCAGCCTTAGATTTTGTTGCACTTTTGACAAATGTACTTTAACATTAATTTTAATATAAAAAATTGCCAAAGACAAGTAAATTCCTTTTTTTTGGGGGGGGGGGTTATACCGAGTACTTATATTTTGTTTTATGATACTGCATTGCACATGAATTAATATCTGTTAACCAAATTTGATCTCATAAGGGTTTAAGTGACTTAATCAGCCAGTTACTTTTGTTCAGTGATGCAGTAATGTAAAGCTCACTCAAGTTTTGTATAGTATGTTGAATATTGCTGATGCTGAAGCTTGATAGTCTTCATTCATAAAATAGTATAACATTTTTGGTGGAAATGAGGTTCTTTATCTACTAAAATGCAACACATTGAAATGTATTCTGTCCAGCACTTAAAATCGACGACTTAAATTGAAAATTAAATCTGTGCAATACTGATGGTTGCAACATATCAATTGTGTAACTACGTAGTGAATGTATATAAAGACAAGCTTTATGGAGAGATTTACTTTTTGGGGGGCAAAGACCAGGTTTGGCATCTGTATCTAGCATTCATTCCATTCCTTTTTTTAACATTTAGTTTGCCATGAGTTTTATTCCTGAAAAAGTGTACTGAATGCTAATTTGTACAGCTAGATTGTCATTTCATTGCAAATTAGATTTATGTGCCTTTGGATACCTTTAGAGGGTGGAATATGTTTGCTGTTGCATTGTGTCTTTTAAAGATAAGCCAAAAAATGCAAGATGACTGTTGATGTACAGCGGAGCATTCCAACCTCGTTCAGCTCTGTATAAAGACACAATGATCATTATTAAAAAGAATGCGATGTCTGAATGATGCATAATTTATAAGGGATGAGGGAAAAAAAACATATTTTTGTACATAAATAGATTGAAAACTTTTTGCATTGACACTATGACATTGCCATTGTGTTTACTGACTTTTTTATTTTTTAATTCATTGTATATTTTGTACATTTGATATATGCATTTTTATCTTAGTAATTTTTTTTCCCTCATCACATTATCCAGACAGTCTTCAGGTCAATCAGTAAATTTGATTTGTCCTTCCTATCAATTTTGCTATCCAGGAGGTTATTGACTAAAATGTGTATTGCTTTTCACATGGATACGCGGTCACACTAAATCAATTGGTTTAATGTATCATTCATATAATGTTTGACATTAACAGTGAAACTAACCAATGAGCTAACTGTTTTATAAATAATTGCTAGTGAACTTTTTGTTCAGAATGTTTGTTTTTATTGTGGCGTTGTGGGGAAAAATGCTGAAATTTTGGGATAATTTCCTATGTTGAGAACATTTTTCTGGTGTTAATACTGCATACTCTGTTTTACCATGTAAACTGGATTCCTTCCCATTCTTGGTTAACCGGTTAGATGTGACCCCTCCCCCCCCAGAAGCAAGGCTCGTCTAGTTAGACATGGTTAAGCATTTGAGTCGATCCAGGTCTTTCCATGGCATATGGGCAAGGAGCGTCTTTAAGTTCTCTGTAGGATGTCATTTTTGTAGTTTTATATAAGTAATGTGAATATTAAAAATGACAGTTTATTGTTTTTTATTGCAAATTGCAGAAGGCTCAGCCTAAAAGAGGGAAGATGAATGAAATTCAGATAACAAATTGCTTGTTATGATTTGACATTACCAGACTCAGAGCTGCATGATAATTTAGTTTATGATTTGATTGAAACGTCAACTTTCTAGTTGTAGTGATTACAAAGACTACTGAAGGCATTAAAAAAAATCTAATTCTTTATCCGTTGATTTAAATTTAATATTTCCAACAAGTAGGGTACACAATATTGGTGTCAAAGTTACATCCTGACCCTAAATAGAGCATGGCAAATCCTGAATGTATGTGCAGTCAGAAATGTGGCATTAGTAAACACAGACATCAATGAGTATCCCATATTGATTGGGTTTACCAGTCTGGATTCAGATATAAATCCATTTTTTTAATGTGTTATCCTGTATGTAATTATTTAAATTAAGGTCCGTATATGTAGACTACTGTTTGTATTCCCCTTTCAGGACATTGTACAGCTTCATGCTTCCAGGTGCCACAGAAACCAGAATATTTTACATAAATGTAGCACAGCTGTGTGTTTCACTTCTCCACGGCTGTTCTCATCAGCAAAGTCTCTCATCGCTTCCCATGACACATACTGTGTATCGCTATGATTGTTTTTGCTAAGAGTTACACTGACGTTTGTTTCATTTCTGTTACTGTCTGTTTTTGTGTAGAACGTTGGTTTGTGTGTGTATGTAATTTATCTTATGTAGGTTATGGAAAAGGAAACTATTTGCAGCTGTATCAAATAATGTACAATTTTATGTACTTCAATAATTAAATTAGTTTTTAGTTCTGGAGGGAGATGTCTGCAGAAGTTCTGTGGATTGGTAAAGGAAGTTCTCGACAGTTTTTTTTTAAACCGACATTAAAACTTGCTCACCTGCTGCATTCCTCAGAGGAGATCATCAGAGAGAGATATATTGCACTTTGGACAAGTGTACTGGGGGGGTGCACAGTTAGCTATTTTCTTGAATTTTTGGTCTAAAGACTCACAGAAAAAGGTGAAAATACTTAGATATCTTATTGCTACATATTTAAAATTTGAATCCATCGTATTATGGATGTTGTCAATGTTATGATGTTGAATTGTTTATATAATCTATACCTCAATAAAATCCCCTGAATGTTTACTTTAAGAAAGTTCTTCATATATTCATATATTAATTTCTCATTAAACATTTTTTCTTTATGCTCGTGTAATTAATTTTGCACACATCCTGCATTGCAAGGATGTCTGTAGTTGCAAAAAAGATCCTAAGTAGTTCCTGACACACCTTTCACCTGTAACTTCTAGGAGCCACTGTTGGACATACTTGCTGTTGATGAAGCAGCTTATATAACGTGTTCTTACTACCTGTGATGTCACTCGCAGTACAACTTCAAACATTTATCACTTATGTACTTATGTTAAATGCATATATGTTGCTACATTTGTTGTGGACTGATAATTACAGTTAATGTTTTTAATTTAAGATGTAAGTGCATAATAGATGACAGGAATACTGGCACTTTCTTTTCTTTTGAATATTTATTTCAAAATTATTTGCAAAGTGCCCATTGATTGAAACAAAACAGCAGTATAGCACAAGAAAGCTATATCGCTCTAACCCCTGCCAAGCAAGCACTGAAGCTGACCATTATGATATCTTTAACCCTTGTTAAAAATGTTTTTCCTATAAATTATGTTTATGTGCAACTCAAACTTAAAAGAAGATATCAATGACAAAATGGTGCCTGCAGGTTGCAACAAAATACTCAGGCTTTTTTTAAATGATTCAAAAAAACCTGGACTCACCCAACTGTTCATAGGCAGTCAAACAATACTGCATACTTAAAAGGTTTAGGGTTGCCAAATAAATGGATAGATGGAGCCCAGTGTTTAATGCTAAATGTTTGTTAGCAACTTGATACATACATTAAACCAGGTATCATCATTAGCATCTCAGTAAAGGTGCACAGTAGATTGCTTTCATGCATTTGTTACAAATCACTGAAGTTGTATCTTCATCTTATATAAATCTGTAATACAGTTCTTGTGTGTTTACCTTTTATTAACACTTCAGTCAATGATACATGCCGCCAGAGGCCTAACAGTGTTTTCAAGGGTAGCCAACTAAATGAGATTCTACCTGGAGGACATGAATGTAACCAAAAGAAAACGTATGAGCGGTAATTTATTGCCATGTATTAATTTGAGAAATATTACCAAGAAGAGGACTGTTATGAGAAGAATGGCTGTTGTTTGAGGTTGTTACATGAAACAATAGAGATGTGAGGAATAGAGAAGCTCTAATTGAGGACAAAGCAGTCAAAAATAACGGAATTCCATTCACATTCACACTGGATACGGTCATTCCGTCAGATGTTGTCATACAATACGCAACCTTAAGCAAAGCTCCATGCTGTGGTCATAAATACTCAAGAAGCTGTCACCTCGTCTAGGACAGTGTTTCTAAACCCAATCCATGGGGACCCCCAGACGGTCCACATTTCGCTCCCTCCCAGCTCCCAGTCTAGGTTTTTGTTTGCACAAAGCAATATCCATGATTCGCTGCCACATACCCTGATTTGAGTCTGTCTAACCTGAAGTATTTTTTTCTATGTTTTGAACATATTGAGGAACTTAGAAAAAAATCCATTATATATATAGAATTTTTTGCGGCTGGTTTAATTGCCAGACAAAACTCTGGGAACTGGGAACGCTGATGTTTGAGATCCAGCAGAAAGTAGGGCAACTGCTATAAGAAACAGATTTCGTTTGAAGTTTTGCCCCGTTAAATTAGCCTGCGAAATCTTGTTTCATTCAAAACCAGTAAAATGTTACTTTATGTAACTGCGAGGCAATAAGAAGAGCAGATTACAAAATTAACAACTTAAACTAATCTGTCTGAAAAAATGGTATTACATTCTGATTTAAAATCAAATCAGAGCAACACTGTAAATGCAGTCTTACAATCATTGCACTTATTGTAACTTTCCTTCTTAAAAGACGGCATGGTTGGTTGACAAATACATTTTGTTACTTTTAAGATATGGATGTATCGTTTTAAATCAGTTCACTACACACAGCAGTCTTAGTTATCCAGAAGGTAACTATCGAATGCCAAGAAAGATAAACATCCCCTGAGGAATGAACTAGCAAGATAAGGTGTTGTATTTCCAGTTTTTTAGCATTTTTCCCAGGTCTGCTTAGGTGAAAGTGGACTGCCTTTCCAGAGATACTTGTGATACTCAGCACTTTTCATTAGAAGCTATTTCCTGTATTATTAACGCTAACTCATGTCGATTCTGCAAATAAGTCAATGTGTTGATCGGTATCATAAGGTTTGCCTTGTAAAACTTCAATGACTGGAAGCCCTCTGGGTATGCCTTTATCTGGAATACGAGCCAGGAGCTGGGCATAGAGAAATTTGCACGTGAAGCTAATTTCCTGGAACACAATGCCCAGGTTACCAGCTGGACTGAGAAACCACCAGTAGGCCCGATTTGTGGATTTTGCACATTTGGCTGTGTTTGTGCCCGTTTCCTGTTTCTTCTGTCCCTCTAAATGGCCCATAGTGTGTGTCTATGTGAGGATCAAAACCTGCCCCTTGTCCTATGTGTGCGTGTATTTGCATGTTCACCTTGTGAACTTTGTTTGGGTTTCCTCTGGGTACTGTGGACTGTCCACCCACAGGCCGCAGTACATTATGTAAATTGCTTATACTGTCTATGTGTGTGTGTCAGGCCCATACCCAGAAATACATTTCATGGAGGGGTTCAGCAGCCTTACTGTGGACAGGGGGGTGGGTCCCCCTCGGTAAGTTTTCACCAACAGAATGGGAGGGGTCCCCTCTGTTGATTTCGCCAACTGGGGGGCTGAAGCAAATTTCAAGGGGGCTATAAAGTCCTAATTTTACTGACTGGTGATGTGCCTAATTGGTACCATAAAAGTTTCTGGGTGCTCTTCAAACCTATTATTTCACTATTTGGCTACGTACCTGGTGCCTTAATGTGTGTGTGTGTGTGTGTCCTGTGATTGACTGGCAACCTATCCATGTTATATCGCATCCCTCTGCTTCCTGAGATAGGCACCAGACTCAGCACTACTCTGCACTGGATAATTGCTATGCAAGATGGACCTATTATGTAAGCAATAATCAATGTAAAGTCTAATCTGTGTGCATTTTATTGGTTAACTTTCCGTTTTATAATTTAGCTTGTGCTATTTGTGCCATAACTTTTTCATTTGCAAATAAAAAAACTATCAAGTTCCTTTTTCACTAACAAGAAATCTGTGTCAACGCTGATTGGATTTGACACATGAAAGCTCCTGTTCATGGTTCTGTTTAAGTCAGCGTGTAATGTCACCTGTTGTCAAGTTCATGTGATGATAACCTCTTTTATTTACCTTGGGACATATGCATAAAATGTCACTGGGGGGATGTTTATTCAGAAACTGCAACGTCTTCTTCAAAGGAAACTCCGTGGCAGTAACACCTAGTCAGATTTATTTAAACCCTCCAAACATCACATATGCAGGTATCAAGGGAACAGGAAAATAATTGAAATTTACCTAAATGTCAACTTGAAATATGCTGGCGAGGTTATTTCAAAATTTAGCCAGTAGCTTATTTAAATAAAATGCCCCAAGAAATATGTAAAAGTAGAAGTGTGGTACTGGTATAGAAGAAAGCACAGTACTCACTATATACAATTTTTATTAGTATTATTTCTAAATTTAAAATCCCATTTACACTCTGATTTTATTTCTTTTCTTTACTGTGCAACATTAATTATCTCAGTTGTCAGATTTTGAATTATTAAACTATATATATATATAACAAAAAAACAAAAAAAAAAAAATATATACACACACACACACACACACACACACACACACTACTAACATGTTTGTATCGATAGCACGGGATATTTTTAACATATTGCCTTTTGATGTCCAGCATTGAGTTCCTTAATGAATAAAACATGCACTCTTTAGGAACCTTAGCTGTGGTTATATATACTGTTTGACAGAGCATTCATGCCTGTGGTACATTTTATTATATCCAGTTTTGCTTGTATTGTTGTCAGTCACATTATTTTTTTCTACTGCTCTATGTCACAGAAACAAGAAACTCATAAAGTGATTTTTTTGCTGAGTTAATTTCCCAAAAGTCTCATTACTATTCCGAAATCAGAGTCGAAGGTCAGACAAAGGTAGATGACTAGCAAATAGGGTACTGAGAACAATCCAAAATGGAAACAAGGAATCTACCCAAAGGGTCATGAACTAAAGAATCAGGAATCAAATTAAATGAAATGCTCAGACTGTACCTTAAAGGAGAGACAAGACTGGTGAGATCATAAACGTCTCAAAGGTTCATGTACATTATGGCTAATTGTTTATACGGGTATGCAACCAGGAACCCAAATAGTGTATTTAGTATTCTGTTCAGGGGGATAACAAGTGTCTGAGAGTAAAATTCTGTTCCTTTACGTGTTTCTCATGAGGTTATTTTGAATACGTTTCCTCCAAATGTCTGTGGCTGAAGTGTTGCAAAGGTGAAAATGACAGCCTTTCTGGTAGCCCTGGTATTCAACCTGGCGTAAATAACCTGCATCAGCTAGCTGGAGTTCATGCTATCTGTTGGATTCATTGTACTGCAAAATGTTCAGAACAGCAAATAATTGCAATCAACTTTTTTTTTCCACGTTTCTGATATACTGACCAGTTTGTGTTATTGATGGTTTGCTGCCAAAAAAAGTTGCCACCAAGATTACACATCGTTACAATTTTTTCCCAGTTGAAAATAATTATCTATCAATGAGCTCATTGAAGATTTAAATGTAGTCAACCATACATAGTGAAAAAATCATCCTGTAAATCATAAAGCGATTCTGAATGTTCATCTAAGTGTGAGAGCAAGACGCTTCGTTAACAACACATTTCAGGCTGTCTGATCATATTTTGAAGTTTTTATGTAGACTGACGGTTGTAGTAGTTTGTAAAATTGTTGCTTGCTTGTTTTTATGGTAAGACTGGAGTCTGTTTCAGGAATAACAGGGTAGGATGCTAGGACACACATCCACACACACTAAGGTCAAGTCATAGACACAGATTTACCATACCACATGCTTTTAGATGGCACAAGGAATTATAGTGCCCAGGGGAAATATACATGGACACAAGAACATGCAAACTCTAAACAGAGAACATGGGAAGGTAAGGAGCCCACAATACTGGACATGAGAGGCTACAGTGCCACCGACCATAAGCAATTCAGATCATAGGGCACCTGGAGTCTCAGCCAAGCAGCTATGACACTAGGAGTGTAACGATTCTCCAAATTCTGTCCTATCTGTGGTTTTCAATATAAAACTCGGTGAAATGATTTCAGTTTGTGTATCAATACTTTTTGACCATTTTCAGCACATTTTAACAACACTGTGATAATACTGATACCCGTGATAATTTCGGTGATGTAATCGTGATACAAAATTCTTATTACATTGGTAAGGTAATGAGAGCTCAGCAGGTTGCATGAACAGCAGTGGGTCGGGGGGGGGGGGAATATATCACATTTCTATCTTCTGAAGCTGCAATAAGAGATTGTGAATGTTTGTGTCATGGTTTGAGTACTGTTACACCGTAATATGAAGGTGTAGTATACTGTAGATGTGATGTGAGTTCATCGTAGAGCACACACAAGCTGAGAACATCCAAATTCCATACACGCTAAGCAGGGGCCAGATTCAGACTCGCTACCCTGGAGGTATGAGATGATGACCCGCTGAGCCAATGTGCCTCCCTCATAAGCCTTTCATTCAGATTTTAAAAAAATAATTTAAACCACGAGTGCTGTTTACCAAAATAAAAATAAGAGCTTGAGGAGAGGCATTTTAATTCCCTCAGAGGTCTTAATTTTTCATTCACTTATGACAGAAATTTAATTGTTATTACTCTTTTTTAGCTAGCTGGGTGCCATTTTCCAAGTTGTCCCTATTACTGATATGAATTATGCAAACACGCTTTTTTCTGACTGACCAGAGAGAGATATTTGCAGTAGCCCCCTTGATAAATAATAAATGATATTTGGTGGATTTCCCACAGTGTCTGCGAATTGACTGAAACAGGGAAGAATGTAGGTATTGAATATGGTTCGAAGGCATGACACAATAAGAAAATCAGTCTACACAAACACTTCATTGCCTTCGTATCACAACCAGAACAACCCTTTTCATTATATCATGTTAAAATGCATCTCCTCTGAAAATGTACAATGTGATGCCTCAGGAAGTTATATAAAGTTAAATAAATACAAGCCTTTTTGTCACTCATCATGTGATTTAAATGTCTTAAAATAATAATAATAGAAAACTCCTACAGTAAAGCCCACTCTGTTACCCATCATTGTATGGAATGTCACTTAAAATTAGTGTCAGTATCAACGCGTAGTTATGGGCAAGTGAATTTCTTACCAGCCGCAAGTACTTTCCCTCCAAATAATAATTACTGCTTAGCCTGACAGCTCCCAGGGATTAGAAATATATCATTTCTGGAAAGAGTAGCTGTGTCCTGCCTTGGTGCCTGTCATACCAATTTCACAGACCATATTAGTGGAGAAAACTACCACATCATCTCTAAAAGCACACGACAAAGCATTTTTAATTGTTTCGGTTGAATATCTTAAATCTTTTTTAATGTATTTGTGTAGCTAAATAGCACATTAGCTTAGTGGGTAGCACTGTAGCCTGACAAGTCAAGATTTTGTGGATTTTATTCCCATGCTCGTCTTTAGGTGTGTGGAGTTTGTCCCGGTGTGGGTTTCCTATAGCAGTAATGGAAGATGGATGTATGTAGCTAAATGCAGACAATTAAAGAAGTTCATTTACTGCTCATACGGTTTGAAAATTCAGTGGACATCACTGTGTTCCTATGCATCTCTAGCCAGCAGTTCGTAAAATGACAACTTGCCAACATGACAAGCTAACTTACTTTTTGTATGGAGTAACGTCTGATATATGAATAGAAATCTAATAAAAACAGTCTTTGACAGAAAATTGCTTCCTTGTCTAAGCTGTCAGAGATTACGAGACAAAAATGTAATTTCTCACGAATGTAAAGCAATCGTTTTGTATTGAATGTATTGAAGAACTAAGTTCTGTAATATTAAAAGGCTTCTCCAATAAGGGCTAGGAATAAATACTTGGTTGAAATGAATCTGTAGAAGGAACTGTTCCTAAAAATACGAGGTGAATAATAATAATAATTTAAGTGACAAAGACATCACTGGCAATATTTCAGTTTTTCACATAGCAGCTATATAATGATACATGCTTTATTATATACTGCACAACACTGACAATATGTTACAAAGCACTAATGTTTTTTTGTGGAGTGACTGTATATTTGCCATTACAGGACTGTAAAATTTGTGCTCATGAAAAGTATGAATGACCAGAACAGTTTTCCTCTAAATGTTTGCTGTTCCACAGTTTTTCTTTTTTATTGTACCACCAAGAGTGTAGGCTAATGATCTCTTCTGGATGACTAGTCCTGCAGCAGCACTCCAGTAACTTCCTCGCCACAACAGAGGCGTGCTTTGGAGGCTGCCTGGACTGTCAGTGTACTGCTTCCTACACACAGTGTCTGGTACCTGGCCGATAGCCTGGTCTCCTGGTTCCTGCTACCGACCCAGTGTTGCTGTATCATACAGTTTTGTTGACAAATGGCTGGCCTGCACTGTCCACCGTGGCACACAGTTCCATTCCCCACATTTTCAAAACTCTTTGCATGGATGGCATTGATACTATTGCATTTATCCTTCTCAAATCATTGTTTCTTGCAGTACAGGATCACAGGGCACCTATAGGCTATCCTGCAAAGAAGATAGCAGAAGACAAACCCAGATCAGAATTATAGGTCACTGCAGGGAACAAACACACATGCATAAATAGACAATATGGGCAATTTACAGACGCCAGTTTGCCTGAGTGCATGTCTTTAGACTTTGGGAGGAAACTGCAGTACTCAGTGGAAACCTATACTGTACCAACAAGAAAACAATGAAAACTCTACACAACCTTAGAGCCAGGGGCAGAATTTGAAGCTCAGCCCTGTTGGTGTGAGGCTACCTGGTGTATCCACCATACTGTAGCCTTCAGAAAACACAATTCATAATTCTTAAGAAAATGTAATTTGTATATAGCGAAAATGTGCTTTTTTGTAGACTGGCTTGGTGCTGTCTATATGCTAATTGTTCATGGCAGTTTCACTGTCACAGAAGGCAAACGCTTGTAGGCCTAAGGCACTGAAGGAAACTCTTCAAGATGAGCCATATGAAGGTCAAATAACTATAGCTCCCTTCTAGCTGGGCTATATTTTCTTGAACTCTGTTGCTGAGCTGTGATCGCAAGTTAACGTCTCGAACACCCACTAGACTTGGCCCTGCATTAAATGCCATGGGTGCTTAAGGGATTAAAAAGTGTGTTGTTTAAACAGAACCCGTGAAACCCAGAATCCCATCCAGACCTTGTTATTTTAAACAAACTAATAGTTGACATCTCCTGAGCGTGCTGCTACGTCTGATCAAACTTGATTGCTGAGCTCTCAGATGGGGCTCTAAAAAAAAGCCTTAAATTAATGGTAACATGTAGCTCGCTAAAGCACTGCTCATTTTTATATGAAAACTAATTTTGCTATAAATTGGCTAGTTTCTATCTTGTTGCACTGAACCCTGGGGTACTGAAAGCTCAGAACCATGATCCATGGCCGCAGAATGTGCACATCGCAGACTCAAGGATTTGTGCTTCCATATGCCGTCATGCCTAATGCAACCATGTGGTTTCCATCTATTCTGGGCATCCCAGCCTTTTAATTCATAGCCCATTCGGCTCCCAATCTGTGGCGAATTTGTCCCCTTGTATGTCGGCTAACCGCTTTGTTATACCTCATTCCGCCGAAGACGTCAGGCCTCCAGCTGTCCCTGCTGGCTTCCCAATGCGCGGGAAGCCCGTTCCGTCAGATGCCTATGTAAATGAAGGCTCGTTAGAGAGCCCATTTAAGAGACGTCGACCATAGCTATCTGCAATCCTCTGCGACTTCGGCTCCAGCCGGAATGACAAGTGGCTCTGTGTTCCCTGCCAGATGTGACGTTGGTCGTGTGCCCGGTGTCACCCCTGCCAGTCTTCTCCACAAAGCATAACAAAAGGAACCTGTATTGGCATTTTCTTTTTTGCACTTTGTCGTTCCTTCACATAATTTCAGAATCAATCCCCCTGGCAGCAGTAATTCAAGGGAATCGACTCAAAAGCCGTCCCAAGAAACCTTGGCTGCTTAATTCTGTGTGATAGCCCCGAGTTTAAATTTATTCGTAGCTATAAGAGGTTGTGCACCCACTACAGGCATGGGCAAATTTTCATTATGCAAAATCCTTATCTGCATGACTTCTACGGCTTCAGTACGATTTAACAACTTTGCGGAGCCTCCACAAATGATCCTTGTAGGTAATGCTATTGATGAACCTTTTACTTAGCATATTATATACATCACACATAGTGCACAAAATTAAATAAATGACCATAGAGTCGGTAAAAAAAAACATCGTGCTGGTGGATTTTAGTACAACATTAATAAAAATCAATTACTGTACAGACATGCACTGCTTATGTATTATTTAATCATTAAATTCGTTAATGATTGCAATACAAGATATTTAATAAAAAATAATTACATTAGAGAAGTTCTTATTCTTTGTTATATAAATTTGCTTTTTGCATATTTTTGATGCCCCGGTACGTTTATTTTTAATATTATTATTTTTATATTTAACTTGATAAAATATTGATAACATATTTTAAACATGATAAAATATTTTAGTAAATCGATGAAATATTAACTGTTTTGTAATTGCATAATATATTATGTAGGCTCCAGGCCTCCCCATATCCCTGAGAGGGATTAGCAGTTAGAATGGATGGAGGATGGATGGATGGATAATATGCAATTGAATATTGTTTGGTAACAATGATTTTCTCATTCTGTGATACACTTCTGTGTCTCATAATCTTTGTCCTGGTGTCACCACGGCCCATATATTTACTCATACGTCTTCATGGACGTTTGTAAAACATTACAAATCACAATCTGAACACAAATTTACCTCATTATAAAAATCTCACCCCAGCATTTAATTAACGTGATTAAGCTGGTCCCCAGCTAATAAAGCCAATGGTAGCCTGTTATTACAGAATCACCCTAAGTGTTAAAGTATGTAATGCTGTGTCTCAGTGTGATGAAATTGTGCCCCATACAGAGTCAACAAGTATCTATCATTTATCGTATTGCTCTTGAGTGCTGCTTTGATAAAAAAAATAAACAAGAACAATGAAAAAAAAACCTCTGTATATGATGGTCAGCTCATGAAATAGTCTTCTGATACTCTGAATATGACCCTTAAAAACCATCCTCATATCTCTTTAAAAAAATGTAAATAAGAAACTGTTACGGTTAAGGGGGCATGTGAATGTGATGTCGCCAGTGGGGAGAAGGAAGGCAACGAAAGAGCCAGCAGGTGGAGGGAAAACATGCTGTACAGACTGAACTGAGCTGAGCGTGTTGGTGCTCGTTTCGGCACTGCGCACTGCAGCCGGTAACAGCAGCTGCGGAGAGTCCTCCGCTCTTAAGCCCCGAGGAGGGAAGACTTCACCGGGGAGAGTCTCTTTTCTGCCTACGGGGGAAAAAAAAACAAAATATATAAGCCTAGGAAGAAAGAGCCCCTCCCGTCACAAAGTCGTGGTGGAGAGCGGCACTCAGCCTGCTTGGATCGCTCTCCGTCAAGCGAGCGAGCAGCATGCTTCAGATCTCTGCCTGTGCTTGCCTTCAACAGCGCCCAAGACGGGATCATTTGTAGGCTGAACCTGGCGTTTTCTTTTTTTTTTCGGGATGAATGAGTGACAAATCCCCCTTCCGAGTTCACCAGTAAGGGCTTGCATGGGAGATGAACGTGGCCGGGAATCAGCCAGCTGAAGTCACTGAGCGACCAGTCAGCCTCCCGGTGCCAACTTGGGCAAGTAGAAGCCTTATTTCACTTTTCTTGCAGCTGGGAAGGAGGGAGGGACTGAAAGAAGAATTTCGGGGGTTTTGTAAAAGATGAACTGGAATTAATAAGAAAAAATGCATTCTTAATGTGCGACTGAGGTTTACCCATTAAAAGTCGATAATGGTATAATTGATGTATAATTTAGGAGATATAGGAGGATTATACTAGTAATATTACTACTACTACTACTACTACCATAAATAATAAATATAATTAATAAATTTGTCATTTATACTTTAAAATAAAATATATCCCTATATTCCCAATATTAATCTTGGCCTTACTCTGCAGGACATTTATATTTATGGGTTTTATGCGTATAATTCAGTGCTTCTTTGTAGTTCAATAGTTGCCACCAGATAAACTGTCAGTATAGCATGTGTGTGTTTCCATAGGGTGTCAATTTAGATGTTGTATATTACTTGTTTATGTATGTAAGACACACATATCAGTGTAGGTTAGGACTCTCTAGTTTTTATGTAGCAAGAGAATTATAGGATAGAAACATAGTCAATAGTCGAATCTCCTTGTGACCTTGTAGAAGGCACTGATATCTTTGGACACAGGGAAGTTGCACATATTAAATATGTAAGTGGTGCAGGGAGGCTTCCCCCCATACAAGATTTAGGCATGCTCTTAATGCAAATCTGTCCAAATAGGGATTGAAACTTTACAGCTTGGGTTGATTATCTGGGAGAAATCTGCATTGATTTTCAGTGACCAGTGAAAAGTTGAACATAATGAATATGTAATGTCTGTGGAAAAGCTTTCTCCGTATAAGATTTGGGTGTGCTCTTAATTCAAGTGCCTTGATCTATAATGGAGAATACTTACAACTTTGCAGCCTCGGTTAGTTCTCCTGTGCATGCTGCTTTGTTCTGAAAGAGCAGCTCCTTCGCGGTGCAGGCAGAGAATCACCCCATTTTGCTCATGCTACAGCCATAGTATACATCATTGATTTCACCAAGCTGTTATACATCATTAATACAACTGCAAACGCAGTTAAGCCTCATGTCTCTCACAATTCATACACAAACGTACAAACATACACAGCCCCAAAATTCAGAAATAATGCTAATCTCCTGAGCTTCTTTTTTTTTTTCAACTTATTATCATCAAATTCTTTGTCTTTAAATTGGCTATGGCGTTGCGTAACTCCTGTTAGTGTCATACTCAACAGGGTTACACCTTCTTACGAAAGCAGCAATGCAATGAGCAGCTAAATGATTTTGGACGGCGCTATATCCAGGGCTTTTAGTGTTTTGTTAAAATAGCAAGATGCAGATTTGAATATTTTTCAAATAAAATCAATAAAGTTATCTAAATGACAGGATCGAAATGGCCATGCTACTCCTCATAGATACTGTATCACATGTGGTGGATGGAGGGGGAATGGAATGCAAAGTGGAGGAAATAACTCAGTGGTTAGCAATTTACTGACTTTAGTACTGTCAGTAAACAAAACATAATCAGGAAAACTACAGTTAGTCACAGGAAAAATTAAACATTTTCTGCTTATGTTGTTTCCTGGATGTGTTGTCACTTCCTAAAACAAAATTCAGATCAGCCCATAAGATACAAAGCTAAAAACTAAAATGTAAGATCTTCAGTCCATTTTAACCGTCCCTTTAATTAGCACAGAACACACAGATGTGTGGATGTCTAGATTGTTTTCTCAATAACACATTCACAAAGCAAAGACCTGTGACAGACTGGAACACATGAAATCAGTTGTTTTTGGAATATGTTTTGGAATAAGATATTAGGCTATAGGGACAGTTAATGGTATTTTATTATACCATTTTTGCACCATTTTATTATATGGTATTTGTGCTTTAATGACTACACTTGCTAAACAGACATTTACACATTTACCAAAGTTCTCCTGTTGGTATACTTGATTTTAGTAAAATTTCTGCAAACCAGGAACCATTTTTCAGAGTTCTTCTTCACACAGTTGTTAATATGCAATTTATTGTCCTGCTAATTAGAGGTAGCTTCATGCATAATAATGAACTAGCAGCATATGAACTATATAACGATCAGTGATTAATCATATATCTACAACATATTAAATCCCTCTTTGCTTTCTAGCGTAATAACTAGACGAGATGCACGGGGATTAACCTGGGTGAGCAATAGTGTCATCCAACTGACATGTAAAAAAAATGAGTTTATTTGGTAAGTCTGCAGTCATTTCAGTTGAAGTTGTCTAACTAGACAGCTTGAAAGGATAGACAAGAGAGAATTCTAAAACAGAGTCTGGATAAATTTGCACTGTAAGGTATATAAAATATGCTCTGCTCTTTGGGCTGTTTTGTTCTAGAGAGCTCAGCTCCCCACCCTCAGAGCTCCTTAACTTTAGAGGGCCGTTATTAGTCTCTTGAGCGAGGCCGGATGCCTTTAACGCCTGTCACGACACTAAGCCCCTGTCAGTTTTGCTGCTGTCTAGCTGCATTCCACTCACATCAATCACTTGGTCCTTCGGCTCCGTGCGCTATATGTTAAATCATTCATTTAAATTACCTTATCTTGTCGGCTTTGCAGAGCCGTGTGGACGAATGTGAGCAGCATGCATGTAGCAGAAAATGCAGCTTAACAAAGATGATTAAGGCACATATTTTGGCATGCAATGGATACTAAATGTCTTTGGATACAATTGCGTGCTGTATGGAAAAACTATGAAGGGTCATATAGTAAATGATTAATGCGACATATTACCCTTGACTCCCTATGAGAATCCAGCATTTTTGCATTTATTCAGGGATGAGAAGTGGGAATAAAACACACTCCCCACTACTAACATGACTATGCACGTTTTCTTCTGTTCTTATCCCTTGAAGGGATTTTATCCCTTGTAATTATCACCTTTGGGGACGCCCAAGGTTTCATCATCAAAGCACTCTGTTATTTTCTTTTCCTGTAGAACTTTCTGTAACAACTGCAATGAAATCATCTTGATATAATTTTTAGTCAATTTGAACCGGGTGTTTGAACTGATTAAATGTCAGATTTTATTATTTGTTTAACTGCTGGATTCCTTCACATTATTGTAGGGGAAATGGGGGCTCTTTTATAAGCATTCATTTGGGGAGGTTTCACTGGATTTGCAGGATTTGTCAGTCTCTGATCTCTTATAGTAGAAAGGTTAATTAATTAAAATTTTTTCCAAGTACAGCAGTTTTGTTACGGTAAGTGATTCCACCAGGTGATGCTGAATATGTAGTGCATCATGGGCATTTCAGTATTTGGTACTAATGCTTTATTATCTAGGAAAGCCATAAAGACAACAATTATACATTCATCTAATGTAGCCTTCAGCTATAGCTTAAATACGCCGTATCATATTTAGCTGCTAAACTCTGCCATTTAGAATGAACGAACCTTGGCATCCAGAAGACCATTTTCACATCCTATATGCTCTAAGTTAGAAGAGCAACCATTTAGGGTAAATGATCACTCACACTCATTTCCATAAAATGGAACAAAATGAAAATGGAAATCACACTTAGCTTTGATGAATAAAGTGACAAAATGTGTTCATTATTGAGTAAAGGCGTGCCTGACCTTTGCATTTTTTTGACAGGGATTGTCATTGTCTGAATTTTATTTCTTCTCCAATTGTTTATGCTAAATGTCTGGCTTCCATCTGTTTTTTCAGTCTGACAGTGTTTTTTTCTGCAGTTTACAGCTTAATTGTTTTTCTGTCTGTTAAAAATGGCAAGTCACTCATTGACTGTTCTGAATATTTCTTGAGATATTTTGGAACTACTACACCAATGTATTTCACAGTATTGCCTGCCTATGATTACTCAGAGTCAACTGATGTCAATGGACCTTCACACAAATCGAATGCACTAGATAACACTCAACTATTGCATGTCATCGCCTTCCAAGGTTAATCATTTGCCAGTACCTGGAGATATTCAGAGAGATCGGATCTGTCATTGTAAAGCTTCATTGACTGTTATTCAGCCACATCAATACTACTTACGTACTATAATTTGTCCCTTTTTGGACACTTCAGCTCATCTGGTTGAGCCTATCAAGTACAATAACGTATCAAATCTGTCTTTGACTGTGAACTGTAGATCCAGACATCATTTGAAGGGGCGGAACAACCTCATCAAGCATATGTGAGGTTTCATCCTTAAAAGACTCCCGCTGCTTGATTCACAGATAAGACAGTGCCTCTTGGGTCAATCGATTCATTACCACGAGCTTGAATCAAGAGCAAGTATTTAAATCCGTACCTAAGCTCTCTGGAAATCCTGGCTTCTTTGCAGTATATGCAAGCGATGTAGACACTACTAATTACTGTGAGAGCAAAACGCTCATCAATGCATAACTGCGTGTCCTATGCAGGTTTGTGGGGGTCCGGAGCATATCCCTAAAGCTCCGGCCGCCAAATAACCCAGGAGAGGGCACTCACAGCATTCGGCAAGCCCCATTCACCTTAACATGTTCGTGGACTGCGAGGGGGGGACTGGCAAACCCAGAGGAAATCCCACAATGACACGAGGAGAACATGCAAACTCCATGCATATGGAGCCTGGGCAGAGACTCACATCCTGCACTCCAGAAATGTGAGAGAGAACAGCCGCTGCATCACCACGCCATCCCTGAGAGCAAAGCAAATAATATAATCCATGTGCCGCATGCTTCACCTTAGATATCGGAATATATTTTTAGCAGCATTTCTGCATTTTGATCATTCTCTCCATATTTTACTTGATAAACCATCTTTTATACTATTTATTTTATATGGGGATTGTGGGAGGGGGCTATCTCTGGCACCACAGGATGGGGAACACCATGAATGGAAGGCCAGTCCGTTGTAGGGCAAAGACACAGACTCTCAGAGGAAACCTGCACAGACACAAGGAGGTCTTGTGAGTGCCAAGAAGGCGTAGGAATTGAATTCCAAACCCTACAGGGTAGAGGGCTACATACTGAACCACCCAATTCCAGACGTATGTGCTTCTGTATTTACCTCATAGATTTCGCTGGAGCCGGGGTGACCATTTGACAAATGGTGACTGATAGCAATGTCGCTAAAATGCTACGCCTTCCCGCCGTCAGTGTTATGCTTCCTGTTGTCCTCCATACTGGGTTAGAGTTATGTTCTAATGACTCTCAAATCTGCTTCGACATTCCCTCCTGTTACCACTGTTGGCACAGTACCCAGTTGCTCCCCGTTCAAACGTTTTCATTCACGCAGTAAATAAACATATAAATAAGAAGTCCAGCGAAATGGATTCTCCCCATTCGAAAGAGGCACCAAATTGGCTCGGACTAGTACTGGTGCTTATCATAGCTTTTCTCCTGCAATGTTACAGGTCATTTTTTATTCACGGCTATTTTGGGTTACGTGAGGAGTAATGGATGTGGAAAAAGGAGTTTGAAATGTTCATGTATGGCTAGCGCACTGAGGAGCACAATGACTAATTCAGTTATTCAAACGAAACAATATATTTATAAACGTATATATATCCTTCAATTTCCTCACGCAGTTCAAAATCATGCAGCAGTTGATGTCCCTTACGTGCCCATAATGTGTGTGTGTTGGTTACACTCACACACACACATACAATGTATATACTGTTTATGTATATGTGATAAAAACCTGTTATTTTTACCTTGTTGGGTCTGCTATAACTCAATTTTCTAAAAATCTGTGACTGCAATCAAAAAACTAAAAATGCCAGAAGTCTTGTATTTTGTTTGGTTACTTATGGTTAAGGTTAGGGCTGGGTAGGGGTTAAGGTTTCATTGTGGGGATTAGGGTTTTCCCCCTTAGAAATGAAGGGAGAGTCCCCACAAAGAAATAGATTCCTATGCATGTCTGTGCGTGTGCACTGTGATGGACTGGCATTCATTCTCTGTGCTCTCTGGGAGAAGCCCTTGGCTGACCTCAACACTGGAGGAGAAGTTATGGAAGATGGATGGATGATAAAACATAGATATTTTGAATTAAAATTTGAACGAGGGGCTTAGGGTACTCCAGTGGGGAGCACTGCTTCCTCACACCTCCAGGACTGGGAGCTTGAACCTGCACTCTGTACCTTCTCCCCCATATTCTGTGGCTGTCTTCCTGCAATCCAAAAACATGCAGCTATGTTAATTGGTGTCTCTAAATTGCATAGGCATAGGTCCTGAAATGGATGGGCATCTAGAGTGTGCCCTAGTGTTTCTAAGGGATATGTACCAGGACCTTCCGTGACAGGGACCAGGATAAGTGGTTGGAAGATGGATTCTCATTTATCTGTGATGCCTTTTGAATGAATACATGCAGATCAGGCACATTTATATGCAGAACATTAATTACCCAAAAAGCACAATTCAGGGGGAAAACTGACTAAACAAAGTACAGGGTTGGCAGTAACCAAGATGGAGAATACTGACACTGTACAGCTCTGACATTCTGCTCTGGACCTGCTGGAATGATCTGAGTCCATCTCTCAGTGTTTATTACTGGAAGGCAGGATTGACTTGCCTTGCACAGAGGTATACTCTTAAATTCAGGCATGAAGCTAGACTTGTGAGTACACATGCTGGGTGTAAATGCTACTTGGAGTTTGAGGGCAATGACTTCTATAACCTCTGGCTAAAGAAAAAAATCTCCAGAAAGAATCCTTTAGCAAAAGTGTCCAAACTCTTGATGTGCTTAGTATTTCAATTCAGATTCACTTAAACATAAAGTAGCAAGGAGAAAGCTGTAATTTTGGTTCTCAGGCAACAAACCACCACCAGGTGTAGGTATACTGTTTGTGCAGCAATACGGACAAAATCAAAATCCCTAGAGGTTTAATATGTATAACACATTTTCTGTAGCTAGATTAAAGTACTAAAATCACACATAACTATCAAAATAAACAGCAGTAGTGTTAGGACTGGGTTCATTTGAGACCTGCAAATGGAAATAAATTTGAAAAGGATGCAATCACATGTCACCATTGTCAATATTAGTCTATTACTGAATAAATGTATAGACATTCCTAAACTAAGTCAGTTTTTTAAACTGTTTGGTTTTGCAGTCGGACAGTATATTAATACATGCTACTTTACCCAATAGCTATTATGGCTATGAATTGTACATGAATATGAAAAATATGCAGGTTTTCTTTTAGATACGCGATGCCGAGCTAAAGTATCATCCTCATTTTCTGCTTGAGGCTGTAAAGCAAAGCATTGTCTTGCCTTTGAAACTACCCGTTGATAGATTCATAGCCGGTGATAAAACATCGTTTTCCCACATAGCTCCAGCACTTGAAAAATCCGCTCGAAGGATTATTATTATTTCTTTTTATCGAGAGTATATATTTTAAACTTGTCCGGCTGTCTGGTTTGAAAGTGCTCGCAGGCTGACCTGTTTCGGTTACAAACTTAATTACACCTAACTGAGTGGGACTGTCAGAGGACTTGGAGCTGTGGCCATCAATCAGCCTTAATGTAAAAACGAGCTGGTCTTCCTGGCCTTTCCTTTATTTCTCACAAACCTCCCCAAAGAGTACAGCACCAAGCCATTTAACATCGCTTTGCATGGACCTGGACCCATAATGCAATCCCGACCCGGTAAATGATTCTTCAATTACTCCCGAAATCGGACAGATGATATTGTATTAATCCTGTCCTGATGTGTTTACTTTCCCAATAAAGCTACTCAGCTCTGCTTCATTACCCCTTACCTCCAGCTCCTCTTTCATTTCCATTCAGATGCGAAGCAGGTACGAATTTTAATGTCACCTCCTGCATTTTAATCTGGACTAAGCCATTGCAATTTACCTTTTTCGGGAGCATTGCAACATATCTTTCGTTGCTCTGCAGAGATGTTTTCCTACTGCTGTCAATATCTGCGATCGTGATTATAAAGTATTCATTATTATTCACAGAATTAATTAATAGTTTCGAATTAATGCTAATGCTAAACTGATGCTGTTTCACATGTCTGCAGATGATTGACTCGACTGGCAATTATATATGTATAATTACAGTTTGTCTCATGACCAATTATATATGTACGGGATGTCCACCATGCATTTATTTTCAACCGAAGCTTATCTCAGAAATGGTGATTCAGAGACTGGCAGGCAAAGGATTCTGGGAAATGGATGGTCATGGATTCCTCACCACTCTCTCTCATGACAGTCATAAACACCTTCCTGAACTAAGCGAATTTTAGTGATTATTGTGTATTAAGGCAGGAACGGGGCTAAAATTAAGTTTTCATTTACTGCAGCCTCTGGCACTGGACTGCAGCTGACCTGAAAATCCCAGGACATCACACTTCATCCAGGAAGCGAGACTAAGTTATGAATTTGAATTAAAATATAAGCAATGACTGGAACATAAACCTTGAACTTCTGACGTCATTCTTCTTCGCCAAAACTACTTAACTATTAATTAAACGTGCTAAGAGTTAAATGGAAAAAAAGAAAGAAAAAAAATCCAAATCATATTCAGGATCAGTGTATCTCCTCCAGTATTAAATACCCGATAAAAATCATTGTAGGATATTGTACTACTTGTACAAGAAATGGAAAAGCTGACAGGCAGTTCCTGCAATGCTGTCCGAATGCTGCATCTCCACTGTGCATGTTCTGTCTATGTTTCTGTATGGTATTGAATTGTGGTATTATTCTATTCACTGCTGACATTTCATATGTTACAAAAACTGAGGTCAAGCTCAAGGACTCTAGTTACCACCCAAAGTTTGAGAGGGAAAAGAAAACTTCTTGTTATTATATTCGAATATTATAAGATTTGAAATCCAGTTTAGTGTTAGGTTGCAGTGTCATTTTATTATTTTTTTGTTGTTATTTTGCACATATGTTCTGTTTTGTTTTTATGTGTTTTACTTTTAGTTTAGGTTTTAGTAATTTTATTGAAAGGCTTACACTGAAAGTTGTAGTGCTATTTTATGAGTCTGATCTTTAGAGAATCCTACATAAACACACAGTACACATCATGTACTAATGTCCTCAAAATGGGCAAAACATGTTCCAGATATTATTAACGGTAATTAAAGATAAACAAATCACCACCTTAGCTAAGTAGTACTAAAAAAACGGTAATGGAAAGTATTTGATCTTTGGTTTTATTTGTTTCAGTCAGCTTTTGAAGCAATATTTATAGTTTTTATGGGGGGGGGGGGGAATCTCCATCGGCAGATTTTGCATTCTGGGGGGGGCATTTTATGGAGTTGGGGGCCCC
>JAAGVU020000025.1:18687533-18707907 GCA_011763525.2 Mormyrus iriodes
CCCGAACGCCCCTGCCTGTATGATTAATATGATTAAGTTTGGAAGGGTAATTTCCTCCAGTTAATTATAGGTGTGTAACAACTGAGAGAATTTTATGTGCGATGTGCTTGTTGTCCATATCACCTTGATGTTATTTTTATGCCTTAATAAATTAAGGATCAATTTTACTATTTTATTTTATTCCTTTTTTAGTTTCTTTTTTGTTCTTCAGGCTTATTTTGCAGACATGATGAGCAACAAAACCAGTCATTGGCGGGTTTTGGTGTTCTAAATGTTAGATGTGTTTTTTTCAATTGCTCAGTTACGATACCTTTATTGGCTTTCACAAACGGGGTCCGAAGATGAAGCAGCACAGACTGGCCCCTTGATCTACAATCAGCCTGCTGCTCCCTCAGACAAATGGAGTACTGTTGAATACTCAAGACTCTGTTCCTGTTGAATACTCAGACAAACAGCACACTGCAGGACTTGGGGCAGATGACTGGCCGGGTGGCTTCAGGCTGAGGTGCCACAGAAGGGCTGGAAAATCAAAAACAGGAAACAGGACCCAGGGAACAGGAAGTGAGGCTAAATCTCATAAACAGGATAACCACAACAAACTTAAAAAGTAGGTGCCAGGTCCCCAGCCCACCAGGACCCTGTATTACAAAACCCGATTTCTTGCTTAGCCAGATAACTTGTCGGATTTAAGGTACCTCAGTTTAAATGGACTTTATCTTCGTTCAGTTACATTTATCCCAGACTACCTTAAATCCAACAAGTTATCCGACTTAGCAAGAATTACAGCTTCGTGAAACAGGCCCCAACTCTGGCTAATCATAACCATGAACCCCAGAAACAAGATGCCGACAAAACAGGATGAAGAATCTCAAGAAGAGATGCTAGCCATCCAGAACCCCGGACCTGGAAAACAGATTCCAGCACCCAGAACCATGAAACCGGTGACAATGCCAGCAACTCTGACTAAAACCCAGGAGAAACAGATACAAAACCCACAAACTGGGGTTCAGAGCCCACAAACTGGACTCTGAACCAAATAAAACTCTGAGACCTACCTTCAAAGACCAAAGATGATGACTGAGCAGCAAGCAATGCTCAGAGCTCTGTTAAATTTAATTCATAGCTAACTACCAATCACACATATGAGACTCAATTACCTGATTACAAGAGTGTGACAGTTTTTACATAATGCTGTGGTAATAATAATAATACTAATAATAATGATAGGATGCATTGCTAATGCGATCTGAAGACTCAAGCACATATTCAACATATGTTAAAAATAATGGAAATACTTTTCTTGGCAAAAGTTATCATCTAAAGTCTTGAACATTTGATCATCAGTCACAGTTTCGCTACGTTCCATGTCTACTGGATGTTCAAACAACCTTTTAGAGATCACTGAGCTAAATATTAAACTGAAATTTAAAGGAAAAACACCATTAATCGAAATAATATATGGATTTACTTATATATGATGATCTCCATAAATCCATGTAATACTTAAATTAAAGCTACATATTTTTTTATTTTCCATTAACAGACCAGAACTGGAATAGCCTTGCTGTACAACGAAGACACTGATAATACCTGTGATATTCGTCTGAAGCTAACAAAAGAAGCATTAACCATACAAAAACAGGATGTGATTCGTATCGGTGGAGGCGAATCCCATTCAGATGTAAGTACCAGGACTTTATGTGATATACCAAGCACACATGGAACCAGCTTCTGTTTTTCTGGGTGAATTGTTCTCTCTGTTGTCAGGTATTAAAATAGCAGGTGATTTATACTTTAGTCTTTTTTCAAATGGTAATTTTTACATTGTGGTAGGAGCTAGCATAGGGAGCTCAGGAATATAATAGCAGAAAACATTTCTGATAGCATTGCACAAAGAAGTGAGGATTAACTCTCCAGAACTAAATGGAAAACTATCAGAGAACCAAAGGTCTCACATTAAAGCTGGGGGAAAAGGGACAAAGAGATTGTTGCAATCAGTTGTGCAAATATAGTGTACATACATTTAGCATTAAATGATACAACGTGTAATATAATGAAACAACCTAATGCTAACTCTGCATGCTAAGTCTTGGTCATGTCATAAATACTTTCATAGTGCTTTGAGAACTCTTTATTGTTTTACATACTAAATTTCCATTTTTAAAGCACAGAACCGTTGTACTTCGGAGGCAAGCTGTTGGGGGCTTGGGTCTAAGCATCAAAGTAGGTTTGATTATTTTGTTATACAAATGCATAATAGCTTATTGCATTATAGGTGAAATACAATTTAGTCAGCATCAATGTAAGAATTGTACGTGCTGTATATGAATTTATGCTGTCATTGATCTCTGCCAGTTAAAAGGCTTCCAGTCAAAGGTTATTCATTTAAACTCATTATTGCATGAATCGAGGTGGTCAGTCAACTTTTTAAATGCATTTTTCTCCAATCCAAGGTTGGTGGTCAGGTATCTCGATTTTCTTAATATATGCTGGAGTGCAGCTGATAGACTTTCGACAGGCCAGACAGCACTATTCAATTGGGTGATCGTTATAAGAAATCAATGAAGAATATTGTTGAAAACTTAATTCCCACTTAATCATAGTGAATGAATATTTGCTTATAGAATGTTTACACATGCCTATAAAGATAATGACTGGATTTCTTGTTCTGATGTATTTCCCTTTCTACATTACATTTTACTGTCTGAAATCATTTAGAAATTAATTCAAACCACAAACATTTGAATTTCCCGTTCCAGAAAATATGATCGTGAGAGCAGTGTAATGTAACTGGTCATTTTATGTACATAATTTTCTTTTCTTTTTGTTTAACCCTTGTGTATTATACTTCTTCCGTTCTAAATTCTAGAACCTATAGAATTTATCCTCATTTTGAAAATGGACTGAGGTCACTTCGACCCCAAAAATAACACAGGGGTTAATGCATGTTAATCATATAAAACACTTATTTTTACCTAAATCTATAAAAATTCCCACACTTCATTCATATTATCTCCTAAATATATTAGTTATTATTTCTGAAAATCACCACATCTTTTATCAGAAGGTTTACATACACATACACATATACACATTCATGAGGTTTAATGCACCTGAATGCAATGAGCTTTATTGCTATATATAAGGCTACTATATTGATGGTGAACTTTGTGTCTTGCAGGGAGGTTCAGAACACAAAGTGCCCGTGGTCATTTCAAAGATATTTAAAGATCAAGTTGGTAAGGTGATGACATAGGTGGAGTAATCTATTAATCAATCAATTTATCAGCACAAAAGTGAAAACATTTAATAATTATGATACTTATTCAGTTTTATCTTATATACTGTACATAAATTTCCCAATTATATATGTTATTAACCAATGACCCTTAGTAATTAATTATAATTCATCCATTCATTGTTTTATTCTGGTTATAATGCACTGTCAATTTGTATGTTTGAATGAACTGCATTATCAAAACATTTAACTTGTAATTTATAATTGACATTGCATCTGTTTTTCAGTTAAAATGCGGGAGATGCATCTGTGGGCTGATATTTCGCTTTCAGGCTTTGTACAGTGGTGTCATGCAAAGTAAAGGCTGAAAAACGGAATAACCTTTGCACTCTGCAACATGCAACTTTCAGTGCAGCATTATATTGTTATTGAATAAGCATATATTATCCCTCCACCATGTCATCGCATGCAAAATTACATAAAGGAAGAATCACTTTTTCAGCATCCCTTCAGGTTACGTTTTTAGTTATAGACTGTGATCGGTGAACTTAAGACTTGAACCATTCACCGCTCACTTTTAACAATGTAATCAAATTATAAGAGACTTTAGTGATTTTTCAATGACAGTATATTCTAAACGAATGCACAGTTTACTAATTGCAGTCTGAATCAACCAGTCCACCTGATTTTCTTTCTGTCCACCATAGGCATTTTTGTGAGGCTTACCCTATAGAAATCATTTATATACATATATAACATATATAAGAATAAATTCCAGGAATTTTACTCTGACTCACCTGTAAATGGGTGGCAGTAATGCCAGGTGCAATAAGAAGGGCACATGCTAAATGGAGATGCTGAATTAGTTTAGGTTCTTTGATGCAGGAAAATGAGCCCTGGCTTTTGGCACCTTTTATCTGGCCATTTTGTAAATTCAACACACCCGTACTCAGAGGTATCAATGGAAGATAGTCAGACGTGACCCTTGATTAATAACACAAACCCATTACTATTCATGAAATGTGTAATTATATTCTATGGATTCCATTAACCTGCTTCCTTTCAACAGCCGATCAAACAGGAATGCTGTTCGTTGGAGATGCAGTGTTACAGGTCAGTGTGTTCATTTTCTTTCTGCTGTTATGCTCTCCCGGTCATGTGGCCAGCAAGACCAGGTGGCTGCACTACTGTACAAAACACCATAACTGCATATTTTATCATAAGTGAGTTATAACCAGAATCTGGCCTCTTAGGCTCTGTTTAATCTTGCTTGGTTTTGAGGAAACGCCATCGTTGACCTACCTATTATATCGCTTTAGATCAATGGCATCAGTGTTGAAAACTCCACACATGAAGAAGTTGTGAGTATTAATAATCTATTGCTGTCTAGCTGTCTAACTATTATTTAACGTTTATTATTATTTAACAACAGCATATTTGCGTTTGAAAATTATAAGGACTTATCAGATAATAGGCATTATTAATAAAGCGCAACTAATTATTAAAATTTAGACATGTGAGCATTGTCTTTCACCTACTGAGATAAGCTACCACTTATTTACTGCTGTGGCAGGTGCATCTGTTGCGAAATGCTGGAGATGAAGTCACAATCACTGTTCAGTACTTCAGGGGTGCACCATCATTTCTAAAGCTTCCACTAGGTAAGACTAGGTAATAATGATGTCCTGCAAAGAGTCTACAGGCCCGCTAACAATTTTTCGTTCTAGGAACATTTACTGAATGTTACAATTAGGGTATGGAAACGTTGAAAGTGCTACAGCTAAGACTAATACTATAAAAACAAATGAAGGCATGGTACGGCAGCAGGTAGCACTTAACACTTAATTAAATACTATTAAGTGTTATTAAATGTTTTATTATAAAACAATATTTCTTAACATTAATTTGGTCAAAAGGCTTTTTAGGTAATGTCATCAAGCTGACATTGACAGAGCCTTTGTTAAAATATAAAACATGAAAATAACGTTCTGTTAACGTTACAGAAGAAAGTTCTCTGCCAGCTTTGAGAAGTCCTTCACATAACGTTGGCAAAAAAATCTGGGAACGTTCCCTGTTAGCTGGAAGTGCTCTGTCTCAAAGTAGCGCTGCAGAGTTGTAGATTCCTCTGTACTGTCTGCTCAGTCATAATAGGTAATTCCACTTTGATATTCACTCATATTCCATAACCTGTCATCCAGCATGGATTTGTGATAGCTTGGCGCCTATCCCAGGAAACACAGGGCAGGGGGCACTCTGGACCCAGTCCACAATAGGACACCCACTCACACACTTAAGTGTGGCAGGAATACACCTAAGTTCATGTGTTTTGGACTGTGGGAGATAACCTGTACAAAATGACTCAAATATGCACACAGAGCCTGCGGCAGAACTCAGACTTCCATCCCTGGAGGTATGTGGCCACAGTGCGATCCAGGTTAGCCCATTAATTTAATCATGACTAAGGGTATATGGAAAATGCCTGGAAAGTTTCTGCATCAACAAGCAATTTCTCATGCAGAACTAACAAGTAGTTTGAGATCCAGCTTAATACTAGATTGAATAACAGATAAGACACACAGGTCATGACTTGCATTTTTTAAGAGACTAACTGGGGTGGTGACCCTGTACCTGCAATAACAGCAAACAAAATGTGGATTTTATTATGAACTATATTAATCCTTTATGCCACAGATTTTTCATAAGTGTCAGTCAGGAAATAAAGCTTTTTTCTGGGAACATGACATTCCTGTGGATGGTACAATTGCATCTCATACCTCTGAGGTGATACCTTGAATCATACCCCCATATTGTGTGTTTGGAGTTTGCATGTTATTATATGCCCGTAGTGTATGGTTATCTGAGAGTGTACCCTGTGATGGACTCGTGATCTCTCCAGGGTGTATTTCTGGCTTGTGACTTGGATGATGGATGGATTTTCTAGTCTTAAAATATCAGTAAGTTATGTGCACAAAATTATACATTTTAATATCTTTATAATATTTCCATCCATCCATCCATCCATCCATCCATCTATCTATCTTCTGCACTTGCTTGTTCTATTCACGGTCACAAGGGGTCTGGAGCCTATCCCAGAAACCATTGGGCACAAAGCAGGGAGCAACCCATGATGGGGTGCCAACCCATCACAGGACACACCATGGGTGTCGTTAGGTCCGATCACAGCTATAGCCCCATGTATTTTAACCCCAATGTCAGCCTTCCTTAAAAAAAAAGTCAAGCCCCAGGTAAACTTGGCCCCTGATCTTCAATAGCTAGAAACTCCCCTGGGGCATACTCACACATATAGGCAATTTGGTAACTCAAATTCCCCTTAGCATGTTTTTGGACTGCTTTCGATGCAGAGTACCTGGAGGAAACCCCACGATAACACAGGGAGAACATGCAAACTCCACACACATAGAGCCATAGCGAAAACTCAAACCAGGGTCCCAGAGGTGTTAGGCAACAGGGTTGACCACTGCACCGCACCACATCGGACCACACTACCAGACCACCCTTTCATAGCACTTGTCTCACAAATATATTAATGCAGAAATTGCGTTACATTGATGAATTCGGATTTTAATTTATTACTTTGTTTTATTATGGAAAAAATACATTTAAAACATTTTTCTAAAACTGTTTACAAAAATATTTCAGGAAAAAAGTCTTTATTCAAGGATTACAGGTTTGTTGCCATATTCTACCCAGTGGTATTTCAAAATGTCACAGGTTATGTCTCATCTCCTGTATTTCTGAATTACATCTAAATAATTAAACCTAACAGTATATTTCAGCATGAGTTTTTATTGAATAAGCAGTTATTGAAGATGGATGGATGGATGGAGGAATAGACGGGTGGTTCACCATTGGGCGCTGTCTCTTCAGGATATTGGTTTGAATTGAATCCCTGCTTTTTGTGGAATCTGCATGACTTCCTTGTGTTTCCTTATACAGCCCAAAGACCTGCAGTTAGGTATCTCAATAATGCAACTTAGCATACCCAGTGATAGACTGACATCCTGTTCAGTGAATACTATCTAACTGGAGGCCTGTGCTTCCTGGAATGAGCTTAAGGCCTTTGTTGATAATGAATACGCAGTTAGCAAATGGATCGATGGGTGTTTCCCTTTTGAATATGCTAAATACAGCTACAACATGAATAGCACCAATTTCCTAGCTGACAAAAACAAAAATATCCTAAAATGTTCTGAGAAGAACATTAAGGAGTTTTCAGCCTCCTGAATTAAAAAAAAATCATGAAATGCAACATGATTAATTGCAGATCTTCGCAGGAAACACATAATGCCAATATTTCCTATTTGCTTTCTAGGCTCTCCTGAACCACGCAGTGATCACAGTAGCAGAACACCGTCTCCACTGTTCGACAGTGGTTTTCATCTAAATGGAAATTCAAACCACAGAGTAAGCTTTTTAAATTTGTCATAACAAATATTTGTGTGGATTTCATTTAAATAAAGTGCTTCATAAAACCGTTTTATGCCGATAAAAGCCAGTATCCATATACGCAAACGAACCTCAAGTGAAAAAGCGGACATATAGGCTTAGCAATAAACATCTGAGATATTGTTCCGTTGTTCCATTTTCTCAAAGTTCCAAGTTCATCGTGTTTTGTTTTCTTGACAAGCGGTAGCTGTGGACTGGATTTTAAAATTGAACATGTTTTGTAATCTCTGTTATTATTTTGTTGTATCAGACAGCTGCACCCTGGAGTTTTGAAAAAAAAAAAAAGCTAGAAAATGTATGGAATGTTTGTGCAAATGAGAATTCTGGAGGACTAGTAAAGCTGAGTAAGATCTCGAAGAAGACACCGACAAGTCTGCACAGGTGCTCTGGGATGATGAGGACTCAGTGTCACTTGTCTTTGATTTGGATGTTGGAGTTGTAGCGGGGTGAATTGACAAGAAAGGTGATAGGCGCGTGGCTGACGAGCATATCAATCTGCTTGCCAAAACGGCCCTTAGATTGGCTCGACGTTCCTCTCGCGTTGACATTTTCATTTGCTTCGGTAGCTGATGGAGGTCTGCCTGGAGATTACAGGGAACCTTCTAACCCTGCAGCTCTGTTATGGCACAGGGGAAATATCTTGAAGCACGTTCATTTGGACTGTCGCTATAAAGGGCAAAGACAGGCTGAATTTCTTGTCTGTTTGGCTTCCATCTAACAGCTGTAAATTAAGCTTAGGCATAACAGCGGATTATAAAGTACAATTTAATTGAATGATAAAATTAGGGGCACTGGAGGCTAAACTGAAGGCTAACATTTATAAATTATAAAGAAGCCTATGCATTATTAAGGTTTTAACTCCAGAATTCCAGAATTCTAGAATTTCCCCCTGGGATCAATAAAATCATCTTAGGTCTTAACATAGCATTCAGATTTCTCAGTGCGTTTCACTGCTCCAACCAAAGCATCTACCTATTCAATCATACCCCTTCAGCTTCTGCTTCACAAACCTTTCAATACTACAGCACACCTGTAGCTCACAGACTTCATAAAGTGGTGTTGTATAAAACACACAGATTTTAATTACTTCATTCTAGAGTATTGAGTATCAATCTTTGTTTTAGGGTCTGCTTCTTCCATGTTTGACAGCTGTTTGGTTTCTGGTTTTCTTATTTAAATCTTCATCTTGTGATTTGGATTTATGTGTTTGCGGGGAGGGGACAGCAAAAGTTATCAAGTGGTGGGGCACAAGCAGTTTGCTACGTCAGTGCCCCTTCGGAGGGTGCCATCCTGGGAAATCTCTTGTCCTTGCCCTTCCTACCGGCGTTTGGACGATGGATCTGGGTGATGATGAGGATTTGTTAGACTTGGACCTTGGATTTTTTCCCTACCAACTCATTACGAAGACAAAAATTTATATCTTAAAATAAATTTAAGTGACTTATTGATGGCAGCCAATGTTTGCACTGTTTATCTTCTCGTCACTTCTGAAAAAAACAAAAAAAACAAACAAATAGTAAATCAGCAGCTTACTTAACCAGTGCTCCTTATTATCTGGCACCTTATCCTTGACGTTCTCTTATGTAAGCAGCGATGCAAATATCATGGAGACGCTCATATTATTTATGTGATTCACAATGTATAATGTCTTAGCTGTAATTTGATACATTCACTGAAAATTATATAAAACAATAACATCAGCAGCATTTGCGATATTTACAGAGTGCACACAATAAATATGCAAGAAGCGTCACTGGTTCAGGGGTTGTAGTGACGGAGTGTAAATTATGCCATTAGCAAGAGAGAGCTGCCGATGTAGAAGTCACTTCAAGAATTTATGTTCCTACATAAATATTGAATTTGACTCGATTGATTTAAAGTTGGCTATTTGTTCTTGAGTTCTTGTTATAATAAGTAAACAATAAGTAAACCTGAACAATTGTGGCTGGTTTTGAACTGGGCATACTGTACTTTTGCTGGCATATCTTAAATTTGATTTCTGCCGAGGAAAGCAAAATAAGGCAATGTGCTTGTTTGTGTAGTTTTAAAACCAAATGCACTTGGGATGAACTTGAGATGACAGGGGAAGGAGATGATCCAGATGATCAACATGTAACTTTGGAGGGATAATGTTTATTAATAGCATCTAATAAAACTTTTTAAAACATGGAGATCATTTCAGGACTGGACTGTCTTAGACTAATTAATCCAGAATAAACTGATCCAGCAGAGTCTCTGAATGGACTGTATTGATGGTAGAGAACATGTTGAGGTTGATTGGAATGACTATGTAAAGGCTGTTATAGATCAGTTAATGGAAGACGTCTGGGCTGATGGAGAAATGAAGAGCAAAGAGTATGGAGAGGATAGGTCATTGGTTGCCCAGTAGAAGATGAATGATATCTGCTACTCTTAAAATAGTTATTTCAGCTAGAAAAGTGCAATGGAAGAGGCTGAATTGACAGGAATAGACGAAAGCGGAGTGGTGTGAATTGATAATGGTTGCACGGGTGTAATTCGTGTCATGGTTTCAGCAGTCTTGGTCTGAAGTTCTACTTCAAAAATGAGCCAATATACCATACAGAACACAGAACTAAATTACTGTTGGAATGTTACACATTTATGAGTGAGTTTAATTTGCTAGGACATGAAGGGAAACAGTGCCTTGCGTTATGACAGTCACTGGATACTTAAGCAATTCATGTGGCGATTTTTGCATCCTTTAATTAAGCACAATAGTGACTTATTTTCTGATTATTCTTATACCTAGAATTCAGAGTTTTAAATAAAAAAAGCCTGACTAGTTGCTAAGGCCAGGCAGTGCTTTTATTTCAAGTCCCACAAGAGAATTCCTTATTGATTCATTTACATGACCCAAATCTCCCATCTGCTGAGGTACAGAAAGGGTAAATGACATGAAGGACAACATTGCCTCCTCAATTATTGTCTGGCAAGTTACCAGGGTGAGAATGGACACCTTGTCTCTCTAATCAATTCTGACATGTGGGCAATATTTTATCCCTTGTCATCTCAGTCTTTATCTGGCACAGCATGACCTTGAAGTCAAATCAAGTTTAATTACTGAATATCAGTCTGCATACTTATTGCATAGAGAAAAAACAGCTCCGGATTAAAGTTCCAGTCCTGTCATATCATCACAATATATGATATCCCACAGTGTCATTCTCTTATTATTGTTTCGTGCAATAATGAAAAGCCAAGGTTTTATTTGCGCTATATATGTATTTTCAGAATAATAATTTGACTGTGAATGGTATTTTTTTGAAGAGTTAGTAATGTTTGTCCAGGGTGGCTTAGTGGATAGACACACACAGTAGGGGGTGTGAATACTGCCTTGGACTCTGTGTTTGAGTTTATTTGCACATCTGAAAGTATGCCTTAGCTGAAATGGTGCCTTTGAATTGCTCTTAATGTGTGTGCCATATTATTAAATGGCGTCTTGTACTCCAGGCTGAACCGTATACTGGATAACACATGGATGTCACTGTAACTGCATTTGTATCTATATAATTAGCTAAATAATATAATTCATTCTTACATTAAGGAACAATTTAATGTGGTGAGACAAACATGTTATATTAATGTGATTAAACTTGTAATAAAGGCAATAAATTCAGTTGACTGGAATGCGTGTGTGATTAGGAAATGCTAAGGACTAAGATATTTATAGCGTATGTTCCTACATTCCTTTCTGCAAAGTTTTTAAAAGTTATAATGTTATATTTCCTTTGACGAAAAAAAAAAAGATTCCTGGAAGAGTGATGTTTTAGTGCTACTCACTGAACCATCCCGCTGCCTCAATACCACACTTAAACTTGAAATATATTGTCTAGAGTTATATTCAGCGGTCCTGAAAGATATGCACAGGCATTTCTTCTTTATCTTGTGTGAAAAAAGAGCGCTTAAGAAAGAAAAGGCCTCTGTCTTTCATTTAAATGCTCCAGTTGGTAACTATTCACGATCATCTGAAATGGCTTTTTTTTTTTAAAAATATCTCCCTGTGTTCGAGCTATGAGTTCCCTGAGAAATTCTGATGAGCACTTAGATCACGTCTACGATGTGATGTACATCATCTGATGCGTGACCCTTGAACAATTGAATGTGCTATAGAACCAGTAAAGGAAGCCTCTTTCACCCCTAGAGAAGCACTTTTTTTGCTTATGGTCAATTATTTATCCCATCTACACTATGGAGCTCATGCGGAGTTATTTATTTGGTTTACCTCATTAACAAAATTGCCTTTCGTTTCCATTCAATTTAGATTAGTCCCTTATAGAATTGCTCAAATTGTAGGACACCGCTGGTCAAATCTAAAATGAATACATGCTGAAATAAATTTATCCAGAAGAGTGTTTTTCAGTAAAGAGTACAATGCATTGTGGGCCATTTTATTGTTAGTTTTTGAAAAAGCTGGTTGAGAAAACAGAGAAGGGATAAAAATCATCGCATTTGAATGTGTGACTAGGCTTCATCACTGCCGGCTTAATTTTTAGTAGCATTTTGAATGAGGAAAACGAAACAGTCTGGTACAAAAAAAAGAAAATAACATTTTGGGTTGAAAAGCTGGCTTTTGACTCTCAACATTGTCGTGAAGCGGGACGTGTTTGGCATCGATATCTGGCTGGCTGATTTCATCAACGCGTACATTGAGCAGTGTTAAATCC
Organism: Mormyrus iriodes; assembly: GCA_011763525.2. Taxonomy (NCBI): domain Eukaryota; kingdom Metazoa; phylum Chordata; class Actinopteri; order Osteoglossiformes; family Mormyridae; genus Mormyrus; species Mormyrus iriodes. Next base: position 18,699,924 of record JAAGVU020000025.1, read on the forward strand.
ACTCGTCATTTATTCTGTGTAGGTCCCATCCTCACCTCCGTCACCCTCAGCTAATGAACCAAAGTACAAGAAGTGCTGGGTGGATGCCGTGTCCCTCCCCCTGCTGATGGCCCGAGTCTCCAGGTGTAGAGCTGGGACCGATAAATTAAGGTAGGTAATCCGGTGTGATGCTATTTACCTTTAAGACACAGGATCTTTTATAGCTGACTGTTGGTTTGGTGGGAAAATTCTTAATGGGCAAGAAGATGTTAAGCCCACTTTCTATGCCCAGACATGTGTTGTCCTCAATGTCACTGACTCTATGTCCAGACAGGGGAGGTTTTATGGTAATGAAACTCTATAACGGCTTGTTGCTTGTAGGAAGTACACTAGTGGCCAAAATTGTGGAAACACTTCAAATTTTTAGAGATTGCATAACTTAATTCAACTGTTGCTCCAGTTACTTATTTAGTCGACCAATGTATGATATTTGTAACATTCTTTGATTGATTTTTACTGCCAGTGTTGTGTAGTAATTTAAAAGTGTAATGCCAAAAATGTTAGGTGCTTCCACAATTTTGACCACTAGTGTATCTTTTACATGCTATTCTGTCTGTGTCTGTCTATGTGGAATAAATGAAGACCTGACTGATTTGGAATCGATGTATTTTTTTATTTATTTATTTATTTACGTATAGACCTACTGGTAAAAAAGTACAAAAGAACATTTCTGTGCAAGGAAATGTCGAAGTAGTTTATTTGTTGCTTTGTTTGTTAGGTTATGGACCACATATTGTGAATATTTCACGGGAATATATCACATGCAGGGTTGTACTCACTGACAGTGCCGGCAGCGGCCGCGCCTTTGTCCAGGCTAGCTCATTAGCAGGTACTATTGCATATGACTGATGATGAGGCGGAACAGGAAGTATAAGCTCATTTATTACCATATTTACTTGAATTAATGTCTACATATGTTTTTGGTACTGGTCTTGGCTATAATGTCTTGATGTGGCTTTTTCCATAAAAAATGTATTTACTGCAATATGATATATGCAATCAAATTAACTAATTATATCTGCTATAACAAACGACAAATAGTACTTACAGCAAATGAACAACAAATTAATATCTTTAATATGGCCTCTCTAGCTATATTATGGATAGATTGTTGGGTAGGCATTTATTTATGCTTATTTCTGATAGATAAGTATATGAATACAATCCATCCATCCACTTTCTGTAACCGCTTGTCCTATTCAGGGTCTCGAGGGGTTTAAAGCCTATCCTGGAGGCCACTCCACCACCACTATATGGATACCCATTTGTGAATATGATTTGTACTTAAAATTAGAAAAGCTTATGATTGACATGTACGATACTAACCTTTCTAATGCACTCAGAATAGTAACTTTTTTGTGATTAAAATCCATTCCATGCCATATGTATAAGTAAGATGTTACTACTAAAAAGTCAGGTGAATGCATCAAAAAAATCATACGAGCAAGCGAAAATTATTTGAACAAGCAAACAAATAATTGATAAATAAACAAAAATCCATTCACATTTTATTCCACGATAAATTAAGATGACACAAATGCTTTATATTTACTTTAAAGTTATGGTTATGTGTGCGGCAATAAAATTGCGTTAAAGACCAGAATGTATTATGACTATCTTATGATAATCAATTTTATTTCAAAAGTACAGGAGCAAATAAAAGTATTGATTCAGGTCAGTAATGAAGCCTAACTGATTATACCTCTCCAGGCAGATTTATGATGGCAAAACAATAGGATCGTGAAAACAAGGCTTTATTTTCTTATCTCTTTCCTACCCTTGATGGATTCTTTAAAAGCAACAGTGAAGGATTGGTTCTTCTGGTTCTCATCTGTTTTAAAAAGAAATATTCTCATAAGGATGTCCCGCTTGGAAACAAAGTGTAAATTACGCAGATGAAAGTGCAAAGTTGCTACTATGAATCAGTCACTTAGCTTATTGATGCTAATAACAAATTCCCGTTGCCACAGGCTTCTGCGGCATCACGGTACACATGAAACATGAAAAGGCCAGACTTATCCATCAACACATGAAAATGAATATGGGATGGGTGTAATTCATTTTATAGTCTCTTGAAATTTTGCCAGCATGAGAAATGTCATGACTGAAAATGAATTATAATAAGGCAGATGTCAAGAAAATATATATGCATCATTATAATAAATTGTTTATTAAAGGTATACTTCTAAGCAATAATCAGCTGTAAATATAAATATTATTTTATGGCAAAAAGGTACGTGTTCCTGGCTTTATTCAACTTAATTTCGGGACAGTTACTGAAAGGAAATTGCAGAATTCATGTGATATATGAACACATTTACCAATCTTTGTTTAATCAATCAACGCAATAATAATTATTTAAAAATAAGGCCCTTGTGGATATTCTCCAATTACGATTCACTTTTCCCGTTTGTTCTAGGTCCAACTGCTTTGAAGTTCTTGCCTTAAACGGGGAACGCTCCAGTGTTCTACAGTTTTGCACAGCCTCAGAAAGCATGGACTGGATTCAGTCAATATCGAATAACATCAACAACTTAACACTTGAAAATGTGAGTGTGCGTAAACATATATATTTATATAAAATATATATATATATATATATATATATATAAATTTATATATTTAATGCCTGCCATTATTTATGTGAGTTTAATATTTTGCAATACAGACTACCCATCTTAAGATGTTTATGTATTATACTACTATGCTTTTATACTATATACTACACAATACTTTCATATTTAAATATAATACATTCTGGACTGCCTCAGATCTTTTATAATTTTGTTGATTCTGCTGTTGATAACTAGTTGCCTGCTTTGAAATCGAGGTGAAATGTACCATATAGCTCTAAGTAATCAGAAGCCTTTCTGAGGAATGAAATTCAGTCACTTACAAATTGGTAGTATTCCCCACTGGTTCGCTGTTCACGCTTTCAGCATGGTAATGCAAGATGCGCTGGCAACAAAGACAGGTGCTATCATTTCATGCATCGCCGATTAATGTTTTTACATATTTTAAAAAAGAGAGAAATAAAATGAAATAGCACTGATCCTTGAACATATTTCCATTACTGCTATTTAAAATTAGAATATGAAGGCTGAAAATGAGAGGGATTGTAACAATACTGTAATACATATTTCAGGAAAAAATGATAACTTACATAACTGAAACATAGATAAAACAATTTATGTAGATTTCGTGTAATCTTGTGAAATTAGTTTGATGCATGCTTTGGAATTAAGATTTATCAAAGTCCAAAGTGCAGAATGACATTAGTGTCATGGTGAAATGCATTGCCTTGCATAAACGCTATGCATTACCTTGGAGGCTGGTAATTACTAGTCACAAGTTGCAGTCTGTAGAATAAGCAAAATAATCTTACAAGAGGTCTGTGAAAATATTCCTCTTCATGGCTTATATTTTACATATTGTGGGGATGGTGCCAAAGCTCCTTCCTTTTTAAAGATACAAACAAGACCTTACACACTGATGTTGTTTTTAGAAGCCTAATTATTTCACTTGCATCACTTAATTACAGGTTCTGATTGCTAAATGTTCAATTAAGTCATTATATGTCAGCCCTGGCAACAGAGTTGGGACTTATCATGATGACCTGAAACCTAAAAATAGAAAACATTTGGTCTACATTCAGCTTGCAAGCTTAAATTTATGCTGTTGGTAGACCTCCGTGCATCTGTGAAGGCTTCCTTTAGTTTCACAGTATTTGAAACACATCAACTGAAAGAGCTTAAAAAGTAGTTAGGCATGGGTATATTATTACCATTGTTATCTCTGACAGTTTGTAAAATGTGGTGGTAATACACAAATAGAAATAAATATTACACATGATGTTATTAACGCTACAGTTCTGAGATAGTATATTGAAACCATTTTCGTCTCATTTTTCTGCTTTGATATTGCATTTGAGCAGTTTTTTTAGTTAAGCTGAAGTGTTAGTTGGTGAAATGTTTTCAATGAGATGTAAATTTCTAAGAAATGTTATTGAGGAAAATAGCACTTATCTGCTCTTATTCCTTTGTTATGCAGATGAAAACAATTAACAAATGTTTTGCACCTGATGATCAGGTATGTAATTTGCACGTACATATGACAGAACATATTAAAAAGCAGTATTTATATGCAGGTTACTGTACGCCACAGCCAGCTGGATCACTAGTTTGTAATGAAAATGTGTCTCATACCTATGAGATACACAAAGTATAAAATCTCAAAAAAAATGTAAATGTAAAAAATCTAAGTGCTTAACAGGGCAAATGCAAAAGTATAATATAGCTATTATTTTTTAATAAAAAGTCCCAATGATTATGAATATACTGCACATGCACAGTTTGTATCTAAACTGTTTCTGCAACTGGCAAATTGGAATGAATTATTGATTTTCTAGTGAAATAGGGAGAATAGATCTTCTAACACTCCTTAATTTCCAGGAGGATGTTATCTTCATCCTTTGAAGATGTTTCATTTCAGATCATTCACATGGGATGGGTGTGTGACCACCTACAAGCCAGCGACTCCTGCCCACCTCACAGCTTCAAGTTTCTTGCATTAAAAGGCTCCTCTCTCTACATCTTCAGGACACCCCCAGTAAGATCAGTGCCGGTCCACCCATTATGCGACATTGGCGGCCGCCTAGGGCGCCTTCTTCGATGGGGGGTGCAGCTTGCCTAGGGCTCCCCGTGGGCTTTCACCGGTACTGCTGGTGCCCTCTACTTAACATCTAAAGTACATGCTTTCCGAATACCAATAGCTCAAATGCAATTTAAGAACCGAAAATATGTATTACTAGGTAAGAGCACAGTGATACTTTATAGATAGTACATTTTCATGTATAATGTTTAACTAATGAAATTCTTAAAGTAGTTTCATGAAAAACCCTGAGTATGGAACCAATGTTTGATTACATTGACATTATTAATTGCAAATTGAAATATTTTTAGAAAATCACACAATTTAAGGCTGTATAAAATTTTAATTCAAAGAAATTAAGAGAATTCATAATAATCTTGAATGAAATAATTATTGCATTTATGCTAATTGAAGGGTGATGTAGATTGACTAGCCAGCATTCAAAAACTTGAGTTCACAGCCATATTCAACCAAAACAGCATCTTTCCATAGTTAACCTAGAATGTAAATTGCAATTGCCATGAACTTAAGTAATGGCATCTACATGATATACATTTATGAAAAGACAGAACTAAAGAGTATGACTCATATTTCCCTTGTTATCTATACACTTGAACCAATCAGCAGTACAATGCCAATATAAGCTAACAGGTAAGTTGAGATGACAAAAGCTTCTCGCCCACAGTCAGTAACCAGTAGAACCAGCAGATGATAGTTGTTTTTGTGGTCGGTTGCTTTGTACCTCTGGATTGTGTCATATTCTCTTTAACAAACATTTTCAGGCCAGGTGAAGCTTGTTGGTGGACAGTGACCTTCAGGATCTTGGTCATTTTCTGGTCCTTAAGCTGCAGCTTTGGCTCTGCACCTTGGGTGCTTTTTTCTGCTGAGAAGTAAATTTTCATCCCAGTGTTAGATCTTTTCAAATCTGACCCAGGTTTTCCTCAAGGATTAGCCCCTTTATAGCTCTATCATATATATATATATATATATATATATATGCCCTCGATTCTCACAGGGATCCCACTTCCCTGGGTATGAAAGACAACCATATTTCACAGCAGGGACTGGTGCTGCACAACATTTTGCAATTTGTACCAGAAAATCGCTTGTATTTCAGTATATTCAACATTCGGCATTCCATGATGACTGCTTTCAGAATTGTCTTCTAGCACCAAGTTACAATACCACATATACAAATATATACTCAGAAACTAAACATAACAATGCAAAGGTCGACACTGTGATCTTTTATATATATATATATATATATAAATGTGAAAATGTGTGTGTGTGTACGTGTAATGCATATACATAAAAATGATTACTTCTTTTTAGGTCAGCACGTTGGACTGGGGACGAGCTGAGGCAATTCATAACCTGTGTGAAGTTCTCTTTAAGACTCACAAGGTAATGAAGAACAGTTTGCCTGTTACAGCTGATTAAATGATTTATGCATTATGTTTTTGAGTTTGGCATTAGTTTACAAGGACACACAACCGCAGCTCTGCCGTGGAAACACATTTCAGTTACCTTATTGTCAAATAAGATTTACCTGTTCACCTGTGAGAGAAAAGCACAGATTTGCTTCTACACAGTCGCAAAAAACACACTTTTTAAACACAAACCTGACTGTAGTACGCAGAATAACCTGTTTTGAAGGTACACATTTCCTCTATCGAACTGTGATAAGTGTGACGGCAGTGAGTTATACGTGTACAATTTAACATTGAGATCCAGTGCAGGAAGTTGTCTTACAGAGTACTGTCTACATTTTGATGAGCTTATAACATAAGCTCCAAAAAGCAAACTTATGGCAAAGAGATTTTTGTAGTCTTAGAAAACATTTCACATAAGGGTAAAACCAATATATGAAATGCTGATAATGATAATCCTTGGTCAACTTCGCCAGTTATGTGTCGCTTGTAAAGTCAAGCTTGTTTTCAGGAATGGTTATGGACTGATCTTTACCATAGAGATGCAACAACAAGCTGAAAATTGTCCTGTGAAAACCAATACTTAGTACTTAGATCGATGTAAGGCGTCCTCATGGAGAAGAAACAGTAAACGCTTTAGTAGTTAAGATGTTTACAGTGAAAGCAAAGATTCTATCGTGTACAACACTGTTGACTATAACGTCTGACATAATTTAAGAAATTCCTTGTTGACACTGATTGTACCTGTGAAGGCTATGTAGTCTTTGGGTCTGCCTCACACTGATGGACGACATACATTTTCTTTAACGGGTTTGTGTTGTGGGCCCTGGTGTATTTCTGAGAAGGAACAAAGATGGGAAACGTATGACCTACTGATTGTTTGCTACCAGGAAATAGTTTGAAGCTCTCCCAGAGTATTTCCCTCAATATTATACTACAGGAAGTTATCAAGAAGAGTTCTCTAATGGCCCATGAAGGTCCCAAAGGCAGGGTATCTGGCTTGGATGGAAGGCAAGCTGTAGCGGTGTAGTTTGCTCACCAAATAAATAATTGGTGAAAGTGCAGGAACCTTCTCCCCAGTGAGAATAAAGAAATCTGTATTGACTTTAAGAATACAAGTAGAATTCTGACCAATTTTTATTGCTGAGGATATATGAGTGTCATGTTTAATTTAGATGATGTGTGTACCTGACGGCAAGGCGCCACTATAAGAGCTGTGGATGGGAAACTCAGGAATAAATGTCTAAAAAATGCAGCTGTTTAAAACTTCTCTCACTGTCTTGCTCTTGTCCAACATACTTTTTAGACAGTGGACTGTGCAACATCAAATTGCAGGTAATTTGTGACAGATTAATATATCTGATACATACAGGAATAGATTTACATTTAGTTACTCTTATGGCTACATGCTGAATAGTGCATTTGAGTTCCTCCCATCACAACTCCATTCTCAGAAATGATTGTTTGAATTTTCAGCTAAACAGAATATTAAATTATGCGCCGTTATGTTTATCCTTTTGTGGTTCCACAGCTCTGGATTGCAGAGGACTGTTGGATCCAGTCAAAGCTTCAGCTGTGTCACCACCAGGAGTGTGAGCCACAGGATAGTAAACCATACAGTTTCAGTGTCCTGCTGGGGCATGGTCAGAGTCATTCCTTAAGTGTTGAGCTGGGTAGTGATGTCACCATGTGGGAGAAATCCTTCCAAAGAGCCGTATTCCTGGAAGTACAGAGAACAAGGGTACGTACAAATTTACTTTGTCTATAAAATATATATATATATATATATATATATATATATATATATATATATATATACACACACATATAAAATATATATATAAAAATACATATATACATAT
>JAAGVU020000025.1:18708275-18718918 GCA_011763525.2 Mormyrus iriodes
TAAAAATACATATATACATATAAAATAAATATATACATGGGAGGGTGCCGATTTCGGCTAACCATTTCCATTTTTTTATGATGTGAAAAAACAAACAGAAATGTGAAGGGTCTTAAAAAAACTGAAAATATACAGGTTATTTTTGGAAATTAGCCAACCCCTTCACAGCACCCCCAGTGTTCTACGACCCATTGGATTTCCGGCCACGCACTGGAACTGGAAACGCCTATCATGTGCAGTATATTATTAATTATTTATATGGATATAGGTATACAAATGGAGTGTTTAAAAGGATACCGATGCATGGTACATATACGCATAAATGTAAATTTAATTTATATACTTGGTGGTTATATTTGTTTGGCTCTAACAAAATATGACAAATTTAAATCAATTACAGATACACTACAGCAACAGTGAACAATAACATTGTATTTCTTAATTTTGTTAGCGCTTTAGTTTTCTGGTTCAGAAATCGTGCAGATGGCAGTATATGTTTTCAGGGTTATACGACAACCGAGGCAGATCATTTGGGGCGACGTCCAATTGTTAACAGCTGGTAAAGTGTGGCGGAGAGGCGGCCCTGACATCCTGCTCAGTGTATGGCAGGGCCATTCGTTTGCACGGGAGCCCAGAACTGGGGATGAAATTCTGATCTTAGCTGCAGCTGGGGGGGGGGGGTGAAGAAGGAAGTGACATCTGCTTACCTAGGGAGGGCCAGCCACATTCTGGATGTGCCGGTGGGGTCTGGCAGCGCAGGATGGGAAGGCAAAGCCAGACGTGAACGGAACAGACGGCAATAAAAATCTGTAGGCCCCGGGGCAATTATACTTCAACCCCATAACTAGTATAAATAATACAATGGAATGGAGCTGTCAGATGAGATTTAACTCATTTCAGCACTGAGACAGGGCAAGAAAAAAAATATGATTTTCCTAGATTGGACAATTCCATTCTACTTCACAAAGTACTAAATTTTTGCAGTATATTAAATGCGCTCAAAGCTGAGACGGAGAATGAAAAAAATATGATTTTTCTAGATTGGACAATTCCATTCAACTCCATTCGTACTAAATTTTTACACTATATTAAATGAGCAACAGCTCAGAACACTTCCAGGCAACATAAATATTATATACATATTTGTATATTCCTTGATCTCTTGTACGGAAGGGTCAAATTTGAATTAGACAGTAGGGGGGGTCCTGTCAGGTACAGAGCAGGGGGGTGGGGGGATGGTGGTGGTTAATAAGCAGCTCTGTGGATTATTAGTTATTATATGTGTTTATGCTCACTACCTTAAATATGCAGTATTTTCATTTGTCAACATGTTATGTTACCCTTCTAAAGCAATACAAAATAACTTTTTGAGCACATTTCTTAGTTTATCTTTTTGTGATATGCGTATTGTACATATCACGCGAGGGGCAGTACGGTGGAGCAGTGGTTAGCACTGTTGCCTCATACCTCTGGGACCAAGATTTGAGTCACTGCCCGTGTTCCATGTGTGTGAAGTTGGCATGTTTTCCCCATGTTGGTGTGGTGTTTCCTCCAGATACTCTGGTTTCCCCCCCACAGTCCAAAAACATGCTGAGGTTAATTGGAGTTGCTAAATTGCCCATAGGTGTGCCTGTGTGAGAGTGTCCTGCGATGGGTTGGCACCCGATCCTGGGTTGTTCCCTGCCTTCCGCCTGTAGCCTCTGGGACAGGCTCCGAACCCCACCATGACCCTGAATAGGATAAGTCAAGCAATTACAGAAATGGATAGATGGATATATCGGATGGTTAAATATATTTGAATTTTTTGAAACATAACATGTAAATGAAACTTAAAAATGTATCACTATTGCTCAACAGTACAAGTAATATTCTTGCTTATTCATTTGTAATATGCCCAAGAAAATGCATTAAAATATCGAGTTATTCATGGATTACTTTTTACAGACGTCTTAGCTCTAGCAAAGTCCAGCTAGTACTGTAAGTGAAGCTTTCACAGCAGTATGACAAACAAAATCAGTCAAAATACAAAAACATGGGGCAGAAATTATAGTATCATGTAGGAATATCGCATGCATTTGAGAACTGAATGTCTTGTCAGAGCTACTAATGAAAGTTAATATTAAAGCTGATGGAAAAAAACATATTTCTTAGTGCAGAACTGACCTTATATTTTTACTAAATTTTGGGACATTAAGAAAAATGTTAACGTTGATGGAGACTGGAGCTGTGTTCTGGCAAAGTGCTCCATCTGTATTTAAACCCTGGCTGTGCTATAAATGGTCCTCTTGTAATATATTATGAGGAACTGTGATAACATGTTAAAGCTCATCATTCTAGGATCAGGATTATTTCTAATTATTAGCTTTCAGCAAATTCCTGAAGTGGTAATACTAGTGGGAAATGTTATTAGCAGCTGAAAGTAACAGAAATACATTTATTGGAATTTTTAAGAGTAACATGTACAGTACGTTTAGTCAATGAAAATCTATGTTATAGCTACATGTCCTGTTGATATAAGGATTGTCAGTGTTGTTTATGGCTCATACAATTTCTGTTGGTGGATTGCTGATAAAAAGGAAAATTGAAGTAGATACTGTACCCGTATAATTTTTGAACAATGGAAATGGCAGATTTTCATGGCTGACTAAATATCATTGCAGTACAAGAATGTTTAATATTGTAAAATTTTGAGGCTCTTACCAAATAACAAGGAGCTTTAATGGAAAATTAATCAATACTGTCAGCCACAGGACCTGCCAGATCGTTGGCCTTGATGAACAGTGTTAGGGCTACAAGGAGCTTGCAATTTATAAACCAATCAAGCATATTTCTGGTAGAATATTTTGTTTCTTTTTAATGATACGTACTCTATGCCACCACATTTTTTGCACAACTGAGCTGTCGGTCTCTGAGGAACATTAAAGAAATAATTAACACAATAGCTAGTTTTCAGAAGAACCTAATGAGTATTCTGTTTGAGAAAGACATGGAAATTAATCCTTTGAAATTCTGGAAGCAGCCCACAATGAGAAATGAAATCGACAAACAGAAGGCAACAGATATTTTAATTTAAAATGCAAAGACATTAATGTGCTCCTCCTGCTAGTTTTGCCGTTATTAGTGTCTGGCATTTGTTAGTGTAAAGAACTCCTTCAATGTGCTCTGAATGAATGTTAAGGAGAGATTAATGAACATATCAAAATTCAGATGAAAAATAATTATCTGAATATGTTTTTTGTTCCATTGTTTCTTCATCTTCATTCTGAAATCATAAAAAAACTTTCTGAAATTTGGGAATTACTTGAGTGATCTTATTATTGTTATTTACTATAAGTATTACAATTATTGGGCCATTTAAAAATACAGGTATTATTTCTGGACTTCTGACAACTTTTAAAGGTTTGTTGAAGCATATTAATCCAGAATTAGAAAGAGATTGTGTATTATTAATTAACTTAGCTAAAATTACAAATACGTATCACTATCCTGGCTGTATGTAGGATTTAAGGGAAGAAAAATAATACCTATACAACATACCATCCATCCATATCCATCTTCCAACTGCTTCTAATACACAATTGTGGAGAACCTTGAGCCTATCCCAGGATAAGGCAAGTGAAGACCCTGGATGGCATGTTAGCTCAACGCAGGACATACACAACATATCAATGGTGTTAATTAGCAGCCCATTTTGGTATCAGTATCAAAAAGGGAACATCAACCTAATACTTCCCATTGCTGTATGTCACACTTGAGTGCCCATATGAAATTATATATAATAATACACACCATTACATGGCTAATTCTAAAATACTGCGTGTGGAAGAGAATGGGCCATTTAACAATGGCAAACTCATTCCACAGAATCATCTGGAGCCATCAGAATGATGTCAAATTAGGTTTACATTTGCAGGAATACAAGGCACCAAGAATCTTACCACCAAGCACGAGATGGTGTTAAAATAAAAGGACTTAATTACATGGAAAAGCACTAAAAAAATCCTCTGAAGGCAGTGTATCATGTTCCTCGAAAACCTCCCTAAGCCAAAGCTTATCCACTTTCTGTTTCATCATTTACTCAGAAATGGAAAATCACACACCTACGTGGAGATTTTCTCTCCCCAGATCCCAAGCACATTTTCCATCGAGTGGCTTTTATTCCGCTTTGTATCACACGGCATACATGTAGACGACGCTCTCACCGGCCATGCAGTTTGGTTTCTAGCTTCTGCTCACAGTGGCACAGCTGGGTGGGGAGCGGAGGCTCCCCCAGCAGTAACCGCTTGCCGCACGCGGTAATCAGGAGTGTTAGCACATGCTACCATCCCCATCAGTTTTATACCGGCGGTGTGAAGCAAACGAATGCACCACCACTATACAAATGGCACCGTCTCTTCATACCTCCAGCATAAATCTGCCCTCAGCTCATAATATGACTTTGCCAGCTTTTTCCCACAGGCCAGCGATATGCAGTTTAAGAATTGGCATCTTTATATTGTCTGTGTGACACTGTGTGTGAGACCATTACAATGCCATTATTTGCACCTCTTCGATGTTGCACAGCTACCATTTGCACTATTCCACTAATACTGTACATATATTTTTGGTTTCATACATTTTTAACCTTGTATATTTCTATAAGTATCCCAATGTTTTTCTGTGTTGATCACATATTTGCATATTTGTTGTATATGATGAAATGAAATGCATACCCTACTTGTCTCTACTTGCACAAGTACGAGTAGAAGTTCACTGGAATGCTTCTCTTGGCCTACCAGATCTTGCTCTCCATAAGACACACAGACATCACTCACCGCCCATGTATATTTTATACTGCTGGGTGGGGTGCTGCTAAATAACATTGTTTTTTATTGTGACAATAAAAATTCTTGTCTGACTTACCCTGTCAATGGACTGTGGTCCCCTCCAGGATGCACTTTAGCTTTTTTGTTTCCCAGGATAGGCTTCCAATCAGTGTACCCCTGATTTAATAAGCAGTTACAGAGAATGGATAGCAGGATGTATTTGATAAACTAAAGGCCTGATCTTAAAAATCATTTGGGTTCACTTAGCAAAGTGTATATTACTGTATTGTGATATAGGTATGGCAGCTGCGGTGGGTCATAATGGTTAATGGTTCCCATGGGAACCAAATGGCGCCAAAATTAGAGTAAGGACCACATCACATGTGTAGTTCTGCAGGCCTGATAGATACTACGTGTCATTTCAGGACAGCTGTCGCTGAAGATATAAATGTATATGCTGATACATCTAAGCATTGTTGTTGGGAAATTAGTAAACTGATGGAGTTAAAATAGCATCTTGGTTGAACTTCGACCTTGTAACCATTTTGTTTTTTGTTAACTTAGCCAGGGAAGTGAAGTTTATTTTGTCAACCGACACATTTACTGATGTTGTATGATTAGATAATATGATGGTGTGAATATTGAATCTAATAACATGGAATAGTTATAGACCTTTTAATAGGAGTGCTATGAATTTATCAGTGTTTCCCAATCTGGTCCTCGGGGACCCACAGACAGTCCATGTTTTTGCTCTCTCCCAACTCCTACTCATTAAAATCTACCTAAGGGTACCTACCCCTACTCGTACCCAAGGTGACAATTCCTCTGGGGCCACAGAATTCCTTGCTACACCCCTATTACTTTTGTCTGGGCTGAAATTCAGCGTGGGTTTCTGTTTAAGTATGTATCAGAATCTTTCAGTGGAAATTACAGACTGATATTACATTTTTTGCACCACTGGGTATTTAACAGAGATCTGAACTTTTTTTAACAGTCAAAGACCTACCTGTGTAGCAGCCAGGGAAAAATCCTCTGTTTCACTATAGATTTTGCTTCTGGATTCACATGCTATGAAAGTAGCACAAAGGTAAGTGATACTTAAATGAAAGTAAAAGGCTCATTTTAAATATTTGTTTTCAAATAGTTTTGTTCATTAGTATAAGCACTCTGAGAGATGTACTTTATAACATCTTAATTTTACCATTATCCAGACAGATTTTTAGAATTTCGTAGTTTCAAGCATACAAGATTCCAAATAAAGTGAAAGCAGCATAGCAAATTAACAAAAAGAACACTACCCCATAGCAGCACTGACATTGTTATGTGACACACAGGCTGCCCCTTTTCTCAGTACTCTCTTGTGTTTTCCACCCAGCTGACCATTCCTATTCCCGCAGAATTATCGATGACATCTGGGCGGTTTTAATCACAACTTTCTGTGGGTACAGGGCTCACAATCAGAAAGACAAAAACTTCTTTATAATCCCATGCCGTCAATGTGGCCCCTGTTCCCTATAAAAAAAATCACGTTTTATTTTCCATATAATATACAATACGTATCTTAGAAATTCCATAGGGTTCAACAATTTGCAATTACAGATGCATTTCCTACATTTTTATTTGGATAAAATTACTGGTTGATAAGGAAATTATCTGAATATTATTCTCAGGTAGATTTTTACTGTTAGTATTAATATTGGTCCTACCTGCAGGAAAGAGGCAGGATTTAGCCCAGCTCTGTGTATAAAGGAGGCTCAGAGAACACAAATTACGTTGCGTTCCATTGGATGGGTGAGACGGCTGGTTGCTCTCGCTCCCGCCCCCCTACGCCAACATCTACTGCATGCCTTTGGGGCTGTGGGTGGAAATGAGTGAATGGCACTTGCCCCAAAGTGTGTTACATTGCTTGATGATGTCTGCAGCCCTGAAGTAAAAGCAAAGGAGTGTCAGACAGAACACGCATCACAGGAGACGTGTTTCTGTACATGCCTCCTGGATTTGCAGGGGTGTTGTGGGGAAAACCTGTGATGGGGCATTTCGTATTCTAGATAGAAAATTGTTGTTTTTTTTGCATGTTCAGTTAAATGTCATTTGGCTAAAAGCTTCAAATCATAATGGAAACCTGGTAGAAGGCCTCAGTAATGATGTTTTTGTAAGGAAGACTAACAGGTACTGTTGTGTTACTCACAAAAGTAATCCATTACAGGCAGATGTGGAACATTCAGGTCCAGAAAGTACAAATCCAGACCAAGGTTTTGTTTCAACCAACCAGTTGGGAATAAAGAGTCACATTCACAGAGTACCACAGAGTAACTTCCCCAACACTGCTAACAGGCTGGGAACTTTTCCACATTAATTCTGAAGTTATAATTTTATTCCACTCTGTATTCCCCTAAGTTGCTATTGGAAGTACCGATTCTGCAGTTCTACCTCTAACAATCTGATTTTTATTTTGGGCTTCACCTTGAACCTCTCGAAGAATATCGTTTGGCGGTACAAATTTTCCCAGCTGAAGGGATCTTCTGATGATGGGAAGACGCGTGTGAAACTCCTGTTCCAGAATTCAGAAAACAAGCAAATAGAAATGAAGGCAAATATTCTGATTGTAACTTCTTTATATAGTGATTTAAAGAACACTGCATATTTTAAAGATACAACTCTAGCATTGTGTTAACACAAAATACCCATATAATATTAAAAAGGCAACAATTTGTCATCTATACTTGATAACATTTGTTTTGCCTGCACCTTGCTTGCCTCTGTCCCACAGGAGCTGGAGTTTGCAAACTTGACTGCTGTCTTGCACTGTGTTCACTCGTTCATCGCTGCCAAAGTAGCCTCTATGGACCCCGTCTTCATCAACAGTCAGAACACTGGCAGGAAGCACACATACAGCTAGGACTGAGCAGACTTTTCCTCTGAACTTGTTTCTAGCCGATCTGCTATTTTATTAACATTATCTCTGTAAAAATATTTATTCCTTTTTATTTTTGTATAAATCTTTAAAGATTAGGGGGAAAATGTTTAAAATGAATGAATTTTGGAAAGAGGGAGTTTTTTTAATTGATTATTGATAAATCATATCAAAATCTGGTTGCATTTTACACAGTGACTCTGTAGAAAACCATACAGCTACCTGGAATATGTGTGTGGGAATGTAGTTGAATGGTTCTAAAGATCTTTGAAAGACAACCATTAATAAAGTCTTTCCTCTATTGTTTATGTATATTTAAATGACTGCATTTGTCATTGGCCTAAATGTTCATTTTCTTATTTCCTAATTAATCAGTTTACACTAGTCATTTTAAAACATGCAAAATATTTTTAATTATTCAAAGTATGTAATCAACAGATTATCCAGTGAAATGATGACTTTTTCAGTTAAAACTGTAATCTAATGCAAAAAAGTGGATATTTTAGTTGAATTACATACCTGGGTGAAGCATAGGCCATGTGAAATGAATATTTATCAAAAGTGGTAAGTAGCTCCCAGAAAAAGCAATTAAATTACTTTGACTTCTAAGGCTAAAATACGAAGGGGATTAATCTACATCACTTTGAATGATTGGTGATTAATGCTTGCAATGGTATGATTTTAGAAATCTGCAATAGAACCCTGTAATACTGAGTTCATTAAAAAAATGAATGGACTTTAATGGGATAATCACCTATAGTATATCAAGTAGGGTCTTTGGAAATACCTAAATGTTTAAGGTCAAACCTAATCAGAGATTAAGAAATCTAATTTTATCAGATGTTAATGTTAACCCAATAATTTCCACACCTGATTGTGAGTTCTTAGTATGGGTTTGCAATATATATATTTAATGTCATTCTTATATTGTAAACACACTTGTATACACACTCATACATAATTAGAAAAGAACAGACAAGGCAGGACAAAACTATACTGTTTTTCATGGGTCTTGCATGTTTTACAATTTTTTAAAAGTAGTTGTCCAGGGTAGAATGGTGAGGAATGTTTGCAAAGACTTTAAATGTCATTATAAGAGATTTAAAGGAGAACACTCCTTGATGTAAGTCAAGGCCAATCACAGCAATAAATCACACCGCAAAACAAGAGCTGATTTTTCTTTGCGGGATACTGAGGATAAAATATAGAAGGATTGCTTAAACTTTCATATGAGGGGAATGCTTGTATTGGACCATTTTTATCATAGCCTTCCTGAGTTAATAAATTATAACAACCTAAAATATGTTTGAACAGGGGCATTTGCACTTTATAAGACTTCAAGTTTTGTCTTCACTGTGTATGCAGGACCAGTAAAGATTTATTATATTCTTAAAAAAAGCCATGGTGATCTTATCTGGCCCCCCTTTACCCCTAGAAGGTTCCCTGGAGGGGCAGCATAGGGCGTATGACTTGGGTACACAATGGACAACATGCCAGTAATCACAAGGCAGATACATGGACACACACAATGGCTAACACAATGAGAAACCTGGATGCCATAGGGAGAGAGCATGCAAACGCCACACACATAGTGTGGTGGGTGGAATTGAAACCCTCCTCACTGGGATTGTGAGGTAACAGTGTTGCACTGAGCCAATGTGCCACCACATGACTTCATTGTCACTATCATTGTGTTGAAAATATAAGGTTTCTAAGTACAGATATGGGTTACCAGGAAAGTCAAGGCGCTTTCACTCTTAGAAAGATGACATCTACTTAATGATTTGTTGCTCTTGGCAGTGAAAAATTAATGTTTCTGCTAAAGAATTTAGTTTCTTGAAATTATTTCTTTTACATCTCCTAGATATAAACAATATAAACAAGTTAAATAATCAGTATCACATCATCTATTGGCAGTTTGTTTTCAAATTCAAACTTTTTTAACTGCTCCATCCTCTCTAGAGTTTCACACCTTGTCACAACACTTCATCTAGGTTAATGTATGAATCACTTTGCAAGCACAAAATTCTTCTCAGGCTATTCCTTAGTGTACTTCCCCAGATACTGCAGAAACCATTTTCAGTGCAACTTTAAGTGATGAAAGTCCATACATACTACAGTCAATAAGCTGTTTTATTCCTTTCTGCATTATTTATCATACAGTAGAGTCACGCACCACAAACATTTTATCATAGTTTTAGAATTTTCAATGTACTGCTGAACATTTATCACAATCAGTAGTCTGCTTAAGGTGATCACATTGTCTATCACACTTATCACATCTATATGGGCAAGGTCAAAATGGTGGTTTTACACAAGAGAGGGTCACCCAGTTTTGGCACAGATATTTTTTTGAACAGTCTGGTTCTCATCAAATAAGAATTGCAACGCAAATGCATGATTTTTTAAGAATGACATCAGGAGAGCAGAAGAAAAGAGACCAAGTACACATGCTTAGACATAATCTTCCATTTAAGTGCATTAGAAAAATATCACAGATAATGAAGAAAAAAAAAGCCCCCAGATTCACCAGGTATTTTAAATCACACATGGATCATAACAGCTATCCTAGACTCTGACGTAGGCTTCTTGTGTATCCACTTCAGACTGCAGTCATGTACGTCAGGAGTACGTGCTCCTGAAACCAGCTTGAACAAACATCTCCAGTGACGTCAATGAACTTCTAAACTCTCAAAACATTCCTTCTAGGCAAAATGTAAAGCATAACAGAAAAGAGCAATTTTAAAAAGTTCATATTTGGATATTCATGCCTGTAATATTGTATATATTCATATTACGAGCCACAGTTCAATACTGTTTTTCTTGTGTTGCTTATTGATGCTTTTTCAACATACACTCACCTAAAGGATTATTAGGAACACCTGTTCAATTTCTCATTAATGCAATTATCTAATCAACCAATC
>JAAGVU020000025.1:18719018-18739356 GCA_011763525.2 Mormyrus iriodes
ATTGTATATATTCATATTACGAGCCACAGTTCAATACTGTTTTTCTTGTGTTGCTTATTGATGCTTTTTCAACATACTGTACATGTTCTTAGTGGAAGCGCACTGGTCCCTGGCATACACTGCATTGGATACTTTTGCTAGCTAATAAAGAACAATTAGCATGACTGAATTTTAATGTAATTCGAATTTAGGAATTATAAGAGTTTACCTCAATGGCATTGCTTATTTAGATGTTATTGCCTAGAGAGTTAATAGAAATAATTGTAATTAGTAAGATTAATCAACAATTGCAAGGCCATCTGTTGAATCCATCCATCATCCATCCATCTTCCTAATGCTTTTCTGGTCAGAGAAAGGGCGGCCAGGAGTCTATCCCAGGCAACACCAGGCACAACACTGGGGTATAGCCTGGATGGGATGCTAGTCCCCACTGAAGCTTGAATCCATAACTTGTCAAAGTTGTAGCTAGTCTGAATCATACGACCATATGAAGTAATCATACGTATCTTAAGTTGAATAAACAAGAAGCAGTTTCAGGATTTATCTAATTAAAGGTTGTCCAGGTTCATCTCTTTAAGGTAGATTATGGTGGCTGAGTGTGGCAGGGAGAGAAGTGCTAGCTCCTTAATCTGGAGCTTCAGGGTTCAATAAAGAGGTCTCTTTATGGGAGTTTGTGGCTTAGTGGGTTAGGGCGCTGTGATTGTAAGTAGAAGTCTACTGGCTTGTATCCGAGGGTCGGCATAGAGATTGCACCATCGGGCCCTTGAGCAAGACCCTCAAATGCTCCAGAGACTGTCTGACCCTACTTTTTCAAAAAAAAAATTAAAATTAAAAAAATGTACGTCACTTTGGATAAAAGTGTCAGCTCAATTAATAAAATGTGATGTTATGCAATGAACTTAAATCATCCTGTAATTTACAACTGAAACACCAAATGATACAAAAACAAAATTACTTCAGAAAGCAATTAAAATAAGTTTGCATAAAAATATAACAACCATAAGGAGTTGTATATCCTTGCTGTAAAAGCATGAAAGTGCAAAAATCATGCACGCCAGGGCATAAAGTCAGAACAGGGAATCACAGTGCTGAGAGGCAGTGAAAGAAAACCCAGGAACCATTTAAAATAAGGGTTTAAGTGCACTCTATCAAAGGTGCAGGGGCACTGTGGGCAGATCTGCTTGCATCTCTAAGAGAAAATCTCTTCAGTGAGTAGGCTTACTGCAACAGAGGCACATCAGCATTGTGAGCAAATTCATCTAATGGTGAGAAATCCCATGTGATGATTTTACATTCAGTACAGCGGATTTATTATGATGACTCCGAAGCGGAGAATTCTTCTGTTGAGTGAGAAGTGGTTTTCAAAATATTTATATATATATGGGTTGTTCAACTTGTTTCTGTAATTTTTTATTGTATTTTAAACTGGAAATTAGATCCAATTTTTTAGTTGCTTGTTTTTTTCTTTAGGTTTACTGCAGTGATGTTATACAACATGTAAAAGGATGCAAATATGTCTGCTATGTTTTATTATTTTATTTTTTTTAGAAAGCAGTTATGCCCAGTTATTTCAGATTTATTACATCAATCCTGCTATCTTGCATTCTCCTCACATTTTTACAAATGGATGAAGTGGGAAACACCAAAAGTAAGAGTTCTCTTTTATAATTCTGCAATTCCTAGTGGACATAGCTGATACAACTGTTCATCCATGTATAAAATAAATTAAATCAAGCATCACAAATCTCAGTTTATACTATGCAATTATTTACTATGTAATTTTATACTTTCAGTATATATTTAATGGAAATTATTAGCAGATCATTACTTGATTTTTGATTTTTTTAATAATTTAATGTAGCCTATAGCAAATGAAGATGACTGGTTGGCTGGCTTTGTCAGTGGTTCTGTTATTTAGAAATAGGCCACAGGATAGAGGGCCAAATTCATTATTGAGAGCCTCCAATATTCTCATGAAGTTGAGCATTTTTTTATTGTCAAAATATATAACGAACCATGATACAAAACCAAACCAAATCTTTATATGATTACATGATGGTCTGTATGGTACATTCATGATCTCCAGAAGCAATTAAAATGAGCAGGGACTCGTCATTTCAAGAGAGTCTTCAAAATGAACCCATATCTTCTGCTTATCCTCTGAACAGGTAAAGGGTATCCAATCATTTTTGTTGTCCTTTTTCATTGCTTCATATGTGGTGGGTGTTTTTGATATATTTTGTGTTAGTGAATCTGCCTATTTTTAAAGTGACAAGGAGGGAATCCTCCAGTCGTCAATGCATATGTTTACGCTGCTTCGTCAGACTGGGCCTGAAACCCAAGCCATTTCAAAAGCAGCTGAAGCTCAGGAAATAGCTCTGCATGCATTAAAGGGGAAAGCAGCCAAACGAGTAAAGAAGGCCCTGAAATCAACAGGTAAACTTTGTCGGCATGAACGCAAGATTATTACATCCAGTCGAGACACAGCAAAAGTGAAGGTTCGACTTCAAAAACTGCACAGGGTACCACTTTACATCAAGGCTCCCTTTTGACACTTATAAATGCTAGTAACTCATTAATACAAAGAAAACTTATACATTGTTTAGAATTATCGATTAATGATTTACAAAATGTTACAACCTAATTAATAACCTGGTTATAAATCATTCATAAACCCTTTACAAGGGTAGTCTTATTGTAAAGCGGTACCATTCATAGCAACATTTCAATCCAACATAATCAAAGTCAACAATCAGTAATTAGTTAAAACTGTCTGGGACAGATATAGGTTCAATATATTGTAATAAAATTGTAAATATGGGAAATGTATCCATTCATCCATCCATCCATACAAAGCTTATCCAGTACAGGGTCATAAAGGGGCCTGGAACCTATTCCAGGCAGGACAGGGCACAAAGCACGGATGCACCCCGGAAGGGATGCCAGTCTTTCGCAGGGCACAGACACACATTTACATACTTATTAAAAATTCTACTGGGTTAATATATGAATCACTTTGAATCATTAGATTTGGTAATGTACTGTACACAAGGTTGGAAACATTTTTAGAAAGGAGAACAGCAAACACTGTGGATTATACATACATGACTTGTATCATTAAGTGAATGTTGACGGTTTATAATTCTTGACAGTTTATTAGGCCTATGAAAAAGAAAAAGGTCTTGATCCCTGAAATGTTTCAGATAACATTATGCTTCTTGCTATCCTCTGAGCTATTTGAAATTGCACGGAAAGGGCAGAATGTATAAAATGTTAACTTGTGGTCGGTTTGTTATGCTTGATGCTGTAGAAAGATATTAGTTTGAAAGATGACTTTTGCGGCTGTAGTGATATACTTTTGATGCACTATTTATCTGTTTCCAGTTCATTTTCCCAAACTTAGAAATCAGCTAAATTCATACTCAGGACATATTGCATAGTAAGTGGTAAAGTTAACCAAAGATTACAAACACATTCAATATCCATTCATCCATCCATCCATCCATTTTCTGTAATCGCTTGTCCTATTCAGGGTTGTGGGCGATCTGGAGCCTATCCCAGAGACACAAGGCAGGGAACAACCCAAGATGGGGCACCAACCTATTGCAGGGCACACACATTCAAAACGTAGGACTAAAACATTTAAAAAACTAACATTACCTTTAAATACAATTTTATATACTCACCCTCATAAAGAGGGATTTGGGAATTTAACGGATGGTTAGATTGAGTAAAATGATATGATCTGTAATTACGTGCAATGAGATGCCCTAAAGTTTTAACTATATGCAGCTGTCAGCTTTATTTATGGGAAATTTGTGAACGCATTTTAGTCCTTGCTTATAGGAATGTACATGCAACAGTCAGCCAGCTCTGTTCAGGGACAGAAAATCAAAGAATTATGTATTATTCCCTCCGTCTATTCCAGCTTATGGCACAGCTACAGTCTGAACTGTAATTTTATTTTGCGTTTACTTGCCCTTTAGTCTCTCTGCAAGCTGTGTTTGTTTCAGCTTCTGTACAAGATCAATATTAACACAAGATAAAATCAGACAAATGAGATAGCCCACTGGAAATAATCATGCTGGAGCTGTATAGAAGATCATGTGTGTGAAGCAGCTAAAAGTGATTTCTTAGACATGTCATTTAGCAATAATAAGCAATGGAGTGAAACAGAATTATAATAAGATCTCCCGAAAATTATAAAAATCTTGACATAGCTTGCGCTCATAGGCTCTGGACCCACCATGACCCTGAATATGGCAAGTAGTTACAGAAAATGGACGGATGGATAGATGGATCTTGACACCGCTTGAAGATTCTTTATCATAATAGGTGATTAACAGCAAACTGACCTGAACCCTGAAATTCTTGAAAACGGGTGAATCTCACATTTCATAAGAAGCGAAATGGTGCTCCCCCATCTGTGCTGAGTCAGGGTGACTCTTCATAGGTGGGCTTGAGGTGGCATGAGGGCTCAGTGGGTGGCCCTGTTGCTTTGTGTAGTTTACCTGTTCTCACATCTTTATTAACACACTCCACAGACAGTTGGCTAAATGATCTTTGAAGACTGATTCTAGAGCAGGAGCATAGTTAGGCCTATTTTAGGGGGCTTCCCTCTCTAAAATGTTTTTTAGCGCCCCCCCCAAAAAAGATAGTTTTCACTGCGTTATAGTCTTTTTTTTTACCTTATCTTAATATAATTTTTTAGTGTTTGATTGTGCTCTTATTTTATCTGGATTCTACTTTTTAATTTTTTGTTTTTATTATTTGCACTGTGTGAAGCACTTTCAGCTGCATTCAGATGTATGAAAGGTGCTATATAAATTACGCTATTATTATTGTTGTTGGTGTTGTTGTTTATTCAGGGGGCTGAGCTCCCTTAATTTTCAAATCCTAGAACCAGCCCTGCTATAGAGTATGATTCCGTGCCCTGTGATGGACTGGCATCCTGTGTAAGGTGAGGCGCAGCCCTGTGCCCTGTGCTGCCTGGGAAAGGCTGTAGGATCCCCATGACCCTGGCTAGGATAAGTAGTTAGTTAGACAGGTAATACGCTAAGTTCTAGGGGAAAGAAAGACTATGTGTCTTTGAAAAGAAGTGCAATATTCTAAGTGACTTACAAAGCTGAATTTCACGATTTTACTAAGAAAAGTTTTTTTTTTTTTTTATTGATTTTGTACCTAAAACACTGTTTCAAGACGGTCCAACTTTAGAGGAAATTGAGGCTATTGCCAACCTCTCCGGCTGTCCTCCAGCAAAGTCAAAAATTTGTCCCAACGGCTGTCTATCCAAAAAGTACCGGACAATTTCTGGAATCTGCAATAACAGGTAGGAAGGTGAATTATAAGTTCTTTAGGAAAAATAAGAAATAGAAAATATTTTGAATGGAAAGCTATAATGAGTAACGCCTTACTTGAGGGCATGCAAATAATGTAGTAGTACACCCTTACTTAATGCATTAATTGATCGTTAACTAAGTGTTAGTTCATAATTTATCAATTATGACCATGTATTCCATGCAGAAACTGTATTAGTTAATAATTGAATAATTAGTTTAGTTTTTTCTAATTTACAATAATAAAGTTCCTGAATAGAATACATGAACTGTCATGATTTATTAACGATGAACAAGGATTGGATCAGTACATAATTAACACTTAGTAACACGTTAATTAATGCATTAAGTAGGCGTGTGCTACTATATTATTTGCGTCTCCAGCAAACTGTGACCATGACATGTTACCACATCTATTTTAAATAAGCCAATTTGTGTGCTTTTTTGCCTATAGGTCTGCAGGCATTTAACTGTTCAAATGACCAAACTACGTATTAAATTCTAGTATATTGTGAAGCCGAGAACTTAGAGCCAGCTGAATGGCTGTCAGTGATTTGCATCTGACACTGTTCACTGCTAAGGACGTCCTTCAGGGGTGATACCTTAACAATCAGCACACTTGGAAGAATCCGTTCATGGGTCTTTGAAAATCCCGGAGCTGCTGTGTCTTTAGCTGACTCTGTCTGTGGAAGATTAGGGAGTCACATGAAGCTAAAAGTGGTACCAAGGTGCTTGTGTGGCTCATCTATAATGTATATGATGCGCTGCATGTGTTCTGCATAATGGAGGCCAGATATAGGATACTCAGTTTTCACATTCTGGTTTAATGATAATACGTGGCGTGTTTATATGCGCACTGTCACTATTCTTATTCCTCTTTTTTTATACAACTTTGTCAGCAAAGACATGCAGAATGAGGCAGCAGAGTTGAATTTTATGGAAAAGCTTTTGATCAGGTGGTAAATCTACATCTGTCATATGATCACTAATGGTTACACAATAATGAAAACAACAGCTCTTCTGTTTTACTGGACCAATCATTATGTAGGGAACACTCTCATTTTGAAAACATGGATGTCTTTTATTAATAGTATTCAGCTTTTATATTTATTTTAAGAACATCTATTTATGTGTAGAAAGATGAGATTCATTTGTAGTGTTTTGATGTTTGGACCATTATACACGCATAATGGCCATGCAATAACATAATGGCCATGCAATAAAAATTCCAATGCATTTGATTTTAAATGTTGCAATATTTGTAAAACCCTGTAATTCATGAGCATCCAAATTTCTTTTTCTATTCAGACATAATTCATTTTGGGGAGCAGCCAACACTGCTTTGGCAAGGTGGCTCCCAGCAGAGTATGAGGATGAAGAGGGTCAACCCAAGGGCTGGAACCTGGGACACTTACACAACGGCTTTCCGTTACCTCTCGTGAGTGATGTGGTGCATTTTATAAACAAATAAATTAATAAGCATACAAGTAACTTTATACACGTCATACATCGCAACCATGTGTGTACATACGTACATCTAGTTTACCTACAGTAATCTATGTATTGGGAACTGAAAAAAATCTTTATGAAAATGTAATGTTGTAATTATATACTATACTGCAAAGCAGAAAAATCTTCTTACAAGGATATGTCATGGGTGGATGATGGACAGATGTATATATATAAATATTTAAGGTTACCAAAAATATATTTATAATTAAAATATGCTTGTCCTATTACAAAAAAAGAAAACATTTAAATAATAATTGGAAAATGATATATCATTGTTTATTTTCTGGTTCTGACAGCTGAATGTATGAATATGTAAACAGGTGCGGGAAGTCAGCAACAGAATTATGCAGAGATCAAGCAAGCGTGTCTCGGAGGATGGTGCATATTCCCAGATGCTGGTGGACTGGGGCCAGTACATCGACCATGACATTTCATTCACTCCACAGTGTACAGGCAAAACTGCATCTTTTGGAGGCCCGGACTGTCTAGGAACCTGTGAAAACATTAATCCTTGCTTCCCGATTAAGGTATCCGCTCATATGCAAATAGTAGAAACATCATATCCCTTCACAATTTTTAGTCTTAGGAAACAGTCAAATGTACCCATTGTGAGTTAGCTGGTGTCATAGATCCCCAGCATTTTGTATATTCAGAGGAATGTAATAAATGTGTACATCGCTATGGGGAAAACTATACATTTCTGTTTTCTGCACTGTACAGTCTATTATATAAAACAATGCCAGTCTTTAATTGTGCTTTTGTTAAATTTTAAAAGCAGTATCATGAATGGAATTTAATAATCCATTCATACAAGCCATCATAAATAATAGTTCCTGGCCGTGTGAGTGATTTGCATGCTATCTCTGTGTTACGTAGCTTCCTCAGTGTACCTTGGTTTCTTCCTCCAGTCTAAATTTTGCAACTAGGTGAGTTGGTGACTCAAAATTGCCCATAATGTGTGACTGTGTCTACCCCGTGCTGCACTGGGATCCAAGCCTGTGCATTCCTTTGTCTTGTGCCCTGCTTGGGTTAGACTCCAGGCCCCAACGGAAATAGGTAGATGGATATATCTTTTAACAAAGGGAGAATCATTATTGTGCATCAAGTTTAATATGTATGACTCAAAGTTGCCTGTTCCCTTCAAGCTTACGTGATTCATTCATGTTAATTGTGTCAATGAATGATTGTTACCTTTGTAGTTTCCAATAGAAATGAGATAATACCATACAATGGCTGATGTCATGGGAGTGGCAAGGCCCAGTATTATGTTGCGTTCTGATACTGAAGAATCAGTTACCATTACTTCTAAATGAATGGAGAAGGCACTTACAAAGATTACATATTTTGACATCTCAGCATCTATCAGTTTATTATATTTAGAGTTGGCATATTATTAATATAACAAAAGTATAATAATTCTCAGTCAAATCACAAGACAGCATTGTCCTTGTCTTGGGGCTGGAGCCTATCCCAGACAGGACTGGTACGAGGCAAGGGGGGAGGCCCTTCACAAAATTCCATTCACCATTACAAGATACTCTCATGCAGACCCTATGGTCAATTCTGAGGTGTCAATTCTCACATTTGGACTATGATGGAATTTATTCATGCCAAGAACAGTCTCTACACCAGGGTTCCCCAATGCCAGTCCTGGACGGCCAGTCTGCAGATTTCCCTGCTCAACACACCTTATTCAGTTCATCAGCTAATTGCCAGGTTTAGTAGATGTGTTTCAGCAGAGAAATCTGCAAACTGTGTTGCAGCCTGGCCCTCGAGGACTGGAATTAGATAACCCTGTTCTACACAGACCAAAGGCTGGATTCAAAGTCACAGCCCTGGAGGTGTGAGACAATAGAGCAATTCTCTGAGCTGCCCTACAACCCTGGCCAAGAGCAAATGTTTTTACTGTATTTCCAAAGACAGTGAGTGTAAAAGTACCCCCATCTTTATTACAAATAAACCTACAATAAATTTAATCATGCACATATATGAAGTGCATTGGTGTCAATTTCATTCCATATTTATACCATAAAACATTCCATATTCTCATATTGCTTGGCACACAAAAATATAAAATCAAGGACACACAAATGACATTGAGCAGACAATCATATCCCAGAATCTGAAGTAGGGATGAAGGGATTTCTTCCCTGTTTCCCTGTCATTGCAGATTCCCTCGAATGACAAACTGTCTGGGAAAAGACGCTGTCTGCCATTCTTCCGCTCTTCTCCGGCCTGTATTATTCTGCACACGGATGGTAAGGAGCTCCCAGCGAGGCCATGGCGGCAGCAGATGAATGCCATCACATCCTTCCTGGATGCTTCTACTGTTTACGGCCACACACCAGCCCTGGAGGGCCAGCTCCGTAACCTGTCCAGTCCGGAGGGCCTGCTCGCTGTCAACACCCGTTTCTCGGACAGGGACTTCCCCTATTTGCCCTTTGTCCCCAGCATCCCCTCTGGATGCCTCCAGGATCCAGGCGACCCGTGGGGAGAGAGGGTGGAGTGCTTTTTGGCAGGAGACAGCCGAGTCAGCGAGATCCTTCCACTGTCTGCCCTGCACACGCTGTGGGTGAGGGAGCACAATCGTATCGCCGCTGGCCTGAAAGAGCTCAACAGTCACTGGAGCCAAGAGCAAACCTACCAAGAGGCCCGGAAAATTGTTGGTGCTTTACATCAGGCAAGTCGATATGATAAATATACATGACAACCACTGAAGCAGCGTTACACAGGTACTCCTGATGGCCACCCCTGCATAAAAATTAACCTGAGTCTTTAACAGCACAAGAAGTAAAAGAATGCAAATATATCTCATGGAACACTTTAATTTTTCAAGGTGGGGAATCAATTATTCAATTCTACAGTTGATAAACCGATATAAAATAATCAGCTATTATATAAAAGAATAATATCCTCCTTAAAAATGTTGACAGTTTTCAATATAGTTTAAGGATTGTTGATTTATCCAGTAACACTCTACTTGAGGGGGCACAAATACTTAGTAATAAGTCAGTTACTACTGAAGTACAAATCATGAACAAATTATGAACATATGTAGTGGCTACTTGAGATAAAAGATACATCATGACATAAATAATGAGCAAACACAAGATCAGTATTTCACTTGCATTATTCATTACTTGTTCCTTCAATGGTGCCTTCAGTAGTTCACAAAGGTTCACACAATTAACAGATATAGTAATAAGTATAGTAACTACTTGAGATAAAACATGCGCCACGATTCATTAATGATGAATTACCATGAGATCAGTATGCAACTAAGATTTAGTTTGTGATTTATTAATGCATAAGTAAAAGAGTATATTTGTACCCCATCAAGTAAATGTTACCATTTATCCCAAACAGCGTTTTCCCTAAAAGCTTATATAACTCGTTTCAGTGTATCCTGACTGGTGTATGCAGCCTCCAATATAGATAAACCACACAATGGCTGTAATCAGTGCCGGTCAACCCATTAAGTGACATAGGCGGCTGCCTTGGGTGCCATCTGTTGTGAAATCAGCAAGTTGATTTCACTTTGTCTTAGAAAGTTTGTGTCACTCTACATGCTCTTTGTACCCCTAGAAGCACTTGTGCCCTCTGTGGGGCCAGCAGAGAATTGCTACGCAGTGGTGGGGGAGGAGGTTAGAATGAAGCTTGTCTTACCACATGAGCTTCAGTTGGCACTGGCTATAATGTTGGGATCCATGGCAGTGGCAGCCACCAAAACTGCCTTTAACGGCACAAGATTTAAGATATGAAAATTATATATGAATAAATCAATTTCTTTTGAAATAGTTACATGAAGAGAACGAAGTGTACCAGATATGCTCCCTTATAAATTCGTAAATCTCTGCACAGGAAGACAATGGTGTATGAATAAAAAATACATGAAAGCAAATTAAAAAAAAGGGTGAAAATAACTGAACTGCTGTTAATAACAGGGTAACATATAGGCTCAAGAAGAGAGACAGAAAGAGAAAGAGCTTCATTTGCCTGAACAAATAAGGAACCTGCAGTGTAATTCTACATGTATAATTATTACCTTTATCTGAAACCTTGAGATGATAATTATAAAGTTATTTTGGGTTACTGATATTATTTTTTCCCGAATTATAACTGAATCCTGAAGATTTCTATCCATTAGAAGAATCCAGCCCCTGAATTTATACAATTAATGCAGTTGTTGTGAAAGTGGATCTCTGAAAAGTGCTTGTATTCCATTTCGAGTGGCTGGAGCTCTCATATATACATTGTAGCTGTTAAAGATGAGCAGAGAGTCAGTTTACATAATTCACTGATGTTTTCTATCAGAGATGAGATGATGGAACTAAGACTTTTAAGAGTAGAAATAAAGGCTGAGTTGATAAGATCAATCTTGTGTTATTTACACCTCTCATATTTTACCATTAAAATAAAATACACCCATTCCTCATTTAATGACGAGTTCCGTTCCAACGTATAGGTCATTAAGCAAAATGGTCGCTAAGTGAAAATCAGTGCAGCCTAGGAGTGACCACGACTGCACTTACGACTTTACTTCAGTCTTCCATACTCTGTTTATTTTTTCCTTCATGAAGTGGATATTTTAAACAACATTTTGTACATCCTACATCAAAAATCTCTCGCATTCCAGCGTGCGTTGCTGTCAGGCATATAACATTTGTTCATAAATGTGCACATTTGGTGGAAGATGATTTATTACCGTTGTATTTGCGAAATGAGGTAGTAGCTAAACAAGGAATGGTTGTATTCCATCCACTTATCCATACATATATCTTACTGCTCATCTAGTATGTCATTACAGAGAACAAGGAGCCCATCCCAGAATGTACTGGGCCTGAGGCAGGGAACACCCTGGTTCTGTTATACAAATAATATGATACAATTTGGGTTATTGACTGCATATTGTATGACCATTCCACTGAAAACTGTACGTTTCCACTGCAATTAATGCATTAATGAATTCATCAGCTAATGTAGTCACTCTATATATGAAAATACATATTAAAAGTAGTACAAGCAAATTTTCATTTTATGTTTCTTTCAAGGTCATAACTTTCAGGGATTATGCTCCAAAGATTCTTGGGGCAGAGGCTTTTGAGAAATACATTGGGGATTACAAAGGATACAACCAGTCCATCAACCCCATGGTTTCCAATGTGTTTGCCACAGCTGCCTTTCGCTTTGGCCATGCCACCATTCCAGAGGTGGTGGTGAGGCTCAATGAGAGCTTTCAGAATCATGAGTACTACTCCCCTGTGAGTCTACATGAGACATTCTTCAGTCCATGGAGACTCATTAAAGAAGGTATCTATCTTTATATTTGTCTGGTTCTAGTTTATAATCAACTTTTTATGCCTTTTCAGGTCTTGTAAGGATATGCCACTATGCCATATTAATTTCAATGTAAAAACTGAATGTCACTACAATGCAGCTTATTCGTCTTGCTTGCTAGGCGGACTGGATCCTATTCTTAGAGGACTCCTGGGAAGACCAGCAATAGCAGTGACAACAGACCACTTGATGACAGAGGAGCTGACAGAGAGGCTAATAGTTCTCTCAAGCCCTGGAGATCTGGACCTTACAGCCCTTAATTTGCAACGTGGCCGCGACCATGGGCTCCCTGGTCAGTTAGAGAACAAGGATGAAGCCCTAATTTTAATCACGCCACTTAATAAACAAGCATAACCAGGGGATTAATGGAATAATCAAGTATATGTACTGTTAAATATGAACAATGAAATGAGTTAAATTCACTTTAGTCTCATCCCTGACAATACAGAAAATATTGCAGCTCTTTTTTGGTCAAATGAATATTCATTGCTTTTATTTATTTTGTTATTTTAATTTCTATACCCTCAGGTTCCTAATTTGTATCCTTAGGATACAATAACATAGTACATCTCAGTAACATTAAGATTTGTTTAATTTATTGTTGATATATCAATAATGCAATCTAATTTTTATTAAAAATAAGCATTGCTAATTGTATTGAGTTGATATGAGCAGAGCATTCTTTGCATCAATCAGGACACTGCCATTATTTTTCAGGCTACAATAAGTGGAGGGAATTCTGTGGATATGAAAGAATACAAACCCAAGCTGAACTCAGCACAGTTATAAGTGATGCCAATTTGGTTCAGAGGATAATGGAGTTGTACAAACATCCCAGCAACATTGACGTGTGGCTGGCCGGCCTGGTGGAGGATCTCTTGCCTGGTGCCAGGACAGGGCCTCTCTTTGCATGTTTAATTGGGAAGCAGCTGAAAATGCTTAGAGAAGGTGACAGGTTAGCTTACCTGACAATTTTGAATGTATTCTTCGAATGTCTCTGATCTTGAGAATTTTGCTGAAAGAGTTCTGCTCTATTGAAGATAAACCTATTGTAAATGCACCAATATAAAATAATACACTGAAGAAACTTAATAAAGGACAACGAAGATTTATTTTTAGCCATGTGGCATCATATAGCGTGAAACCAGCCTTATAATAATACCAACTGTTACAATATAGCCTGTTCACCATATATAAGCATTTAAGAAAATCATATTCAATGATGGTTAGTGCAATTTCTAAATACATGGAACTGAAATATCAATACACTTTAAAAACTATACATCTAATGTCAACAAAATACACTGAAATCTTATAATGACTATTGGCAATCACTTATCTGAAAGTCAGGTTTCAGTAATATCATGATCAGAATTACTGTATTTTTCCATAATTTTTTTACAGGTTCTGGTGGGAGAATGATGGCGTGTTTACAGATGCTCAGAAGGCAGAAGTCCAACAGCATTCGTTTTCCCGGGTAATTTGCGACAACAGTGGACTGAAAGAAGTCCCTGCTGACCCCTTTAGATTGAGACAATACCCAAAAGACTTTGAGTCCTGTAAGAACTTACCCGCGATGAATCTGAAGGCTTGGCAAGAAGATCTCAGCAAAGGTTAGATAAACATCAGCTATACTATTTATCAACCCACGTGTGTATTGCTATGGTGATGATATTTTTCTTCTCTTGATTTAAATGATTTCAGATTATGCAGAACAAGAACAACAAATATTGGTTGATTTGCACTGGATATGGCTTTGAAGGCTACAGTAATTAGTAAATGTTTATGTGTGAGTTAGAAATGTTGCACTTCTTTTCCGAAATTACAGAGCTGATGCCCTGTGGTTCTCCTGCTGAGCTAGAAAATGGGGATTTTGTGTTTTGTTCCATATCTGGCAAATTGGCGGCTGTGTACTCCTGTCGCCATGGGTATCGCCTGGAAGGCCAGGAGGAAATTCTGTGCACGGAAAGTGGCTGGAG
Source organism: Mormyrus iriodes (assembly GCA_011763525.2). Classification (NCBI taxonomy): domain Eukaryota; kingdom Metazoa; phylum Chordata; class Actinopteri; order Osteoglossiformes; family Mormyridae; genus Mormyrus; species Mormyrus iriodes. Next base: position 18,733,183 of record JAAGVU020000025.1, read on the forward strand.
CAGCCAACCTCCCATCTGCAAAGGTAAGTGACTCTCGACTGGGTTCAGCTTTTTCTGCTTCCCTTCTGAATGCTGTGCTTGAGAAGATGGTGACACTCCTGTGGCCCTAAGGATCCATAAAAATACATTACAGTAATTTTATATCTTCTCAGGAAATATCTGAGCTGATTGAAATAAGATGAGGAATCATTCTTCAATGTCTAAAGAGGGACGGTGGAAAAGCCTTACAATATTCACCCATGTCTTTTAACCACTTACCTTGGTCAGGGTCACCTGGGGCCTATTCCAGACAGCATATGGCACAAGGCTGAGGCACGTCCTAGATAGGATGTCAGTCTATCCCAGGGTACATACACTCATACTCTATAGGTGTTTTACGGACACCAGCTAGCCTAACTGCATATCCTTAGACGGCAGGAGGAACCCTGTGCAAGAGCAGACAAGCTCCACACAAGGTGGGGTTGAAACCCCCAACAATGGAGGTGTGAGGCAACAGTGCTCCTTATTGCAGCACCCTCTTTATAGTACTGTATTGTATAATACCATATTGCTGTTTTCTTGGAGTGTTGTGTGGGTCAGCAGGTTCGGACACTATATCTGTGACTGAATGGTCGCTGGTTCAAGTCCAAGGGTCAGCAGAGTGATGTCATCATTGAGCCCTTAAGCACGGTCATTATCCCCTAATTGCTCCAGGGAATGCTAACCCTGCTTTCTCATAAATGTTTGTCACTTTAGATAACTGTGTCTGCAAAATAAAATGGAAATGTCTTCATTTTATTATCCTCAGTAGCTATTCCAGGCAACAAACCTCATACTCTAATTTTGTGAATGAGGAAATACAGTACATATTACTTTTTTGCTCTTAGTGTAAAGGTACGTACCTATATTTTTCATACAGTAAATGGCATGGGTTTATGGAGACTGGCACACAGTTGTCCATAGATAGCCCTGAGGTATTGACCAGACTTTAGGACTACCACCCGTCAAGTATGATACATCAGAACTGGTGCATTTGCCTGCAGGTAGCTACAAGCAGGGGCATCCAGTGCCAAACCAGTTTTAATGCAGGTAAGACAACTGGTGGCGGCAGGCCCATTGTTGTAAGTCACAGATGATGACAAACATGCAGGTGCATTTTAACGACATGAGGTTACATGTATTCACAACCATACTGACAATAAATAATTTTCTCTTATATAGATATTAAGTTTTATACTGCAGATGCTTTTTACATAAGCACATTGTTGCTAGCATGACAATAAAAGCCCAGTTTATCGTTACAGTGAGAAAATTTTTTATGAGATCCTTTTCATTTTTTAATATGAAAGTATGATGTTAAAACATGAAAATTATCTTGTTTCTCATTATAATGAAATACATATTACTTTTCTTGGTCTTATTGTCTGGTGTTAGGTGGCAACAATATGCTGCCTTAGCTTTTAGACTTTTTAGTTTAGACTCAATCAAAGAATGATATAACATTGGCATATGAAAAACTATATTTCACTAATATATTTTATTAATATTAACCTAACATTATTCAATACTACTATATTAATATTTATAATACATTAACAAAATCACATTTAGAAAAAGTAACTGCTTTAGAAATATTCCCAGATATTGGCATTTTTATTATATTAATTTCATTTTTATTTATTCCATTGTTATGGGTTCCTGAATGAAGGAACGGGGTACAGCACTAAACTAGCTAAAAAGACAAACAGGACTTGGATGCCACAGTAGCGTGTTTCCTATGGAGTGTTGAGGGTTCACAAATGGTACATGTAGCTTCATGCTAAGAGAATAGGGGGGCTTCGTGCAGTGCTGCTTAGGTCTGCTCCAGAGTCTGCACATTAATTCTGTAAATAAAACTATGCAATGTACTACATTAGAGCACACATTTAAGTCTCAAAATAGATACACGTGGAAAACAAAATCACGATTGTACTCCATTTGTTTCTGAAGCTGATGCATTTGGCAATTCATTCAAAGAAAAGCATAACCTGAGCTAGGAGCCCTGTTGCTACGTGCCACATCGTTTTATTGCATAGGAAAATCACCCATTACTGATGAGATAGAGAGTGGAGCCTTGAAATTAAACAATTCAGACAAACAGGCTGCTCTGCAGCTGCCGGTCACACAGAAACAAAGGGGATGATTACAGATGTAAAATGACAAGCATGACATAAAACTCGATGTAAATTTTGGTCTGGGTGTCTGTTTGTCAGCAGCTAATTGGTATTTCAGATTTGAATTACTCCTGAAGGTATGTGATAGTTAAAGTGATTGCCAAGCATTAAATTGTCTTTTATTTTGTGTATATATAGGTTCTTTTAATTTTAACCACATGAACCAAATAACAAACAAATATAATTTATATTTTGTGATGTGTCACTTGGACAGAGTTAAAGAATACACAACTGAATTAACAAGGTACACTGACACGAGAAAAAGGTCATGCCCCAGTCTTCTGCTTCTCAGTCCTGTCCTCTTTGATGGGCAAGTCTACAAGTACTTATTCCTTTTTCAGTAGATACAGTGTGTATATGAGGTGGCCAAGAAGGAGTCAAGTGCAAAGTTGTAACTGGTATCAACAAAGACAAAGTTTTATAAATAAACAAGGACGAGTGGTCAGCAAATAAGAATCAACCAGCAACCAGAGGGAAAACTGAACATATCCAAGTCACACAACAAAATACAAGCAGAGAGCCAACTGCAATTAATTCAAGAGAAACAGACATACACATAGTAAGAATAAGAAACCGCCAAGACTATGCAGGCTACATCAGAGGAAGTTTACATTAAATACCTTGAGAGATTGACTGCAGGTGTGGGTGATTACAGAGGCCATCTGGAGGTGTGTATAGATGTGGAAGATCACCACACGTATGGCAGGTAACTTCTGAAAAGGATTCTATAGAAATGAAGCCCCCCCTCTCAAAAAAAGATCAAGCTGATGGCCCATGGAGCTGGTCTTTCCTAGGACCTTCTTTATTCCAGGACTGGGATTTGGACAAGATCCGACAGGACAGCTAAGAGGGCTGCCCAGGGCATACAGATAATTAGCAGCACTGGGGCCGCAGCAACGGGGCATATAGAACTCACATTTCTCCAGTGTAACGTATTACTGGTTCTCTAACAAACACTGAAAATGGATATAACATAACATATTTATTCATTTAGCATCTCAGAACACACTAGGATACCGTCTATGCAAACATGTTTGGCAAATTTCAGAGTGCATCATTTACAAAAGACTAGAACAGACTATGTCTATGTCCGCTAGTCCAAAGGGAATAAACATATATTCATATTGCAAAACAAAACAAACATGCTTAAGTTCATTGGAAAGCTTCTCTTTTTTTCTGCCCCATCTTGCTCTCCATAGCTTGGGGGTGGGGGAGTCATAGTGCAGGGTCAGCTAACGTGTAGCACCCCTGGAGCTGGAGGTTAAGGGCCTTACTCAAGGACCCGCCACAGATATATGGCTGTTCTGCCAAGGCCAGGGCTTGAACCAGCGATCTTCCGATCGGAAGCACAGCAACTCAGCCCACTGAGCCAGTTACCACCCATAATCATCTGGAAATCTGTCTTCCACTATTCTCCCTCCTGCACTCTTATATGATCATATTCACTGAAAAGGTCTAGCATTGACTAAATTAACCTTCTCAGTAGATGATGGAGTAAGTGGTAGGAGGTAGCAGTTTTTAATTGTAATTTCATTAAGGCCTTCATGACTCATGACTTTTCCCAAACAGCTGATGCTCATGACTTTTGTCAAAGAAAAAGAAGCTGGTAGTTGTGGGACAGGTGGATGGATAGATTAACTGTGACTTCCACAGCTTTTTGACATGTGTTTACATCACTACCACATCTACTCCACTGGAACTGGGTTTCTTACCTACATTTCTGTATCAGATTATCCAACCTAACCAAAAGCCCAATTTAGGCTTCAATCCAGTCCATCATGTCAGTTCATCATCTGTTGTATGTCGCTCTGGATAAGAGCGTATGCTAAATGCCTTAAATGTAAATGTAAATGTCAAAAACCACTGATTAGGAATATCCAAAGCTCAAGACGGAGCTAATTGTATTGATGAGAATGAGTTTAAATAGCACTATGGATCCAATGCAGATGAGTGTGGCCATGGAGGATGAGCACAGCAGCAGGAGATAACTTGTGAAAAGTATTCTGAACTGAATGAGAAATGCAAAATTAAAAACAAATAACTGTCCTGAGTAACTTTGAGGGTGTACTGGCAACAAAAAGCAAGCCGTGAATTTGCTGGTGTCCTTTTTGTATATTTTGTCACCAATTGGGGGCGGAGGGTTACCCAATATTTTGCTGATTGCGATCACATCTTCTACATACTGTAATTCCAGTGCTGAGGAAGCAAAAACGGCTCTCTTATGATTCTCAAACTTCCCAACAGCCAATCCGTCTGCTTTCACACTAAAGAAGAATTCCATTGGTTATTAATTGTAGGTTAATTATGTTGTACAGGACTGTTGTATGTGTTCATACAACATTGATCATTCATATATTTCCTCTTATCCACAGATATAAATGTTTGACCACAACCTGTTATGTCCAGACTAAGACCACCTTTAACTGCATCGTGGTATAGAATTATAGATGGTATGCCTGACAGACAGCGCTGCACATGGATTCTGCCGCAATAACTGTAATGAATATATATCAGTGGCTATTGCACTGTTGAACTCCTCACTCTAACAGTAAACACAGGTTTTGATTGTTTTTAATCGTTTTTTCCCCCATTTTGTTATATTCATTAAAAGATTCTCTTTGTACCTGAATTTTACCCATATGTCATGCTAAGAAAATGAGCCCATATGATGAAAGACTAAAAATCCTACAATGGCAGTCTCACTGTAAAGAGTATTTATTTTCCTTTGTCTGTTTGTGGCAAGTCCATGTCATTTATTTATTTTTCGGTGCCTTTTCCCAGTTTGATATATACCCCCTTAATATTTCAGTTCCATATGTAGCAAAGTAGACAGGTGTCCTAAAACACTGATACAAAATAACCATAATTTTTAAACTGCATTCAGTTCATAGGGATATTTATCAGAGGGATTTTCATCATGGAAAAAAGTACATTGTCACAGTGGTGGGTGTTTGCATTCTAGTTATTATAAAGTGAAATGACTTATGGCAGATAGCCGTGCATTATGTAAATTATGTAAAATATGCTTTATAATATTCAGATACTACCACACTGCTAAATCATACTGCTATGATCATTTTCAAAGTTATAAAGCCTGCTTTATAATAAGAGGACAATCACACAGAGTACAATTCAGTAGATTAATCATTAATAAATATGTATTATTTAATTTTAGAGATTCTCCTTGAAGAGAAACACATCGCAGATTACAAAAAAATGTATAATCAGTATTGATATGATAAGAGAAAAATACTTGATCACAAAAGGACTACGCATAATTTGATGTTTGCCTATGATTGACTGTGGAAATTGCAAGGAAATCTATTGATCAATTAAGTGTGAAACGACAAGCATATAAAATGGGGAAAAGGCTGAGAATTAAAAGATTAGCAAAAAAGTACAGGACCAAACCTTAAAACCTGGAAAAAATACAAAGCAAAGGCAAAATCATGGAATTTAGAAGTCAACCCCTGGGTTCAACATAAGTTCACCAGTAACTAAGTATCAGCAAGAAGTCAATCTGTTCACTTTGATGATTGCTTCTTAATTGCCTCAGGCTTAAACTTGGAAAAAAAATGCAAACATATAGAGTTTCCTGTTTTTTAGGCCAAATCCGAACATTCCATCAGAGGCTAAACACTCCATAAGGCAAAGCTGGCTTAGAAAGCTGTCTATCAAAAAGGCAGGGTTTAGGGGGGAAATATTGATCCTGCCAGCTGAAAGCTTAAACAAGGGGTTTACTGTTATTTTCACACCCAAGATTTTAAACCCTGAAAGTTGAAGTTAATTCAAAAGTCTTTAGTTTAAAGGAACTGATTTTTTTGTATGCATTTAAGGTTTAAGGTTAAGCCATTGCGTCCTTTGTAAACCTCCCATGAAATCCAAAAGTAATATTACTATTTAATATTACTACACTCACCTAAAGGATTATTAGGAACACCTGTTCAATTTCTCATTAATGCAATTATCTAATCAACCAATC
>JAAGVU020000025.1:18739438-18751562 GCA_011763525.2 Mormyrus iriodes
AGTTCTGAAGGCGAAAGGGGGTCAAACACCGTATTAGTATGGTGTTCCTAATAATCCTTTAGGTGAGTGTATAGTGTGTGTGTGTGTGTGTGTGTGTGTGTGTGTGTGTGTGTGTGTGTGTGTGTGTATATATATATATAAAGGATTTGTGGACTTTTATGTATGTAATTGTATTTAAATTTTGTTGTTAACTTTGTGATCAATCTCTTATAATGATGATGATGATTTCACATTACCTTTCACAAGTAAAGATAATGGACAGTAACACTGGCTATGAATGCCACGTATATAAAAATTCATAAACACATTCATAAAACATTACCTTGCATTCATAAAGCATTATAAACATGGCTATAAATATAACTATTTATCAAAAAGCATACCACATTATAACTACATTTATTATGCATGAATGCTTTATGAAGCGCTCATCTATAATACACTATAGACACCATCAAAATGCAATACAAAGCATCCTTAATTCTTAAACCGACAGTTATAATGCATGATGAAGGTACCTATAGTGTATTATAGATGAGAGCTTCATTGGAGCTTCATTGGAGTATTATAATTACAACACAAATGCCTTATTACTTGCATCCTACCTAGGATAATATTCTCCTGAGCTATTTTCCTTTTTCGATAGTCCGTTTTTCTATGCTTAATAACAAATATTGCAGAGAAAGGATTCTAAAACTGAGTTTTATTTTGGATTGTATTGCCTTTTTTAAAAGCACAAAAAAGCACACTTGCCCATGTCACCATTCTCCTGTGCTTCACTAATTCTTTAAATATACCATGACAGTGTAAAATGTGCATGTGTCTGACTCCCACCCCCGACATGAACAAAGACAGAAGACATATTAAAGGCTGATGCTGAATCTTAAAGTCACTACTGGACTACTGTTGGTATAGTCTTGGATTTAATAACAGATGCCACTACTGATGCACTACACTAAGCTACATCACAGAATATCTCTCCTCTCCCTCAGCTGGAATTTCAGTGCTGACTAAGCTACAAAGCCTACAGTTCACTGGTCGCAACAATGAAAATAGATTATCTGCACCTCTAGCATGTTAATAATTTCTTCCAAATGAGCTCCTGCTTGACCTGGATCTGTGGCATGTGCCCACATTATATATAACCGCTTGCTTAATAGTAGAGCAATAGAAATGTGGGTTTATAGCCCCAAAAAGATACCCATTCATCTTCAGTAACCACCTGTCCAGGAACAGGTCATGATGAGCCTGAAGCCTGTCCCAGGAAATAGAGGGCATGGCATACAGAGCACACATTAATACTCAATTAAGCAAAACAGATAATTCAGAGACACCCATTTTCCGAATTGCATGTGTTTGCACAAACAGATTAGGGCCATTAAAGCACTTTGTAAACCCTCTAGTTCAGTGTTTCCCAATGGGCTCCTCGGGGACCCACAATCGATCCATGTTTTTGTTCTGTCCGAGCTCCCTGCCAGACAGTCCACATTTTTGCTCCCTTCCAGCTCCCAGTAAGCAAAAACGTGGACTGTCTGTGGGTCCCCGAGGACCGCATTTGGAAATACTACTCTAATTAAAACAGTGCTAGCTAAATAAACAAACAAACTAATAAATATTGATATATGGAGGAAATAGGCAAAAGCAAAGAGAAATATGCTGACTCTTTAGGCTTCAATCCAGTCCTAAAAATAAACAAAAATCTGCTAATATTTAAATTGGTAGAAATCCACCCCATAGCACTAGAGGTGTGAGGCACCCATGCCTCCCCACTATTAAAATGTTTGGATCACAATTCATGCCCATCTGATTTCTATACCTGATGATAGCAGAAATGCTAATTCAAGCAAGCTAAACTCTGTCGGAGGTGTCCATAATCTGCCAGAAGCAGTCAGTCATCTCGCGCCGGTCGTTCTGGCCCACGGGCAAGAATGCCAAGTTTCAGAGCCGCCAGCTGAACAAACAAGAAGGTTCTGCAGAAGCTTTTATTGCTTTCCAAGTGTAATAAAACACAAGACCCGGCACTGAGCCTGGGTGCAGTAAAAAACTCGCAAGCGGCAGCCAACAGCTACTTGAGCCCTGCGCTGTGATCACTTTGATCAGACGACTTTTATTCCACGTCCAGAAATAACTGATGCGCTAAACCTCAGACCGGAACAAAGACCTCTGAAATGAATTGCCTTGCCAATTATTTTTGCCATAAAACGCTGGCGTGAATGATGTGACTGTACTGCTGTTGGGGAAAGACTCAAATGAGACGTAAGCAGTTGATACCACCCTGACTTTCCCTTCAACATTGGTGTTGCTTAAAAATATACAACTGTACTTTAACTTTCTTCGTACGACATACTCATTGAACTGGTACAGAAGTGTGTTGAAAATATATGATGGAGGGCAAAGGAATGAATGTCAATATCTGATATTTATTCTCTTAACAAGGTACACATATGTACACAAAAAGGATATCAAAATTGACACTGGAAGTGGCATTTGCAAAGTCAGCATTAAATTTGGCACTGAATGCACACACAGAATAAAGCTGTTTGAAGGTTTATTTTTGCTTTTCAGTTTCATTTTTATTGGATGCTAGTTGGAAATGGAATAGTTAGCACCGTTGCCTCACTCATTGGGACCAGGGTTCGTGCTGCTGCCCTGGTTCTGTGTGTGTGGAGTTTGCATTTTCTTCCCATGTAGTCGTGGGGTTTCCGCCAGGTGCACCGGTTTCCCTCCACAGTCCAAAAATATGCTAAGGTGAATTGGAGTTGCCAAATTGCCCCCAGACATGATTGTGTGAGAGAATGGTGTGTGTGCCTTATGATGGGTTAGCGCCCCATTCTGGGTTATTCCCTGACTGGTGTCTATAGCTTCTGATATAGCTCCCAACCTCTGTGACCCTGTGTAGGATAAACAAGTACAGAAAATGGATGGATGCTAGCTAGGTAGCAATCAAGTCAGGGATAATACACTTTGAAGGAACGTTTGGCTCTTTCATTCAAATTTTCACTTTCTTCCTTAACATTTGGCTTTGATAAATACAGCTATGCCTCTATTAATGTTGCAACTTCACTGGGGACAGCCAAGGTGAGAAATGAACACTGGTCCCTTATGCTAAAATCTCTAGCAGCCTAAAATGGAGAAACAATAGGTTAAATCTTCTATGCATCACTGCCAAGATCGCTATCCTACTCAATAAACACCAACAAATAAATATTGAATGGGTAGAGAAAAGAAAATATCTCCCTAACTGCAGCAGGAGACATTTTGAGACCTTTGAGAAAAGATGTGAAATGAAACCTGCATTCGATCGTATTCAGTGTGTTTGATTCAGTATGATTAAATATTCACTTTGGCACCATTGTTATAACTGAAGCTGTTAAAGGTTTGTTATTAAGTAACACAGCAAATGCTTGCAAAAATTTCCATGTCCCATAAAAAGTAAAGGAAACAAAACAAAACCGCAATCACCAAACGGAGAGTTATGAAATCATCTAGTTGTACTGACTGATTCATGTTCATTTTATATTGTCTTTTTAGCTATGCTAGGAATACAATTGGGGAGGCTCTGTTATTAGCAAGCAATGTTTGTAGCAGCTCTATTTGTATAACAATTTTAAAAAGGAGGTTCAGATCTGTCCGAAGCCAATAAATGAAACAATAAACAATATAGAAAATTAAACAAATCAAAGCTCTTTTGCCGAAATTTGTAAGCAAGCAAGCTTAGTAGCACGATTTTTTTTGTCAAATTTTTCTGATGCTCTGGTTCTTTGCATGCAAAAAATAAGATACATGCAGAGAAGTGTACAAGATGATAGCTATTAATTATGCCTTTCTTTGAATTTCTTCCCATATACTGTGGGAAGTCAGTCCTTTCATGAAGCTGGTGGCCATGCATTGTAATTATCTCTGGCAGCACAAGTGTTGTTGTAAACGTTGCCTTAAGCATGACATTACTGCAGAATAGCTCTGGAGGCCACAAGCCACTTCTACATACCGGAGATACACGGAATCGCTGATGATGTTGCACTATTGCTCCTTGCTAAACAATGGGGGAGATGAGATAAAGTCAGAGGCACGGGGCAGAAGCACAGAAGGGGCTAGGCAGAAGAGGGGCCATTTAGTGAAATCCCAGGTTAATTAAAGGGGTAGCGCTTCTCAATTATTTTTTCTGCGTAGTCCATTGTTAACGATTCAAGTGATGCCCTGGGCTAGGGGGAAAACAGGGTAGGGAGGTAGGGAAACCTGATAGGGAGATTTCACAAGAGGATTTCATATTAGAAATCTCAGTACTGGTACAGATCTGCTGCATTATTTATGTATTGTCTAAAAAAAAAACAAGAAGGTGAAATGAATCGGGTAGGATACAGTGAAGGACATGTGGACGATTAACGCATACCATCTTGATGTTTGTCTTCTTGTTTTGCCCTAAGATTTACTGTAAATTTTTTTAACAGTAATTTTATATCGTGTATACATGCTGTGGTGAACACACAAATAATACTCTGCCCTTATTCTCTTCCAACTCTGACGTGTTGTTAAGTATGTAATATGTAAGGACCCAGATCGAACAGCCTGCTAAGTCTTATGGAGGATTTGTAGGGGCTCTCTCCAGCGGGTAAGGGTAGTTATGAAAGACTCAGAATAGCTGATAAAATGTCTTCAACCATCGATCAAACTGTCATACCATCCATCCATCTATCTTCTAAAGCAGTGTTTTCCAACCTCGTCACTGGGGACCCCCAGATGGTCCAAGTTTTTACTCCCTCCAAGTTCTGTGCCAGACAGTTCACATTACTGCTCCCTCTCAGCTCCCAGGAGCAAAAACATGGACTATCTGGGGCTCCCCGAGGACTGGGTTGGGAAACGATGTTTTGAAGCCCATAAAGGGTCGTGGTGAGTCTGGAACCAATCCAAGGAAGCATAGCGCCCAAGGCTGGGCAACACCCTGGATTGGATGTCAGTTCATCACAGAGCAGACCATTATAATCACACACTATGGGCAATTTAGAGAGATGAATGGTAATTTAGAGACAGCTAAGTGCATGTTTTTGGTCTCTGAAAGGACACCAGAACTCCTGGAGGAAACCCACAGAAACTTGGAGGCCACAGTGCTACACATTGCAACAACCAAATCAGCTCTTATCAGATGAAAGTTTATTTATGAAATGCACAACAGTACGGCAAACAGCGGTAGATGCAGGCAATGAAATGAGTTTCCCTGAGGGTTCTCTACAGTAAGTAGTAGAAATATGTAAAGAAGGCAAATAAGTAAAATTGTAATAGAATAGTAAAATATGTTTAATCATAATGTTATTATTATTAAATATATTTAAATTAAATGATAAAATAAAAGTGCAAATGGTCCATGCTAATAGTGAGCAGCTTCGTATTGACATTTTATGGCAGTTAAGCAATATTTAAGATGCACAATCATTAAATATGCCCTTATTGGTAATATTGGACAGATTGAACTGCAAGTTCAGCTTTGTTCTGCCACATTTGAAGTATTACAGAACTCATTTATGTGTCAGTCTAGAGACTAAAATGTGAGGTTTGATTAATAAAATGGTTGAAGCTGCATGCATAAGTTAGGGTACAATGATGTGCTGAAAAGGCTGCAAAATCATGAGCAGTTCATGAGGATGTTCTTGCTGATTATTTTTGGGATTGTCAATGATCTCCGCCATGATAGATCTGAGGAAGGCTAGACCTTTTCAGCTCGGGCATTATGATATCCAAGGTTATGTGCAAAGTGGATAAAAGGTTTGTGCCTATTACACTGATTAATGTGGCAGATAGTACTCTTATAGTAAAAACGTGGCATTACCCTTGGCACTCCAGGATTGAGGTGTTAGTGCTGAGAAAGAGTGGGAAAGCAAAGTACTTGCTCTCTGGCTAGAGAACAATTTTATAGAAGAGCAGGGTTTAGGTGACAGTGGATTGAGCTATTGGAAATGCAAGCCATTAGAGAAGTTCTCTTAGCGATTCCTCGGTACTGATGGAGATGATTTAGAAAGGATGCAATTGAAGTATGGTAGACATGGGCCTGTATAACCTATTAAGATGGTCTCTAGCTGGTCCACCTCCACTGCCTGTGCTATATAACATCAAGGGAATACATGCCTACTGCTTTCTAAGAACTGCTTTCTAAACTCAGGACAGTTTAATGATAGTGTGACATAGATATTATACTTCACACAGCTAGATACATCAATTCCCCTGATCAGATTGCACTTTTTAAAGAAAGTGTTAAATTGTAACACAAGCCTTCTTTGAGTTGACCTAGTATCTCTCTTCAGTTTGCAAAGGGATTTTTTTTTTTAGTAGCTTGGTCTTTACATCAACTGAGTACCAAAGACTGAAAGTTCCATTGTGGCTATTGTATAAAAGGCATTTGTCCAGTCAAAAACTTGTGGACACTGTTCCACGTGAATAGGACAGTTATGTCTCAGGAACAGGATGAGGGAGTTATGTCAGCAATCCCTAGACTCAAGTAGATACTGGAGTCTTGGATTCTTGGAAAAATCTAGAGAGCAGTCCCTGCAATATCAACCTATAAGACTAATCATCCTTAAACCCACTCAGAGATCCAGCACTTCAAACAAAGACAGCCTCCAGCACCCGCCCCTTCCTTTGTCTACTGCTGTTGCTGCGTGGCCTGTGAGTGTTGCATGTCATCACCTCTGGCTTCTTTTATACACTGTTCATTGTTCACCTGTCCAGCAGAAAGACTGACTATTACAATAGAGAAAGATCTTCTGCGCTGAGAATGGCCACCTGCATGGACACGTGATTGCATGATGGGCTGAAAAGCCTTGAAGATCAAATGTTTTCCCTCAAGAGAAGTGACAATGTAGCAAATGTGCAGACATGCTTCACTCTTCCAGTGCTGATGCCTTGATTACAGCCATCATGAATGTCAATACTGTGTGAGATTGGTATTTAAGGACTCAGTTGACGAAGGCTAAGCGTATTTTATTGCGTAGCCTTTGTCAATTGAGTTGATTCCGACATGTATTCAGTGGCTGTTAGAACGGCTTTAATTTACAATGCTTTCATGCAAGGTTGTTGTTAGCCAGCACTTTACAGAAGTTTTATTCTGAAGAAAATGAACAGAATAAGAACTGTGTCAAAGGAGAGTGATTTAGAGTATAAGTGAATGAATGCAGTTGTAAGAAATGTATAGAAATGTCTTGATCACGAATGAGGGAGACATGGGGTCAGAGAGCACAGCAAGATGGTCAGGCTGCCAGATGCAGGGAACGGATAGAGTGCAGCTGCCTGGCAGTACAATGGCTCCTGCCGCATTGCATCCATTCCCATGTCTTTGTTCCCATTATCTCATAGAATAACATCAGATTGATCCCCAGATGGGAAATCTCCACAAATAATTCATCTATCCTACTATCTTGATACCACTTCTTCTGGTGAAAATCATGGTGATATTCATTTGCAAGTGACTAATTTAACTAGCTTTAACTAATAACTATTTAGATGCTGACTACACCTTAACACAACTGAGAAACACAGATGCAACACAGAGATCTTGTTATAGTACGATACACCTCATTTCACCCAAGGAATAGAAGAATGATAAGGGTGTATAAAAAGAGGTGCACTTCACTGTCATGGTAATATCAGAACAATGTTTTAGATCCATATATCAACTCATAATCCAATTGCATTGGTTTCTTTCACATTTTCTATGCAAAGCAGTACCCAAATCTCATTTGAAACTCACACTGTAGATATACTGATCTGAAGTATATACACTATATTGCCAAAAGTATTGGGACGCCTGCCTTTACACACACGTGAACTTTAATGACATCCCATTCTTAATACATAGGCTTGAATTCACTGAGTTCCTGAGAGCGACCCATTCTTTCACAAATGTTTGGAGAAGCAGTCTGTAATGCCTAGGTGCTTGATTTTATATACCTGTGGCCATGGAAATGATTGGAACACATGGATTCAATTGATTTGGAGGGGTGTCCCTATACTTTTGGCAATATACTGTATATCACTGTAAAACTACATAACAATAAAAAAATACAGTTAACAACAAAACAATTAACTCTGATAGATTTTATCTGAAGTAACTGCCTTGAATCTGGACTGTTGTTTTATGTGGAATTGTACCTCTCATATAACTGAAATATCTGAGACACTGAGTGATGACAAGAAATGTGCTTCTCACAAGGCTTTGATTAAATCACCACCTGCTTTGCATTTGACTAACAAAATTCAGTTAGCCTGTAACAGACGGTCTCACAGATAACAGCATGTAAGTTGAATGGTAAAGTAATAAATGCAAGAACTAATAATTTATAATTATTATAATAATAATATAATATAAATAATATGATAATAATCATTTAAAAATGAAAGTTTTAGAAAAGTACAATGATGAGTATTCCAAACCAAAAACATTGGCTTTACTCTTCTGTCTTTAGTTTCACTTCTGTTCAGATGCACACTTGGAGCAGGTGCCTGAGTAAGACGGTAGACTAAAATAAAACACCTGTAAACCATCCTTAACATTGTCATGTGACATAAGTTTGTCTATGTACTCCGGGTGGTTAGAAATAGCTAATGACAGCAGATGTGAACATCCAAGTGCCTGTTCCAAGGGTTTCGTATTATAGAACCAATATGGCTCTGAGTGCCTACATCGCCACACCTGATATCAATTAGCCTGTGCCTTAGACATAAATAAAATCATCATACAAAAACTTTCTTGGCTATACGCTGCAATCTTGGCTAAGAGCGCACCACAGCAATCTTGTCAGGATCTGTTGCGATGCTTCTGACATCGACTATCCCAGGAAACTTGACCTGCGCATGGAAGATGCTACATTTAACTTGGTTCAGCTTCAGCCTTGTTGCGAAGGTGGCAGCAAAGGCTTCCCAGGACTGCTGAAGTTGGGTGCAGGAACCAGCAGGTCATCCACAGCTGCATGATATATTAAGGAGCACCTGCTCTATAAGGGCCTTAAAAGTGGCAGGAG
This sequence comes from Mormyrus iriodes, assembly GCA_011763525.2. Lineage (NCBI taxonomy): Eukaryota > Metazoa > Chordata > Actinopteri > Osteoglossiformes > Mormyridae > Mormyrus > Mormyrus iriodes. Next base: position 18,748,444 of record JAAGVU020000025.1, read on the forward strand.
CATTTCAGAGCCCTATGGACATCACTCAGAACTGCCACAATCCTTGTCTCAAGCTGAATGCCATCTTCTCCTTGGCATCCAGAGTGAGCACCATCTGCCAATAGCTATGGCACAGGTCAAGGGAGCTGAACCAAGCTGACCCTGCAATGAAATTGAGGGCATCATTGGTGCAAGGCAGTGGGTAAGAGGCTGTTTTGGCAATATCATTCAGACAACAATAGTCAACACAGAACTGCCAACTGGCGAGATATCATTGAATAATCATTCTGACGTGTCCTCTTTCTTCTGCCTTGTACTTCTCAGTATTCAACAATACTTTGCCATTCCAAGCGGTGTCCTGAGGTCTCCCACTTTGAATTGTGGCCTCTGGTATCAGGACAGGATGGACCCAGGGAAGTTGAATTTCCCAGCAGTGCTCTGGGTCAGACAGTACCTTTACTTCTTGGCAAAGGCATCTTGCAGATTGGGGTTCAAATTGTCAGCAACATCTAGTCATCACAGGGGAGAGAGGACAGTAAAATGCCCGTTTCTCCTTCTATGGGGCTGACAGAGCAGTGTGTTCCTCCTGCTCATCCATCAAATTTCTTTGCCCACCCCCCTCTTCTATCATCAGTTGCACCTTGGGGTTCTCTGACCAATTTAGCTTATTTCAGATGGGGGCAGAGCTTCACGCTGAGCAACCACCTCCACATCTGACTGCTTCCATTCTCTGCAGAAAACAAAGGGTAGGTGAATCCCACTGCGGTCTTAGCTGCTGCACAGTTATTTCTGTCGATCTCATGATTTGTTGTCAAGAAACCAAAACCATTCAGAGCTGTTTATTAATTTAGCTTGTTTGTGGGAGTCCAAAGAACAAAATGTATTTTGACACTTAAAATATAACCTTAACCAAAAATTTTTTAACAACAACAACAAAACAGCAACAACATCAATAACAATAAAAACCGCTGGTACTTGGGCTCCTAATACTGCTACAATTACTACTCCTAATAATAAGAATAATAATAAAACTAATTATTAATGTGCTAGATTGTACACATTTTTATTTTGCTGCCCAATGGGATATAGCACAATAATCATGAAAGAGAAGAGTTAAAAACTTTGGTTTGACTCTGCTTTTATATAATCCTGACTGGTTAATCAGTGGGAATGTCACAGTGGCTCAGTGGGTGGCTCACACCTTCAGGATCAGTGATATAATGTCCATGGCTGGCTCTGTGTCTGTGGAGTTTGCATGTGCTCCCTGTGTTTTGCAAGTTTCCTCCAGCATTCCTGCAGCCAAGCTGGGATCACCTAACTGGTTGGATTGTATTAAGGTGTGTGTGTGTGTGTGTTTGTGCGTGCCTTGCAATGGACTTGATATCCCACCTGGGGTGTACTCCACCTTGTGTTCTACAGCGCCTGGGATAGGATCCACGGTCCTGTAACCGTGCCCAGGATAAGAGGTTGGAAGATGGATGAATTCATATAAGGGTCTCATGCTTTGTAAAGTACATAGTCCATCCATCCAAGATATTTGGAAAGATATTTGCTACATTTTCAGAGGCCCATACACAGGCATTGAAAATTTCACAATAAGCCCTTTGACTATAGAACAGATATAGAATTAACCAGAGCAAAAAGTATTATAAGAACATGCACACACAAATGTATACTTTAAATTGTTACCATTATAGCAGAGGCAATTTTATATTGTCCCTATAGCTACAATCCTGCCCTGATATGAGTAATACAAAAAATTGCTACAGCTTGTTTGCTACACATTCCTTAATTTTTGTATGTCATGCTACCTGTGTAGCATTTATCCTCACAACCAGGCTCAAGGGCCTATTGAATTTCATCTGCATGAAAATGAAAATTCCATAATGAATGGCAATTAAGCAGATTTCAGCTTTCAGTGTTGGACCTTTCCAGTATTAACAGCGCTTTAATCCCCCTATCATTGATTGTTCCACTCCGTGACTCACATTCTGGATACCGGTGGATTTCAGTTTGGTTCGGCTATAAAATTTTCAGGAAAGCACCATGGAGATGATTTTCCCAAATGTCAGATACAGAGGAGAAACCTGATGAGAGTATTGTTTTAGAATTTTCTTTCTCGACATTAGAGGTGTTATCTTTGTCAGAAATAGAGGGTGCTGTTTGGTATCACAGGAAACTCTGGAGGCGCATACACATACATTGCAACGTACTGCTTTCTGAAATTGTGGGTTTGTCATGACTTGTACTGTTATTTTCTCCACACTTGCCCTATAATTGTTTGACATCTACTTCATTTCTTCTTTATGTATTTTTTTAAGAGACACTTGAATTTCTCTGGTTTATCTAAGGCAGTTTCTTGCACTTCATAACCCCTAAGCACAATTAATAGTTAAATCCGGGACACTTTTTTTATTTAAATGCATTTGTTTATACTTTAAACAAAGGCATACGTAAACAACTGATCACCCAGCTCTACTGCAGAGATGACAGTGAAGTGCGAGGAGATGGAAGGTGCTTTGTTTGATGAAAATACAGAGGACTGTGTGAATTGTAAACATAAAATATCTCAGATTATCAAAGGGAGATGGCATGGGACTGGGAGAATGAACAGAAGGGAGTATTTGGAAAAATGCTGTCTGAAGGTAGCATTTTAAGTCTCAGTAAATCTGCTCTTCGGCCTTCATCTGTTTTAAGTCATTGATGTTAACCTGAGGCGAAAAACGCATCCATAAATACCGTAGACAAAGAAACATGTTTCGGAAAACAAGGATGGATAAAATGATCAGAAGAGAAGCAAAGCCCCTTTTAGATACTGACAGGCATTGCTTAATAAAATGTATGCATTCGTTTATTGAGTGTACAACTTCCTGTGGGGTGGGAGCATGAATGAAGTGGTACTAATGTCAATTGTGCTTTCATTAAAAATGCAAATTCAAGAAATGCGGACATTTTAAATCCATTAATCTTATGCTTTACTATTCATTCTTATCCATCTATCCATCCATCCATTTTCTATAACCGCTTATTCCATATGGGTCGCGGGGGGTCCGGAGCCTATCGCGGAGGCTGCGGGCGCAAGGCAGGGAACAACCCAGGATGGGGCGCCAACCCATCGCTGGGCACACTCACACACCAGT
>JAAGVU020000025.1:18751662-18765109 GCA_011763525.2 Mormyrus iriodes
CCCCACGACGACACGGGGAGAACATGCAAACTCCACACACATGGAACCTGGGCGGAGACGTGAACCCTGATCCCAGATGTGTGAGGCATCAGTGCTAACCACTGCACCACCGTGACACCCCTTATTCTTATATTTCAGTCTATTTTCAAGTCTTGTCTTGTTGTATTATGTCCATTATTCCATAGACGACAATAACAGAAACACGAAGTGCTGTTATACTGCTATTCACAATCAAATGAAACAAAGGTCATTCGGCTGATTCTTGGTCCTCTGACTTAAACTGTCGGAATTCTATGCAAAGCATAGTCAGAGAGACTTAATGACACAAGTCTTCAGCCTGCAGCTAGTTTTAGTCAAAGTTGTAGTGAGCTATTCATCCACAGAGTAGAGAAACCTAATGAGTTGATACATTAGTTATAATCAGTTTAACGATATGGATTTATATTATTTTAATAATTTTCAAGACAAAGGATTCTATACCCAGAAGGATTCTCTTGCCTTTTCTGTTTCCTCTGCAGTGGGGGTGGAGGAATGGGGGGGCACCATGAGACCCCAACTTCTTAAATCTGTTTTTTTTTACGTGATGTAGCCATTTTGCAGTGCTTTTCCAGTAAATCCAGAGGATTTTACTTCTTGTATGGAGATTTTAATCAACAATGTTTCTTTTAATATTATAGGAGAACCCAGTTCAGTTTAGTAGTAACTGGAAGTAAATGTTACATTGTAAGGAAATAAACTTTGGATGAACAATTTTTGTGTTGTAACTATTTTCTACTTATCGCATTGTGGCGTGGAGTTACTCTGCAGGACTCCTTCCATCTTCCACAAAGAAAGTGCTACAATTTACATCAGCATCGAAGACAGCGAATCTGCTGTTGTAAGCATGTATCCAGATTCACAGATACACTCCGAGCTCTGGCAAATGCAAATGGAAATATATCCGAATGGCACTTATCTGCATATGTACTCAGGCTTTTCAACTATACCTAGAGTAGCAAGGATAGTATTGACTTGTGTGCTTCGCTAGATGCTCCATATTTATTTTCCGTATATATTTGCCTTTTTATTATTGAGTTATTTCATTGTACTTACTTTTGGGGAGAAAATTTTGCTGTATGGGGTGGAATTTTGGGAACGGGTGCATTTTCTCTGGACAATTTATGGTCAAGGATCTACATGAGATCCTTTTTGCACTCTTTCCTTTATTGAATAAGCAAATTATCTATGATTCATATCCATTTGCCCTTCTATCTTCCACAATCTCTTATCCAGTGTAAGACCGCAGTCAGTGTGGAGTCTATCCCAGGACAAATGGACCAGAAAAACTCTCTGAGTAACTACAGATAACAACTGCAAGTCATTAATGTTACTGTACATAGGTTACCAAACCAGAAAACTATTTGTTTATTATAGTCGCTTGATTGTTGGATAATGAACTTATGTCTTAATTTGGTTTGATTGCACTGTTTGATTGCATCATAGGGCATTAACAACACCCAGGAAATGTTCCGATTTTTATTGACAGGTAAGCCCTCTCTTCATTTTGTGCTATTTATTGTTTTCAACAATAAATTATGCATTTCATTTCATTTCATTTCTGCTAATTGGGCTCTGCAAGCTCCCTTCCCCTTTTTACAGGAGTCTGGGAGAATTTCAAGGTAGTTTGACTCATCCATAGTTTTCTGTTTCCTTGGTCAATAGTCTTCAGTAGATGCAATTCAAAACAGATGTAGATCCAGGCAACCAATTGTGTTTATGAGTGCTTTTCTACAGCATATACAAATTGCAGATTTAGTCAATGAAAGAGCGTGCTTGTTTAATTTTTTACAGATTTTGCACCTTAGTGTGTTCAGTGCTATGCCCAATGCTTCTCCTGTAAATGATTTGGAACATATGTACATTTATAGACTAAATAAGTGAAAATAACATTCATTGTAGGTGGCCAAAATAACCCATGGAAGTAAAAAAACACAGCAATCCATCCCCGATTTTTGTTTTTGAAAACTTATTATGATTAAGATTGGTTAAATTTAGTATATTAACCTCATCAGGCAATTAGTAATTCTTTATTTTTAGACTATTACTTCACCTATACTCTGAGGTAACTGAACAGAAAATTCAGAACCCTTCAACATCAAATTATTAAATAAAAACATCAAACAAGTCAATTCTTCTTACAGCATACTGTATGGAGAAAGTAGAGACAGTAGTGCACAGATCATATGCTTTTATTCCGCTTTTTGATGTGGTATCGATACCTAGATATAGAAATAGCTCTTTTCCTTTTTTATGTATTTTCACATTTTGCTTTCTGCTGAGTCTTTGATCTAGTTATTCCATCTCAGCATGATTCCTTTTCTCAAAATGCACATTATATCAGTAAAAGCAGTGGTGAGAAGGTGAAAACCAGGCAGCTACGCAAACCTAGGTAAGAACATCTCATGAGAAAAGTGTCCTTGTGTCAAAGTGTGAGAGCACTAGGGAAAAAATAACAGGAAGGTAAGAGACATCTTAAAAGCTTGAAGCAGGCTCCATCAAAATTATCAGATCTGGATATGCCCATTTTTTGGCCAGAGTACATAGTTTACAAATAGCTTTTCAACCATTTCAATTTAATACTTTCATCATAAAGAGATTCTTGAGTGTCAAAGCTTGATGTGTTTAATAAAATACCCATAATACCATATAATATAAACATCATAGAAGCTTTTTATGATTATGATTTCCAAAACAGACCTGCCTAATATCAACAACTAACTATAACAACATACTATGCTGTCCTCTCCTTTTAATGAAGAAACCAGAAAACATATTAATATATTACTGCCATCTAATGTTAACACATATTATTGCATCAAACATAATAATCAATTGCTTATATGTATAATTAAAGCAAAATAAAAAAACAAACTAATATATACTAAAGCATTAATGTTATGTTTACTTGAATATTTCATTTAATTAAACGTGTCTGAGTTAGGAAAGACTTGAAACAAGTAACTCGGATAACAATTAATTCCACCTTAGCTAGAAATAATTATGAATATTTATTTAGGGTTTTGGGTGATAGCAACACGATTTAGACAGCTTGTTTTATAAAACCTTTGCTCTTTTAGTATTATACTGAAGTGTGAGACATGTAATTTCATATAAAAAGCTAGATGAGGCTCAATTCCAGCAAAACTACCTTTTCTAATAACGTCTCTTCTCTGCAGTGCCAGTGATAAATTGACTCTGCTACCTGAAGCAGTTCACTTCTTAGCCAGTGAACCGCAAATCAATATATGAGCACCTAACTTTAAAACAGGGTAGTTCGTATTTTTAAACTTCCCATAAGGCCCCTTAGTAGTTTATGTTTTTGGACGTATAACGTACGTTTAATTTTGCTTAAACATAAACTACATCTGTAATAACTCCAGACGCTGTACTGAGTAAATGCATGGATGTTGGATATGTAATGTTTTGTACATGATATTGTCATAGAAAATATTATATTACCAGTAAGGCACTAAAAGTCAACTTTTATAACTTATGTTGTGTTATATTTTTGCTCATGATTTCCCCTGGTTTTTGCAGATGTCAGTTAAAGTTACAGACTTCTAGTTAAGGGAATACATTCTGAGATGTGGCAGACGGTAGACTGGGGGAATAGGGTCTGGGTAGCAAAAGGAAGGACAGAAGCAGTAAACATGAAATTAAAACTGACCTTTTAGAGGAGACCGAAAAGAAAACTAAACCAACGAGGTGGGAACAGGAAATTATTTGATTTGGACTTGTTGGGGTAAGTACGACAAACTTGCTAGACTGTGAAAGTTCTGCTTCCCATCACACAGAAATCCATTCCCGTCACAAAGAACTAAAGGCAAGTGGAATTAATCGCCACACTGACTTGGGTCACCTGACTCTCTCCTGACACAATGTTATCCCCTTCACACAATGAAGCACCGTTGCTGCATTGACGACAAAGGGTATCTCCTGACAAGCAAATGAACAATGGCCTAAAAGACTCTGTGATATGAAAAACTGCAATCAGGGAACTAAACACACAAAACAAAATAATACTAATATGTACTTATTTCAGTCCTGAAGGGAGAATCCAGTCCTTCCTGTTCTACCTGCTGAGTTTATTAGCTAATGGCAGGGTATACTTATCACCAAGGGCTTGAAGAATTAAAATTTATAGCCTTCATAACTACTATTAAATGTTTTTATATTATAGCTACAGCAAGACTGTGTCCAAAGCAATATAGAATACCCAGTGTTACAGTACCTAATAAGCTTAAATGCTACATTTGTGCTGACTACCAGCAGGAGGGAGACACGTGATGAGTGGACATTTGTGGTCAGTTTGTTGTGGTCAGTGGTGCGTGACGGCTAGCAGGCAGAAGCCTGAGAAATAACAGACTGAAGGCAATTTTAAATAGGAAGTTCCAGTCCATTGCACTAATTTATCAGAACAGTATTACACCCATTACTAATTCCTGGCTATAATATCTTTTAGGCCACCGGCCATTATGTCCATTACAGCAAAATTATAGTAACATTAAAACTATCATGAAAACATAAACTAAATTGCAGAATACAGCAAAAGCAGATTGGGTTTTTAATTAACATCACAGGCAGTACAGCTATACGATGTACCTAACATGTATTGATTTATCCATAATGGAAGAAACTATTTCTACTACTTTGTTAGTTAATGACAAATATTTGAATGATTCTGTTATATTGCATCCAAGGCAAAAATGTTGACAAAATACATACATTATGGGAATTATATATCGTACAGAACATAATTAAATAATTAATACATATACACAATTTTAAATCATTTAATACATGAGTGATGCATTTATATGAATTAACGTAGCATTTTAATTATTTAAAGCATAATTAAACAGAACATGCCTGGGATCTGAATGCGAGTGCATGATCTGATTCAGACACGCAGTACTTTGTTCGGTATGTTTATGTACCGTTTGTGCTGACGCACAGAAATCAAGTGACAAAATTGAATTAATTTCTGCCTATACAGTTATCATGGTTACAATACAAAACATCGGGCCAAAATAGCTGTGGACAAAGTTGGTGACATGACATATGACACGGTGAAGGTCTTTAAAAACCTTAGGCCTTGTTAATAAAGATCACTAACTGGTCTGTATTTAAATATTCACATTTTCTCCACTGTCCTGAGAAATATCAGTCATTCAGTTGGGCGCATCTTAAACTGACCGCAGTAATCATGTATTTGCATTTATTGCATTTCAGGCAATGAATGCTGTGATCAAGTCAGGTTTGAAGAGATCAACGACAATCAATGAAAGACTAGAAAAAGACAATGGGTAAAAATTTAACTCCAGAAGCCAGAGCACTAAACATTGTTCTCATTTTTATCCATGTAGACAATGTAACTGATAAACAGAACACTGAATTTCCTGAAAAGCACTGTTTATGCACTGTAAGATGTGGTTTTAATTGGAAGTTCATGAAGCATAACATATAACAAAAGAGGAAAAAAAATCCATGACCCAATCACTGCCCAAACAAAATCCATGACCCAAACAAAACTCTTTAGGTATTGCTTAAAAACTTTCAAAAATTATAATGACAACAGGAAGGATCATCAGACAGGCTTACCCAGTAGACACATTCCTTCAGAATCCAGGCTACAGTTCTGAATACAGTTGGAAACCTACACTGCTGATTGTCACTTAGAGCCCCCTGGTGGTAGAATTATTTACTTACAAATAATTAGTAGTAAATTCCCTAAGTATATATGATTTAACAAGAAGTAAACAGTTATTCTGCCGTAATATTATTAAGCTAATTGCCAAACATGTTTTTAAAAGAGATTCCTCCTCTTTATACGTGAATTTTTTAAAAGTAATCTGCCTTAGTTCTTACTGTACATTGTCCAGTTGTTAAAGGTAAACTTATATTCAGATTTCAAAAATGAGGATCTGAATATTCATGGATATGAGGTATTCGGAGCTCATCTCAGGCAGCATAGGAGCAGGCAGGGGAATACCCTGGATGGGATGCCAGTATATTGTAGGGCACCAATGCTCACACTCTATGGGCAATTGAGATGCACCAATTCACCTAACTGCATGCCTTTGGACTGCAGGAGGAAGGAAACATAGCGGATGGAAGACATGTAAACCCAACACACATAGCAGAGCTGGGATCCAAACCCCTCCCCCTGATTCTAACAGACCCATGCCACCATTTAAGCATCTGTTTAATTTTTAATTGCATGCTTTTTGACACCGTTATTAACAATCCGATCTCTCCCCTAATATTTTCTGACCGAATAGCATTATTTGTGTACAATAAAGGTTTCTTTTCTTGTTTCTGATGTGTAGTCTTTTGTCATGGTCAAAAATGTACCACTTACTCTCATGCCAACTCCTGTTTTCTTGAACAGTTTCACCGCCATTATTTTGTCTCTCAATAACAAATCTATTTCATGCCATTTACTGTCTGTCCTCAAATGGCATGAATTATGCATAAAGCCTCACAAACTTCAAAGCGCTTCTCAGCCAAGAACTCCCCAGGACTGCTGCCGTCTCTTCACTCCCCTTTCTTACCAGCATCACCAATCACTGTATCATCTCCTGCATTCTTTCCTATAGTCTGCCCCCCTCCCAATACTCAACATAAACTTTGTGTAATTGCCTACCTCCTCTGCTTTTCCTCTGATCTTTTCTTTGTTAGCTCTTCCTATCTTCTGCTTTCTCCAATGTATAGTTTTTTCACTTCTTGGTCATTGGGGGATTTCAGAGTTTTCTCAGTTGCCCTTATACTTTGCACATTGCATAAATAGGTTCTTATGAACAGAATTCCTCGTTATTGCACCACGGTGTCCAAAATATGTTTATTTAAAATATCTTTAAGCGTGAATTGGCTTGTTAGACAATGAACAAGTTTATTTCTGTCAGGGAGAACTATCGCCAAAGGGAACAGTGTTCAGTATTTTATGACCCACAACAAAAAAGGGATTATTAAAAAGAGAGCATGGGTTTTAAATCTCTTTATTATTATGATAGGAACCTCTGTAAAAAGAACATGAATGCAAAACATGATAGTTGACGAAGAGAGTAACAGCATCATAATTTACACCAGTGTTTCTCAAACCAGTCCTCGGGGACCCCCAGATGGTCTACGTTTTTGCTCCCTCCCAACTCCCAGGGAATTGAGAAGAGCAAAAACGTGAACTGTCTGGGGGTCTCTGAGTACTGGTTTGAAAAACACTGATTTACACAACACTCAGGTTCTGTATATAAAACAGGACTGAATATCTTCTGAATAAAATGTAATCATTCATAACCAATGTGCTTAAAACCTCTTAAATGATTTCATGATTATACAAGAATCTTACAGGCACATGAGTAACAGGTTTAAAGAGCCTTTCATACTGGAGCTCAGCAATCACAGTGCCTCGTATAACAGGTATGTTTTTTAATAAAGGAAAGAATGACTGATAGGACACATGCTGAATTAACTGCAGTATATATTATTGGTGGAGGGCCAGAATTTAGAAGAGTGCTTTGTTTGTAGTTGAGAAATGTGACTGTAATATTGGTGAAAAAGAGGTGGAAAAGGCAGTTCACTGATGACTTGAGTGCTTATTGATTTATGATGTCACAAAATACCCCTGCCATTATTTCATTTAGGCAACATCATCATGTGGACTCCCCGAGAACCTGCATTAGGTCTCTTTATTTTTTTACCTCAATTATCTGCTTCCAGTATGAGGCCACCATACTCCCAGTGTGAAGCTAGCTTGGCTATTGTTTATTCAAGTGTCCCTGTCAGAATTCCAGGCCTTTTCTCGAACCCCTGCACATAGACATATAAAGCTACGGTATTGCCACACATTGTCAGCACATGAAAACACACAGAGAGCCGCCCGCGGTGGGATGCAAGACCCCAAACCTGAAGCAACAGTGCTCTCCACTGAGCCATAATGCTGCCCTGGGCTGTCACTAGGTCTATCATATCATTAATTAAAACATCATCCTTTTAATTGTGTATCAGTATCACCCAGAAATGAATTTCAAGGGGGGTTCAGACTTGTTATTTTACTACCTGGCTACGTGCCAGGACTGGAGCAAACAAATTTCAAGGAGGGTTCAGACTTGTTATTTTACTACCTGGCTACGTGCCTGGTCTGGAGCAAACATATTTCGCAGGGGGTTCAAACCTTTAATTTTACTATGTGGCTACGAGCCTGGCATCACCACACAACCATTACTAGGGCATTATGTAGTACAGCAGGTTAGGACCCATTTCAAGGTTGTAGGTTCAAATTCTGTGGCCAGCAGAGTAATCATATTACCATTGTACTCAAGAATACGGTCCTTAACCCCAAGTACTCCAAATGTATTGAATGCTGGCTGACCCTGTGCTCTGACCCCAAAACTTGCTCTCACCTGTATGTACATGTGTTTGTCTCTCATGGAGAGTAAGGTGGGGTATGTGAAAACAAATGAATTCCTGTATACTTATATAATTAACAGACTTTTTGTCTTTTTTCGTTATGTACTATGTTATAGACCACAATGGTATATAACAAAAAGACAATTGATTACCGATATTTTAAAATATGCCCCCCACCCCTTTTTTTGCTTAAAAATAGTTGATGCCTTGCACTTGTGAGAAAGAGGCAATATAATGGTATTTTTTATTATTTATTTTTTATTTTCATTAACTTGGGATGAAAGCACATTAAACGACACATGGAGTCACCATGCCACAAAATTGCATAGAATATTTCTTTAGAAAAAAAAAAAGATTCCTCAATTGAGCACTGTGTTAGAAGCAATAATTTAGATCACATTTGGGCACAGCAGAGTAGCCACAAATTAAGCAATAGCAATACACATCAAAATAAATTTTAAAGCCCAAAACAGGGGCATTTTAAATGTTAACATTTTAATTAATTTTTAAAAAATAATCCTTGACAACTAAAATCATTATTTTGTATATTATTATCAGAGCAATAAAACAATGCAATATATACATTAATCTAAAAGGAGTAAACAGTTTTGACATTTTAATATAATGTTCATTCAAATACAGCTAACTTCAAGTAAAAGTTGGTAGTGAATTGTAAAAATGCACACACAATCTTAGAATACAAAATTTCATATCACAACATTTTAAACAAAAAAATGCATTTCATACAATCCACATCACACAACAAATACACTAAAAGGCACAAGACTTTCACTTCATTAAGAACCTTTAAAATGGATAAGTTTGGTTACTTGGTTAAAAACATAACTAAAATGATTAAAAAGTTTTTTTTTGTGAAAATTCATTCATTTTGTGTTCTGGTATATAACAATAAGTTAATCAATTTAAACTGAGAACAATGTATAACCAGACAAAAATATTAACCTTGTAATAAGAGCTGTATGTATGAATTAGCTTTTTAAAATTTTATGCTGTATATGTCTGCTATGGAAGTTTGTGCAAAATAATTTTTTCTACTGTTCTGTATATAATTTACTGATCCATTTTTATGCCAGAACAGATAAATTGACTGATTGATTGATTAATTAACTAGATTAATTAATTAATGCTTCATTTTTGTTTATTTAGCTATTAGCATCATGCTGGTCCATAGAGATGTAGGAGGTAGGTACCTCCTCTGTTTCTGAGTTTAAATTACGAAACAAGTAACTTTGAAACAACTTTGAAAGTTTTGTCATTTAAAAACACATTTTCTCTCTTCTTTTGGAAAATCACTATTGTAACATTGCAAAATGCACTTTTTCTTACCTCCTCAATGTTTTATGCCACCAGCTGCTAGTGATAATCATGATAGCGATGATCCTAATAATAATAATAATAATAATAATAATAATAATAATGGTTATTATTATTGTCATTTATTATTATTGTTGTTCTTATTGAACTGTTTAGGACCTTATAGCTGTTTTATGGCTAATCCCTTGAATCTCAAAAATGCCATAACAACTGAAAAAATAAAGGCTAAATAGCTATGCAGAAACGAGAACTGAAGAATAGGAATAAAAAAAAACTTTCAATCTTAAAGTAATTTATTTCAGTTAAAGAAACATCACTATTGTCATTTCACAAAGAAAAAACATTTTTTTGTTAGTTCAAGCTGCACTCTGCATCTGGCTCACCTTTCACTTCGCCTCACATATTAATGGCAAGACATTTGGATGACCACTTACATACTGAACACAGCAGAAATGATTTTTAGCCATGCCTGTCATGTTACTGAGGTCTATAAATCTTTGCGGTAACAAACAGCAGATCGTGTCACCTCGAACAACCCCCTGGCTTCTGCAATGAAAAAAAGTAAAAAAAAAAAAAAAAAATACAAGGTTGAAAAAACCTTGAAAAGAATAATTCAGCGAAATGTTTACTTTTTTTTGTTTCGTTTTTTGAAAGACATCACGATTACGAGTACAGCCAACAATTAATGTTTTTAATGTAAGTATATTTTAACACAAAATTAGTGTGCATTAATTTTTCATGCATTCCTGAAACTCATCAAATCACAAGAAGTCTGATACAGAACTGGCATTTCAGAGCAATGTATATAAATCATGTTTGTCAAAAATTACAAACTATAAATCAGTTACAATAAATATCACCGGCAAACAATTACCTGTAAGGGAAACAAAACTGCAAGCCGCCCGTGCTTGCAGACGAAAGCAAAAATTTGTTACTCAGTGCAAATATGCTGTATGAGTGCCTTTTCGTTAGTTGTATTGCATGCACCCAGAAAACAGCATATGATAGCAGTTTGTATCTGTGGCAGATAAACCAGAATGTCGACTTGCTTTACCTGGCACTTGAAAAAATGACCGCAAGCAGCACACATAGCTTCACCACTAAAACACCACTCAACAATCAACCTACTGTTTTTTATGACTCTTAATATTTCCTAAGGTGTCAGACACAGAAATGATAGTACCGACAGTAAATACAATCATAACAATATTAAAAGTGTTGTAGGTATGAACCCAAAAACTAGCACCACAATAATAAATAATACTAACTGGACGACACTCATTTATACTAGTTACTGTTAATATAATGTAGAATAATGTAATAATTTAAAAATTAATAGCTCCTTTCCGTGCCACTGTTCAAGTACTTCTCCAAGCCGTTAGTAAAAAGCTTTTCTCTGAAACCAACAGATGAATACACAACTGCTACGGTTTTCTAGAAAATTAAAAATCAGATACAGAAAAAATAGATAATCATAAACTATGAATCGCTCAGATGTGACCTAGGGCGGAACGTTGCTTGGCTTTACACCATCCTCTTCCTCCGTCACATCCTCAGAATGGGCTGTCTTGTGGTTCACTTGATGCTCTGATGCCGTTGGAGGAGGTAGGAGGCTGTGGCTTGCGTCCTCGCTCGATTTCCTTTTAGTTGCGTTCTGCATGAACTCCTGAATCTCCAGCGGCAGCCGGCGAAACTTGTCCTGGTACTCCTGATCCAGCTCGGTTTGCTGCTGCAATCACAACCCATAGGGTCAGTCTGTGCCTACTGCAGAAGAACAGGCCTCTGGGGCAATCTGAGAAAACACTGCTCTAGTGAACTGAACCATGGTGACTCATAAGAGTGATACCTACAGATCTAAAATCGCCCATTTCCTTGTTCGCTTATAACATTTAACAGCAGTGGCATGTACCTAAGTAGCTAGTCATGATTTTCAAAATTAACAGCGAGCTATATAGATGATTTCTTGATATTTCTTTGCAGAAACTACACCAATATTTTTTTACTGTCGTAACATTACAATTAAATAAAATTACAGTTAATTGCACTACAGATTGTAACAATATAAATTGATTTAAAAACGTACAGTGAATAAAAAAAGACACTACAATGTTAAAAAAATATTCAGAAACTTGATGAGACCATAGTTTAAACAAACTTTTTTTTCTTGGTTTCAGGTTGTAGTTTCAGCACAATGATGTTGGGATTATGCAGTTTATTAGTATATTATGTGAACTATTTTGTGAAACCTAGTTCATATTTTAAGTCGTACCAGAATTGATCTCTTTTGAGTAACTAAAAAACTGCATGAATTTTCAGAACTCCTTCGAAATTTCCCCCTAGTATCAATAAAATATTTTTTTTTTATCACGAAATGTCTAAGAGTGCACAGGACACTCAACCAGTCTGGGTTGTGAGTGGGCTTGAACAGGCCATCCCAAGTAGCATAGGGCTTCAGGTTGGGGTATATCCTAGATGGGATGCCAGTCCATCGCACAGCTCATACATGTCCATTCACAAGCAATTAGTAATTAGAGGTAGTGAAAAATACAATTATAGCAGTGATATACACTGAGGCAGTGATTAATTGGATTAAGCTGAACTGAGAAAGAATATAAAAGATATTAAATCTATTAAAATGGGCAAACCTTAACTTACCCAGCCAACTATGTATGTCTTTTTAAATATTCTACACAAAAATCTCATGCTGATTTTTTTAAATTAAGGAACTATACAAATGTAAAATCACTATGAGTCATTAGATTTACATTGGAATTACTAATACTGAACATTATAATTGCTTAGCACCATTAATCAGTATTGTTACGTGATATTTTGGACTTCTGCACTTCAAAAGCAGGGTGATCCAAAGCGTCTCAGTCGATTAACATTGTAAAAATACTGTGGACAGAAGTCAGCATTCTGATCAAGTTTGACGAGCAAGGGGAACATCCATGCTGACAGCAAGGCCCACAATTCATAGTTGAATTGGTCAATGCTTTCCCGAGAATATAATAGTTCTGCTAAAGCAAATAAAAATTCAAAAGTTGACAAACTGTTGCATAGACAAATGGTATGCATGTTTTATATATGTTAAGGGTTGTGCTGTAAATTTTTCATACTGTAAGATATTTCTAGAATTAAAAGATTGCCTTTCTTACACTTCTATGCCAAATGACTATTATGACGTTTCATATGCTATATGTTTCCCTTTTTCCAATACACTGCAGCTATACTGTATGTGGGTGGTAATGAACAGTGTTGGGGAGTAGCTAACTAAAATTAGCGACGCTACTAACTTAACTACTTTTTCAGTAGCTTAACAGCAATTTTAAAACGCTGCAGCTTTTATTTTAATTAAAACGTTACATCGTTAGAAAAATACTACAGGTGGTAGTCGACTTACAACTTGAGACTTATGACTGATCGACTTTACGACCATTCCGAGAACGCCAATATGTAGCCATGACTGCGCGTGTCTGGCAGCGCGAGTTTTCCCGCGTGAGTGTGTGACAGTTTCACACCAACTGCCCCTATGGGGGGGGGGGGGGGGGCATTAATGCTATTTTTTTGACGCCCATTCGGGTGGAAGACCCAGGGCCAGCATCCCCGCGGGGCCCCCCTTCTTTTATTTCATTTCTTCCTCCCGGTCCCAGGGCACGATTTCCAG
>JAAGVU020000025.1:18765209-18788466 GCA_011763525.2 Mormyrus iriodes
TTGCCTCTGTGTGCGGGGGAGGGTGGTTTTCCCGCGGGGGGGGTGGGCCGGTTCACCCCGACCGCGCCTGGGGGGGGGGGGGGGGGGGTCATTAATGCTATTATTATGACGCTCATTCGGATGGAAGACACAGCGCAAGCATCCCCGCGAGACGCCCATTCATTCATCTCATTCATTCATCTCGTGCTCAGGCTACGATTCGCAGCGGTCACGGTACACTATACATCTGTTTGTGTCTTAGCATCTTAAAGGGTGAAGAAAAGGTTATAACAATAGTGAACTAAGAAAATGGTAATAAAAATTTTAAAACACCAAACAATATGACGTAAAGATGATATTTTATTATACTGTATACTATACATGTGATAAGTTTTGCATATAAAATAAAGGGCCGGTCAGTCAGATCCGATCGCGGTTGTAAGTCGACGACGACCTATATTATTTTTCTCTCTTTACAAAGTCGGTATTTTCAACTACCAGGTGTTTCTGATTGGTGTTTTGCTTGAATACTCTGGGGATGGATGTTAAAGGGTTGACAAAGACTTAATGGAAAACAATACAGATACTTTCATTAAAATGCATAGGAGTACTTTGGTTCTTGGACAGACTAACAAAATCTGTTTTTCTTGTAACCCTTCTAATTTTCACACAGCAATTGTGAAGTGCTCTTGCTTTACACCAAATACAGAAACCTTTTTTGAAACCTTATTGTGATCTGACATTACATTGTTAGATTATATAGATTTCCATTTCAACTTTTAACATCATGTTTCACTTTTTTTTTTATTAATTTGCTTTTAGAGTATCCTGCAGCACAAATATTAAGTATCACTGGATAAAAAAAGCTTCGATGTAGTTAGCTTAGGAGACACTAGTTATTTTGTAGTTTCTCTGTAGCTTGTATTGTAGCTACAAGTAGCTTGGCTGTAGTTTAGCTACTTTTAATCATAAGTAGCTTGAAGCTTGAAAAGCTACTGTTTAAAAGTAGCTTCCCCAACATTGGTTATGAAAAATCAATATCAAGACCAGTGTGAATCAGTGATCTGCACAATAATTTTCATATCTGTGAAAGAGCTATTAATGTAGCTTGTGCTAAACAGCAGCAACCAAGACACTAACAATTCATCAGAGATTTCTGTACTCGTCTTTGTGAGTTCTGCAGAAGACAAAGTGCAATGGAAGCGTCAATATGACAACGGAAGGTATTAATGGTACAGACCAGCAATTACATTACCTGATATTTTGACATGAGTGACAAATGCACAGACTGACTGCAAAAAAACACACCCAAAGGCAGAATCCATGTGACTTTGGATGCTGAGATGCTACATGGTCTATACTTTCTAAATGGAGACTTAGTAGACCATAACAAAGGCAAAATATTTATAGCTTGCGTCGTCAGAAGAATTTGTAACAATAACCAATTGATTTGATTGTACATGCTGTACAATTCAGATCTGAATATGGAATCAGGAGTTAATGACATATAGAAGGTTTAAATCTCATAAAGCCTATTGGCTTTTAAAAATGCACTAATACTACAAATTTAGGGCAGCCTAACATTAACAGCTAAGCTGACCTATAAATGAAGTTTCAGTACATCTCAGATTCCATGTGGATAACAGATATGGAACTTGCAAAAGGTTAAAAGATGACTTCTCATACATTCTGCATGCTGTCAGCTCAGAAGATTCGATCTGTTTTTTTCCCCACAAATTTAATTTCAAAGAAAAAAGCATATATACAATGTATGATAAAATTATTTGTCAATGCAAATGTTCTCAATGGTACAGTAAAACTGTATGTCTACTGTACACAGAAACAAGGGAATTGTAATTCAAGGTGGGATGGTTTTTAGTAATGTTGACGGCTTTGTGAAGAAGACATTGTGAGGAAATTTTAACTACTGCGGGTCACACGGAACCCTTGTAGCTATGTACATTTACAACAAATACGTCAATGCAGACAGTGACACAACATGGCCTTGGGAACACACAACAGATTTCAGACAGAAGCTTCGACTCTGCAAGTCTGTTAGGGTTATTTTGGAATAGGGTATGCAGCGGAGAACACAACCAGTCTTCATCGTTCAGTAATCAAAGGCAGAGTTTAGTCGTCATCACTCTAATATTGATGAAATGATCAAGCCAAGCTTGGATGCAGCACAGCTTACCTTCCTCATCAGATGAAGACCCGTCCTATAATGATAATAACAATAATAACAATAATACAAACTGTGCTCTTTGTAAATTTTGAATGGTACATGCACCATATAAGAAATTATAATAATAAGCTGTAAAGTACCAACTGTAAAATAATCTTGCCTATGGCCAAATGTCAATAGAGCCATGAAAATGTTAAATAGCTTTGCTGAGCAAATTTATATAGCTTCTAATCCGTGCATAGTATGCCTTCTCTTTATATCGTGAATGGACATAATCTGAAGTGCTAGCACTCTTTCTAAAATCACCCCAACAACTTTTTCTTTTTCTTTTTCAATTTAAATTAGGCTTGTGCCGACATCAAATATTCACAGCACCTGTAAAATTAAAATTATATTACTGGGTATAGTAAAACAGCCTAATATATGGTACCTACTATAAAATACTTCTTGAAAATGTATTGTATGGCAGTGTTTAAAAAAGAGCAACATGTTTATGTCTTCTATGCACATGTGAATATGAAAAGCAGAAACACAAGCAGATGGATGGTAAATACAATGACACATTGCCAAACAATTACAAGTTTATATATTTAGTCCACATGTGCCACTGAACCTTTGGCTGCCTTTAAAAGACTTGTGTGACTCTTTGGTGCTTGCACACAAAA
Organism: Mormyrus iriodes; assembly: GCA_011763525.2. NCBI lineage: Eukaryota > Metazoa > Chordata > Actinopteri > Osteoglossiformes > Mormyridae > Mormyrus > Mormyrus iriodes. Next base: position 18,768,039 of record JAAGVU020000025.1, read on the forward strand.
TGCACCCCATAGATTGTTATCTGGGTCAACTAATAAAGGACTTTTATGTAGTAGCCCAGAAGCAGGATTCCCACATTTTCACTGTCAGATATTTGAGTTTAACACTTGACTTTATGAGATTCATTGTTGAATAGTAATTGTAATTGGATAACAAGTTGAATGGACTTTGATAAATACTGCTGCAAAACAAAACACTGGCACAAGCCTAATTCAAATACCCTTGCACTATTTCACAGAGGCCTTGTCTTTCTCAGACCTACCTTTGGTTTTTCATCCAGGATTTGTTGCTGAATGTCTTTGTACTTCTCTTGAAGTCTTTCCTGTCTTTTGCTCTGAGCATCTTCTAACTAAGGGGGGAATTAAAAACATTATAGTCATAATATTATATTTATATTGCTGTTGGCACTTTATGTATATCGCTTGTCTTGTATTAATCTGTATATGGCTTGTATATTATATACTGTTTGTAAATTACATGGTCATTCTCTGCCTAACTTGAGAGACACCATCGTCTGGAGCCAAATTCCTTGTGTGATGTAACATGCTTGGCCAATAAATCTGATTTTGATTATAACTTTGTATTTGTTCTGCCATACCACAAAAAGTAAGATATACTTTACACCATTAAATGAACGACAACTAAAAAATCACCTATAATGTTTCAGAGCCAGAAAAGATATATATATATATATATATATATATATATATGTTTGTCATTCAAGGGTTATGATTTCCGACTTCACAGATTCATGTATAACATGTAATAGGCTGTTCAAAAGAAACACTTTATTTTGGGTACAAAATGCATTTAATTGTACCACTGCACAATATTTTGCAGATATACGGATCTCTAGTCAGATAACAATGCCACTTTTAAATGAGCAATGACGCCAATGAATTTTCTGCTACATTCATTTAGCTTAACAATGAATACACTCGGCCTATAAAAAAAAGCCTTATAAACACTGAAAGCATCTCTCACCTCTAATGACCACACTGGGTGTTACAACAGGTTTCTTAATGATCAGAATGCTCATTACCCAACATCTATTGTACCTTGTCTAGAAAGACACCCAAGTAAACTTTGAAACGTACTCCACAAAGCTAAGTTGCTTCTACACAAGCTCTTGACACACCGATATAATTAGCTACAGTAGTTACAAGTTCTAAACCATCGCCTTGTTGTTGGGAGTTTTTAATTCTATACGATCTCATAGCTACGAATGTGAAGAGTTTCTGTCTGTATTTGCAAAAGTCCACGTGTTGTATATTATGTCGTTATTATTCTTAAAGAAGTCCTAATTGAGCCCCAGGTACAAAACAAATTATGTATTTATCTAAAATCTAAGAGCACAGCAGTTCGTTCTTTTTAAATCTCAGCAATGTCTATGATTCAGCCTGGGTCCCAACAGCACCGCAGCAGTGAAGTAGAACTTGTCAGAGTAATGAATGACCCACTTTGCTCCTCTGACTGTGGCATTGTCTTCGTTCTTGTGCTTCTGGATTTAAGTGCCACTTATGAATCCATAGATCACTGTAGTGCCCACAACACAATAAACAATCTTGTTGTTCCGAGCTGACAGGTGCATTTTCATTTTAGGTCTTATCTGTCTGACTGAAAACAGTTTGCTCGAGTAAATGATGAATCATCGTAGTACAGGTATGGAGTGTGAAAAAGCCTGGCTTTGTTCCTGTTCATCTTGGTGTGGCTCCCCACAGAGGGATTAATCACAACCATAATTTTAATCACTTTTGCTATCCTGTTGACACATAATCTCCCAAATGTAGCTGAGCTCCCAAATCTGTATGGCTCAGATATATATGACTGTAGGACTGCTAAACTATACGTTAGAAAAAAAAGCAGTAGCCCACTATGGCAATTAGTCAGATATACATTCTGTGCCCTAAATTGGTATGGCTTTTTAATACAAAAGCCTTACCATTACAGTTAATTCAGTTTAACTTAAGTCTTGTTTCTTACATTGCAGAATATAACCAATGTCATTAAAATGTGTTCTATGTACAATGCAATAGTCAATCTGTTGTATATATTCATTAAACCTAGAATATATGCAAATGCTTCAATATCTGGCTACACAAAAGTGTCTTTAACTTAATTATTTATCAATTCTTATGCCTTTCATTCTGTTTTCTGCTTACAGCCATATGGCTCAGAGCTAAAAGTTCAACAGTGACCTAGATTTATGCCTTGAAACAGGATCTAGATACTTTACTACACATAAAAAAGGGTTCAGGAATTAGTTTTCCATATTTTTTCTAATTTTCTTAACTTTCAAATCAAAATTACTGCAAATCACTTTTTGCTTTTTTCTTGCCTGGCAAGTTTTGCTTAATAAACTTTGATTAAACACTACACTTGAATAGTTAGTTGCTATTTTGTTGTGTTTATTCTCTGGTCTCCTTCAAGGCCTCTGCTCCTTATCTGTTTTCTATGCTAGCATCCTCCTATTGAACCTGCTTCAATACTTTAGTATGCTAGTATGAACAATACCATAATTTCGAACAAGGCTGTCTGCAAACTCCACAATCTTGGCCTGAAAACATACGTTTGTAACTGGATTCCGGTGTAATTGTTCATATCACCGAGGACTGAACACAGTCTATCAGCTCCTGCTCTCTGGTCAAAAAGGTGCTAAAAAGTGTTTGTATTCCTTAAGGAGTTTAAAGAGAGCCCACCTGTACCCTGGTACACTGCTACATGAGAGTATCCTGCATTACTGCGTAACAGGAATAGCACACCAGCTCTGGTGCTGATCAGAAAGCTCTGCAGTGAGTCATTAAGTCGGTGCAACAGATCATTGGCCCACAACTGCCAGACATCTATGATGATCTTTAATAGACACTGGCATACACGAATCATGTCATATTTGCATTTTTGTGGCATTTTTTTCTTGCCCAGAGGCAGAACTTTTCTCTACAGCCGCAAGACACCTGGGAACCACTGTCTGAATTATAAACAATGTAGCATTTAGGTACCTTAAATATTCCCTTATTTTCTATATGCCTTATATTCATATTTAGATTTGTTTGCCTCCCAAAAATTACCTCTGGTCCCACCACCCTACTGAAAATCTTCTGGCTCCCGCACTCGACACCGCCAGTGGTCTGTTTACTCTAGTGCCCAATGGTAAAGGTTATAGATGGCGAGTTACCATTCATCCACCATACACCGTAGTGCACTCCAATGGTACTGTGTAACAACGTAGTTCCATGCAATATCAAAACCAGATAAGTAAAGTATCTTGTATCTGCAGTATAGTACTTGAATTGTCAGGTACCCATTGCCCAGTACTTGTCCTGAAATTTGTGTCACACACATTGCCTTTTCCAGAAGTTTGTTGTGTTGTCAATGTTACTCTGCCCAGTACTTTGTCCTCAGTCTATATTTTCATGCCTAGTATTACTGGTCTTGTCCACTATATTTATTTAAACTCTTGCACTCGGCATCATCTTAACTGTAATGCACCACTCATACCCAATTCAATCCTTGTATATCTAACATCCAAGTATTACATCCTGACTCCTGCCTTCTTTGAATCTTGAATGTAGCTATTGAATTTTATGTAATTACTTACTTACCCGTTGTTTAATCACTTACCCGTTTGATGTGCTGTACCACCTCATTAACATAGGATCTATTAATCTCCAGTTTTTCCCTGCCAAACACATAAAAGAGTGTTAAAGACACAAAGTTGTGTTAAAGACACAAACCAAAGTGCTTAATTTGGAAAATATACCAGATCATACATTGTTAACTAAGTGAGTTGGTGGTGAAATTAAACAAATACATAAAATATGAGAGAGATTTGGCAACCAAAGCAATGTTCTTCTAGCCATCTTCAGCAGCCTAAAGCTTCATTCATTACTGCAGAAGTGAATGCATGTTAACGCAATTAGGCTCTGAATACAGCATCACTCTAAGAAGCAGAGTCATTTTGATCTGGTATTTAATAACATTAGCATCAGATATTGCCTCAAACTGATACATACAGTATCCACTTACATACTGGAGTTACTAAACTGTCTGTAGGTGTGCATGTGTGGGTGAGTGGTGTGTGCGTGTGCCCTGCAATGGGTTGGCGCCCCATCCTGGGTCATTCCCTGCTTTGCGCCCATAGCTTCGGGGACAGGACAAGCAGTTATAGAAAATGGATGGTTGGTTAGAAGGTTTTCTAACTGCACTGTGGACAAAGTGAAACCCTTCAGATCTGCCCCACCAAGTATCTCACTCACTCCTCAGTCAGGTGTTTGTCTTTCGATTTGGCTTCATTCAGCTTTTCCTGTCTTTTTTTGTCCATTCTCTTTTTCAAATCTTTTTTCTCCCTAGAAAAAAACAATACAATTCTAGTTATAATATGCATCAATAAGTAATATTCAGATAAATATACTGTATATACTTAAATGGCATTTGTGATGTTCAGATAAGAGGAAGCTACTTCTTTCAGCAATATCAAAATAAAAGCATAACCCTCACTTACTTGTCACATATCTCTTTCATTTTCTTTAGTTGATTATTTTGACACTCCTCTGACACTAAGGTTAGTTTCTCCATGAGCTGTAAAACATAATAAATGACATGTAGGGAGCATAAAATGATAGTAAGAAACTGTCAAATAATTTCTAGATATCTACAACAGTGTTAACCTAAAACCTAGGCTACATTTGAAGTTTGCCTTTATACCGTTTTATTTGGATTTCAGATTTGTGTTTGTTTTTGTAACTGAGGTGCTGGCATGCGGAGATGCAGTGGGCGGCAAGGCAGCGGAGACGCCCGAGTTTCTGGAGTAATGGCTACCTGCTTAATGTGTTCCCGCTTCTGGTACTTTTCACTGTAGTACTGCTCCTGCCGCAGGCTCAGCAGCTGCTGCTGCTGCTGCTCCTTCAGCTCGGCCAGCTTCTCGCCGCTCTCCTGATCCAGCGCTGACAGCTCCCGCTCGATGGAGGACGGCTCCTGGTCGGAGCCCGGTGACGTGCACCTGCGGCATGGAGAGAAAACGGCGCGTAGGGGGCGCTGTTAATGACAGCCATCATGGAGACTAAAACTATAGTACCGGAGTTTGCAATACTGCACTATTATAGGACATAAAGCGAAACAGTATTTCTGATTACTCTGCCTGGGGTTGTTACTAAATAAGTACGAATGAAACTTATCTGGATATAAAAATGTAGTGAGGGTGCTGTACAAAATCATATACATAAAGAAAACTTGTAGTGTCATATACCCCTCCGACAAATCTCTGAAAGCCACACTCACAGAAATCAAACCAATCAATGCCAATTAGAAATAATACCTCAGGAAAAATAGACAAATCTCACAAACTGCTATAATATTTCAGTCATATATTAACAATTATTTAACACTTTTATTGAAAATGATGTACAAAGTAGGGTTAGCTAGTCTTTGGAGCAATTGTGGTTAAGGGCCTTGCTCAAGGGCACAATGCTAGTATCACTGTATTTATCAGGGGATTTGAACTGACAATCTTCTGCAAGCACAGAGGCCTAACCCACTGAGCCACCAACCACATATAAACAAAAGAAAAACAACACTTTGTGAAGAAACCTACCTACCTTTTCTTACCATCTTTTTTTGCAGATTTTTGGAGGGTGGCCCGTCTTCGGGAGTAGTCGTTCTGGAACTCGTTGTATTTAAGGGTGTGGTCTTTGATCATCTCACTCGTTTTCTTATGATGCCTTTTCACCAGCTCCTTCATCTCCTTGTACTGCTTCCTTTGCTCCTTGACATATGGTTTTTGTTGTTTAAGCTCCTCTAGAGTCTTGGGCTCCACTTCTGAAATGTTACGCATAATAATAATAGCAATAATAATAATAACGGTGAAACTGCTGTCCTGTTCCATGACTTCTTTTAGTCTTTCATCAGAGCGCTAAAGTTTAATATAGCAAAAGATTTCGTGATATTAGAAGTTCTCTTGTTCATCCTTTTGCAAAGCAGGATTATGCATAACTTTGTCACCTTCAATCTGCATAGTAGTCTTTCAATTTGTAATATAGTTTCAACTTTAAAAAAAACAAGTATAATTTGCTGTATTTTTGTTTTATGACTAAAAGTTACACACATGCTGAATGTAACTAGAAATACATATATTACGTATATGTAAATTTCACCAAAATTTGCTTGATTTTACACCTCTTGTTTGTTTGTTTTGTTTAAGGCATTAAGTTACATTTAACAAATTTATCTTTATCTGTGTTGCTATTTGACCTGCATCAGAAGTTCCGCTTACCTGTGAGGACACTCTGTATGAGGTCTTCAGTTTTCACTGCAGGTTTTGCTGACACTACAACATACGATAATACCGCCATAATCATTTTAACATTTTAAATTAAAATTTTATTTTCAGTTAAATTAGGCCTTTATATGCCATTTGCTCTGTCTATTTTACAATTTATATTGACACAATCCCACTTTAAAAATTCTGGTTTATTTCTTAGGGAAAGAGACTGTATCCTATTCATTCTGATATTTATAGTTTGTTTTTAACTGCAATCGGAGTGTACCTGTTGGTGGTGCCTGCTGAGTCACATGCGATACGGCCTTGGGGGTGACATTAGCTACATGAGTCACTCCGTTCTCCGAGGCAACAGGCTTGGGGTCATTTTTGGGCTCGGCAGGCTGGTCAGCCCCTGGCTCAGCCTAAAAATAAACAAATCTCAAATAGTCAAACCTATGTGTTGACTGCACCAAGCTTCGACCCTATGAACGATTTAAATGATGACAAAAATGCTAAAGAGCACAACTAAATAAAATAAAAGTATACACAAAAACATGTAAGGCTGTAAATCAAAATGCTTTAAACATTATATTTAAGTTCAAGTAATCAAACCTCCTTGCTGACATCCTCTTCCTCTTCCTCCAATGTTAATGCTGCCAGCTGTTTGGCTCTCTGCTCCATTAAATTCACATATCTGATTGGGTTTGACAATGCCTCGATCACATCTGGGTAAAGACAGCATCAGCAGAGGGCTCAGCCCAGAGGGATGGCAGCCAGGACAACGAAAATAAGGAATTTTTTAAATTGCATTTGATGAGCACAAAAAAGTTCAAATGACAATTTAAGGTGATGCTGCAATACCAATGATACTCTGGGCATTTAAATGTCAGATCTGTCTGCAGTGTTTGGAAGGAGGATGAACACAATTGCGAAACCAAACAAGGAATGTTCAGATACCGAAACTTACCGGCAAACGTGTCTGGCACATAATCTTTGACTTCGATGTAGACAAATACAGCCGGTAGCACCAAATTCTGGTTCTTCTCATTCCTGAGGCCAATGTAACGATAACCTGAAATAGAGGGGTGCAGTCTAGAAGTTCTGCAATATCTGTGCAAGTAACAATTGTGTCTTAGAAACCATATGGTTCGGTACCTGGTCGGATCGCGGACACAGGAATGATGCGATGGCCTATGAACTTTCCACCTTCCTCAAACACCGCTATCCTCAGAGAGGCCAACGTGGGTAGGACAACCTACAGGATGTCAAACGTATGTCACATGTACACCAGACATCCACTATTATTCCATTACCGTAATCTTTAGAGAACATGGCGCACAATATAAAGCAGTTTCACCTTCTTAAAGACTATAGGCTCTTCGTCCCACACAGGGTTGATTGCATTCCCTTGCGAGGTCTTGGTTTTGAATGCCTTTCTCCTGGTGTCTACTGGCAGACCAAACATGTCGATTTCCGCATACGTGCCGACTTTCTTATCAGTCAAAAACTGTCCAGATATAATCTGTGGATATACAGAAGAACAACATTTCACTGTTAAAAATATGAGACAGGACATTTATAATAAACACTTGTAGCATTTGCTGTTTGTGTCAAAAACTTTATTGAAAATAGATATATTTCCTGAAATATCTATTCATTAATGTCCTCTGACATATTTTAAATATACAGGTTGCAGTATGGAATCCATCCATCCATTCATCCACCTTCCACAAGTACAGGGTATAGCAAGTCTGAAGGCATTCCTAGGAAGCATAGGGCACAAGGCATAAGAAACCCTGGACAGCTATTGCAGTCACATGCACATCTGCATACTAAGAGCGATTTAGTGATGCCAGTTTTGCAAAGCGCATGTTTTTGGTCTTTGGAAGGAAATTCGAGTACCTGGAGGAAACCCAGGCAAAGATAAGGAGAGCATGCAAACACTAAGCTTCAAACCGCCAATGTTATGTATGAATGATACATTTTCCCAAGTAAAATGCCGATATTCAACAACACAAAATAAAGAATGTGTTTTGAATGAACAATGCTTGAAGCACAAAACTGGTATTCAAGTACACATATGGCGTGTAAAGCGACGCGCAGAAATTTCTTGGCGTAATAGCGCAACTGCATGCTTATTTTATGACAAGAAATTACCGTGCATTTGAACATTTTTACAGCTAATGTGTACTTCATTTGTGGTATAAAGGTTAAAATGAATGGTAGTTTCTTGTCATAACAGCGCAAATGTCTACTTATTTTATGTGCATTTGTACTGTCACATTAACAAATTGCTGCACGTGCCGCTTTACACGATAAATGCGTACTTGCGTACCAGTCATGTGCAATATTATAGCCTGAGAACCTCATGAGTCTGAAGATATGCTGATTCACCTTGACTGACAAGGTGTTTGCTACAATTCCATCCACGGTGGTCTCAGTGAAGGGGTCAAAGTGCTTGTCATGGCGCCTCATAAACTCGGGCTTTAGTCGGTAGCCACTCTTCCCGTTATACTCGTACATGCCCAGGTTTAGCTGCATGGGGAGGTCTGAAAGCAAAAGACAGGAATACAGAAAAAAGAACGTTATCACGATGAACCCTTCCGCGTCTCAGGCTTTAACTATTTAAACAAAGAAGCAACACACCACCTGTATCATGAATGTCAAACATCTGAGTATGAATGTTCAACAAATGTATTGTTCCCCTCTAATGAATGGATTGATCCAAATGCTCAGGGGAGAGGTTGCGGAGGTGAGGGGGTGGGGGACCAAGGTAATTTTATGTCAGGGGGGCCAGAATGTCTAGCTACACCCTTGCAGGAGGACATAAGACCATCTTCAATCAAGAGGAGGTCTCTCAGTCCATCCTGCTCATTTGAATTTGTAAGAACCCTGGGTAGAGCTTTGTGTGATCCTGATGCCAGAAGCCCCCGGTACACCCCAAAGAAGTTTATTTTGAATCCACACTGTTCTCTCTAGCACTTTATTTTAAATTTTTGACCTTATTGGCTTCCCACTACACCATCTGCTGTCACATAACTGGCAATTCATTTTAACCTCCTCGAAGTGCATCCTGTATTGTGACAACTGTCAACCCCAAATCTATTTCCAAGATGATGGCAACAGAACACCTCTAGAAAGACATGTCGTGCTGTCTTACCTATTGTCTGGAAGTTCAAAGCCACTAACTGACAGCCTGCGTTCCAAAATACTTGAGGCATGTAGTTGGAAGAATCCACACGTGTGCCCTTAGGATAGATTCGGCTAAGCTGGAGTTTGTTGTATCTGAATTCAAGTCAAGGGGAATGTGGGACACATTTATCGTTATTAGTAAAATGATTAGTGTTGACAGCAATATTCTTGAAAAAAAATTCAAAGTATAACAAAGAACAAAAAGACTGAGCTCAGTTTCAATGATATGTGTGCTGATTTCTGTCACAAATACTTTTCAAATTTATGTTTAATTACAGCTAATAATTTCCAGTCTGTCACATCAAGGGCATGGACAGAGGCAAAGGCAAGCACTGGGAAAATCAAAAGGGGCTTTATTGGAATACACCAAAACACAAACGGGGTGAACTCAAAAGGACCACGAGGGGTGAGAACGTGGACACAAGGAGTGGGTAAGATGAACCAGCACCAGCCACAATCAGGAGCACAAGCAGTTAGCAACATCAATGGCTGGACTGGGGAGGACAAGACAGGGAGGCACTTTATACATGACTAACGAGGGAGCAGACAAGAGGCAGCTGGAGTGAGTCACACGAGGCAAGACAAATAAGTAACAGGTGTGGCTCTTTGGAGCCAGACTGGGGACAGAACAAGGGGGCAGGAATGCAGGGCGTGACACATTGAAACACAGGAGTCTTTCACATTGAAATAAAAAAAATGTATATTGGTACATGTGATTTTGGGGAAAAAGAGCACATATGATTGAATTCTAACCAGCAATTAAGGAAAAGCATGAATGCACTGTTTGATGCCTTTATTCTAACCCCCTGTGTCTGTTTGAGTGTGACTTTATAGTGCATGCAAGTGAACTGATTTTAAACCTAAACATGTTAATTTATCCAGGAGAAAATTCCACAAAATATTCTGCCTTTCTTTGCAAGCAGCAAAGATGAAAGGCTGGCATTTTAGGGCTTATTTATAGTTATAAATTAAAACAAAGGGATTTTAAAGAACAATCAAAAACACTGATCAGTGGTAAAACGCAGGACATTAAGAAAACAGTGATGTGACAGAACAATAAAAAAGACTCAGACAATCAAAGAGACAATTACTGTGGCTGATGATTAAATATTACAATAAAACACTAAATTATTATAATTAAGAAATAATTATTGTGTGAGATGGTCACAACTTTTTTTATAGTTACTGAACTAAACTGAAATCAAGTCAGACTCTTCAGGCTGAAGGATACTCAACAAACTCTACTGGGGTCTTTGTGAGTTGTTCCAGGGCTTTCGTCTCCACAAACGAAGACATTTGATAACTACGGTTAATTTCTGCAAAGAAGAAATGCATATACAACAGTGTAATGTTACTTCTTCCATAAAAGACCAACAAATAAGTGAGGCTGGTGCTTGGAGATATCTTGCTGGCTCTATGGAGAGGGGTATGTATGGCTCACTTTTGGAAACCTCAAAGGAGTGAAACTTGGTGGGCTGGATGTAATTCACCAAAGTTGACATTTCCTCTGTGGCCACGGCCTCCCTTCCCGCCGTTCCCTGCACATCACAGACAAACATCTACGTTGATCATGGGTTTCATAGAGCAACAATCAATCAGCAATAAAGCATCTCTGCTAAATTACCCATTACAACGGTAGTAAATGTGTTACAGCTATATAATGATATGACATATTGCTAATGATTGCATGAATAATAGCCAATATTTTGAATGATCAGCTAATGTTATTGTAGTTGTACTTGAATAATTTGTTATATATACCATACAAGTATTCCATACCTCGTCCATTGATTTCTTACAGTCTTCATCATCATCATCATCCTCGTCACTTTCTGCCTCCACATCACCTGGAATGAAAATAAAATATCTAAATATTATTCTTCAGACTTTATAACTGCTAAAAAAATCAAGCAAAGTCTATCTAAGCATTGAGTTTAAATATTACAATACACAGAATTACATTTACTTCTTTGATAATTAAATATCTATTATTACATAATATACTATACCCAATGGTAATGTATACTAATAAGGACTCTGAAGAGGATATTCTTCAGTCATAATATTCTTTTAATTAAGTTTAAAAAATGATATCCTCCTGTGATATCTACTATGCGACATCTGGAATCTCTGGGCTGGTGCATCTTATCTGTTCAGCTCAATAAAGTCTGTCTCCCTATTCTCTTGGGAGACTGATCTCATTCATAATTTACGAAATGGTTCTATTTGAGGGTGATATAGAGTGTCACCTGTTTGACTGTAGACAGAAAGGAATTGTTGTATATTCCTTCACTTTGGATACATATTTTGTTCAATGAATGTAACAGTAAGGCAAAATGTTATATTTGTAATTTAAGTTTAAGAAAGCATATTGTATTGTACGCATGGAAAATTCCACCACAAGATGGCACTGTGGTATTAAGTACCATAATGTCTGTGAAGCACCTAAAATCAGATGGGAAATGATTGTAATAAGTGCTATATTTGCGAAATTACATTTGAAACTGCACGTTAACACCATTAATCTGACTTTAATCCTTAGCTATGTATGTACTTTAAAACTATTCTCTGTGCAACAATAGTACCATTTGTTCTCTCAAAACAATGACAGCAATGTAAAAACTATTTTAAATAACGTGCATGCATGACTATAAATCGAAATAAAAGACAAAAAAAGGTTTCGTTACGTTTAGTCTTCTTTTTTCTGCTTCCATTTATTATTGTACGATTTACTATAATTTTCTCATCACATTATACTGTAGAACCACTAAATTTGACAGAACTTAACAGAAACCAAGAAATGCAACAACAACCCAGCTTATAACTTAAAAAATGCTCCAAAAATGCCTTGATAAAGCACATTCCGTTCGGCTCCACATATATTTTTATACAATGAAATTACTGCTACTGATACTATCCATCCATTTTCCATCATTGATCCAGCACAAGTCACATACAGTCACACACAAAGGGCAATTCAGAATCACCAATTCACCTGACTATAATTTGGGGACTAAAGGCCTTTGCACCAAGTCCAGTTTTTTTGTATGAGGTTTTTGATCCGTCATCCGATAAGCATCGTTATGCACAAAAACCTTGCACAGAGTCCGATACGTTTTATTATACTATAATTGCAAAATTCGCAATATGAGGCACAATACAGTCGTCAAGCAGGCAAGCACTGGGAGAATCAAAAGGGGCATTATTGGAATAAACCAAAACACAAACTGGGTGAACTCAAAAGGACCACGAGGGGTGAGAACGTGGAGACAAGTGATTATTTTGTGGGCTTTTCACTTCTACTTAGTGGGAAAAAAAGAGAAAATACTGGGTCCATTCGATCCCGAGAAGCCGTCAAGAGCAAGGAGGATTTCACCTGCTGATACTGGAACTAAGGAATTACCCCGATCGTTTTAAGATATATTTCTGTATGTCAGTAGTCCAGATTGGGGCGCTTTCACACCGCAGGAACTTGGCTCATTGTCATTCGTCGGACGCAGTTCCAGAATCCTTTTTTAGTACCAACTCCAGATTACGTACTTTTAGTTAGAAAAGGAACTACTGTACAGGCGCAAACAACCATAGCTGCTGATTGGTGTGCGCCTACAGACGTAGCTTGCTGATTGGTTGACCACAAACACCGGCGCTAACTTGGAAGTTACGCGGAAGTGCGGAGAAAAGAGATATGAGCGGAGCAAAAAATTTTTACATTACATTTCTTACAGAAAATGAATACATTTTTTGCTTGCGTCTCCAGATGTATACATCTGGAAATTTCGATCGATAAGCAATATACTATTGTCTTATATTAGTAAAATTTACCAGCGCTTATTAGCGGAATACGGTACATCGTTTTTTATTCTGTGAACCCGAAACTTAAATAATTGGGGTGACGTTGTAGAATTGAATTACGTGTGCAGTTTACTGTACGAGCTTTTTGCATCTCCCATGCTAATTTTTAGCATAAAGGTCCCAGTTCTGTTGTGAGGCACAAAAGTATCATAAAAACACTTCTAGATGTATGTAAAAGCTTTAATTTGTCTAAGCCTAACCCTAGCTTTTGTTAACTAATCCCAATTTGGGGATTTAGGGTTACATAACAGGCCTATGGAAAGAATGAAACAGAATGAAGCCCCACTAAAATTGTGGTTTATCTGGATATGGGGCCGGAAACTATTATAAAAACACCTTTGGATGTCTGTAAAAACTGTAACCTTTCTAACTCTAACTATATTAATTGCTTGGCTAACCCTAATTTTGCGACATAAGGTTACACAACGGGCTCCTGCAAACAATGAAAAATGTTATGAAACCCAACTTTTTGTTGTCCCTGTCTATAGGGCCCAAAACTATTATTAAAACACCTTTCAATGTCTGAAAAACTATAACTTTTCTAGCCCTACCTCTAGCTGTTGTTTGGCTAACCCTAATTTTGGGACTTAGGGTTACACAACAGGCTCCTGGAAACTATGAAAAAATGCAGCTAAATTGTGGTTTTCCTTGATACAATAGCTCAGGGCTCTCATAAAAACAGCTTTGGATGTCTGGAAAAGCTACAACCTTACTAACCCTAACCATAGTTTTAATTGGCTGATCCTAATTTCAGGACACAAGAGGTTACACAAGAGGCCGGTGGAAAGTAAAAAAAAAACTGTTATTAAACCCAGCGAAATTGCGGTTTCCCTTGATACAGCAGCTCAGAACTACCATAAAAACACCTTTAGATATCTGTAAAAGCCATAACCTTTCTAACCTTAACAGGAGCTTCAGTTGGCTAACCCTAATTTGGAAAGGATGAAATTTTTTTACTAAGCCCAACTAAATTGCGGTTTCTCTGGATACATGGTCCAGAATGATGATAAAACCACCTTTGGATGTCTGTAAGAGCCATAACCTTTCTAACCATAACCGTAGCTATTCTTGGCTAACCCTAACTCTGGCACTTAGGGTTACACAACAGGCTCCTGGAAACTATGAAAAATGTTATAAAACCCAGCTACATTGTGAATTCCCTAGATATGGGAGCCCAGAATTATCATAAAAACACCTTTTGAAGTCTGTAAAATCCATAGCCTTTCTTACCCTAAACCTAGCTTTAGCTGGCTAACCCTAACCCTATCCCTGGAGCTGTTCAATCACAGAGCTATCTACTGTGCCACTGTGCAATATTTTATAATTATGAACTAATCTTAATACAACTTCTAATACAACCCTAAGTAATCCTAAGTAAGAGTACTACTACCAGTATAAGAGCTGTTGCTGCTCTACACTGTTGCACCATTAGTACAACCACTGCAATTACTAGTGTTCTACTACTTAGGGTTTCTGCTATTCCTACTAATACTACACGTACTACCAGTACTACAAAAAGTAGCATGCTTAACTTCTTCCAAGCCAAAATGGATTTGTATTTAAACATTCTATTTTTGCAGTCAGTAGTCGACATTTGCATCACAATGCGCAGGAGGTTCCCACCCGCGCTTGGAGACGAGGGCTCAAAAACGCCAGAGCTGTCACTGCAAGCGTTGGAGGCCTGCTCAGCCAGCTTCTTCTTTGCACTACCGTCGGAGGGCTTGTGCGACTTCTTGTTCTTGATGAGGATTTTCCCCATCAGCTCCTGCGGACTCGGCAAGGGAATGGTAGACTCCAGCTGGGAAGAACACACCGAGAGGCTAATCAGTATGTCTTTAATTTTACATAAACGACTCCCTTAGTGATAATCCATCCATCTTGCAACCACTTAACCTCGTTAGGGTCATGTAGAAGCATTGGTTCATCCAACTGCATTTATGTAAACTGCAGGAGGAAACCCAAGTACTGGGAAGAAACATAACAACATGGGGAAAGCAAGCAAACTTCACACAAATAAAAGGGGATAAAATTCATTCACCAACCCTTGGAGGTCAAAGGTTAAACCCCTAAACACTGAGCCACCATACTCTCTTACTTGTATGAAGATGTCAATTTTTTTTTATTAAAAAATTGTTACAAGTCACAACAAAGAGGTCATTCAAAACATGTGTCTTATCTTCAAAATTTCCATGACAGACCAAAATAGAACAAAACACAATATTCTATCTTAAAACTACTGAAGTTCCAGTTCTTATAAAATGCAAAACCATGAAAATAACTCATGTACTAATTTTCTTTGGTTGACATAGCCTAGGCTGTGGAAGCACCATATTGTAAATTTTATCATTGAGGTGGTCTGTCGGGTACTAAACACACATTTATTTGCTCTGACTGTTGCAAATCCCAACGGTAAACTTACCTTTTAGTTTACATCTTTAATACAGTAAACTACACTAAAATGATTGATGAACATTGTGCTGTTGAGGTATGAAGTTAACATAATGTAGTGTCCTGTGTGGGGAGTTTTTGTTTCTCTTGTTCATTTTTTGTTGGTAATTATGTGTGATGTTACATTATCTGATTACCTTTCATGTTGTGTTTGTTTGTGACCATCACCATGAACTTGCTGGTAATCTTTCCTGTTGTTCACTATGTGAAAGAATCAAATAAAAAAAGCTGTATATGTCTTTGAGGATCTTGAAATAGACCTGCAACCCTCTACAGAAGTGTCAAAAGAAGGATTCTAGGTTGGTTGTAGAGGTGGATGAGCTCCTCGGGCAGCTGGAGGAAGACTAGCCTTGTAAGGCTTAGGGTATAAAGCACCAGACAAATAATTCCTCTCCTACGCCCCCGAGCTGACTAACTGAAGAACAGATGCACGGCTCTGAGCAGTGTGCTTCCCTGGAATATCCCAATGGGACTAGCATGCACAGGTTCTGAGAGACACAGCAGGGGACAACATCTGCAGTTGCTCTGCTACCTAGGGAACTTGGAGTGTGTGGAATATAACAACACTAGCTATCCCTGATGCACCAGAACTTCCAGGATTGGGAGGCCAAAATGGGTCAAACCCACTTTTTGAGAATTGAAGACAGGGCAATGGTGACAAGTTAGTCCATTGTGCCGTGGAACGACACACCACTGTTGAATATGATGGCACCGTTTGCTATCACATATGCACATGATAGGCCATCACAAATCTATGTGCTGCTCCATGAGGGCCCCCAAAACACTACTCTCAAGCTTCTGAGATATAGCAGGATTGGCCCTCCATGATCTGACCCAACAGAGCAGCGGTGTACTTAGCCCTTACTATGGTGCTAGAGTGACGCTTTGGGCAGCAGGCGACAGTGGAAGGTATGAAGGACCAACTGGCCAGTTGGTGACACAGAGAGGAACAGAGCCTATACTCCTTTTTCCACTGGCCTTCCCTACTACACCCAGTTTGGCCACCCATGGTTTGACTGCTGGTTCAGTTCCCTCAATCTCAACAGGAGATATTGGCGGGTGGTGCTGGTCCTGCAATCAAAGCCCTAAACTACCTTCACCGATAGCCAAGGCCTTTGGCTATTCTGGGTGATGCTGTTTGGACTTTGCAACATCCTACTCCCTTTGACTGCTTCAGGTGGAGAGTGTTGATCACCATTATTCAGAGCTGCTGCGTGGTGGACCTTGATGGCCTGCTGGTGCATAAATTAAGTGGGGGATCTGCTGAACCTTCAGGAAGTTCTTGGCACTATTCACCAAGCTAGCATCTGCCTCAACCCCAGGGAGTGTAGCTTGCTACACTGTGAGACACTGTTTCTGGGCCCTGTGGTGAGCATGGTGTGGCAACCACTCTGGCAAAGGTGACTGCAGTCAAGGGATGGCTGGTCCTCTGTGATGTCACCAAGTTATACAGCTTGCTTGAGATAACAATACGTTACCCTTAATTTCACCACCACTGCTAACCTGACATACTGACTGACTGATAAATGGTGACAGTTGGGAAAACAAATGAACCACCTCATTTACCCGACTCCAGGCTGCTCTTATGATAAGGTTCCTGGCCTGAAGTACCCTGATGCTCAGAAACTGTACATCTTGGAAATGGACTAGCAATGGGGGGGGGGGGGGGGCACGGTTTTGTCCCAAAATGTAGAGACTAGGGAACATATGGTGGCTTATTGCAGCCATGCTCTGAGCTGCCCTAAGTGTAACAACTGTGTCACATCCTGTGAGCTCCCGAGACAGTGGAAGTGAGATTTAGAGTAGAGGAGGGTTTTAGCAGTGCTATCCATTGAGCCACCGTGCCACACTCAGCGATATAAAGGCATAGATTTGCAGCTGCCATGTGCAATTGCACTCTCCTGTTGCACAATTCTTGTGCCATACGTTAGCGACCAACAGAATAAAAATATGAGTAGGATGAGTAACACAGATTGTTATAAACTCAAAGGTATGTTCATCAAAAGTAAGATGAGACTGAAGGCAGGGCAGTATTATTAAAGGATAACATAGCAAATAAGATATTGTTCATATATATCAAACATCAGAGACTTGCACACTTTGGATTGTGATCTCATGTGCACTTGCAATCTGAAAAGGAACAACGGCTGATTCTACTTACAGGGTATTTCTCCAAGGGCTCAATCAGCAGTGCATCGCCAAATATCGATCTGCAGTATTCTGCCATCTTGGCTTGCTGCTTTGGGCTGTGATGCAGAACACATCCACATACAGATACATCAAGAATCAGCAGGTTTTTTGCAGCCATAACCAAACCGTCACAAAAACCTACAAAGAATTACAAGTTCATTATGCATGTGCTGAGTGAGCACTGGTAATGCCATTTTCCTTTCAAGAACATTGTAAAGAACCATTCTAATAGAACCCAAGTTCAGTTTAACATGAATTTGCACTGTGTAATTTATTCTAGTGAGGAGTAAGCTTGAGAACTGCTGACGTAGCATGAATTAACTTTAGAAGCTGCCAGGAAGCAACAAAATTGTTCTATTTCTATGTAAAATGATTAGATTTTGGGGCAAAGCAAGGGCTCATTTGGGGGCAAAGTAGGAGCTTAGAGATGATTTATCTGAGAACTCTGTTTCCTCCCACAGTCCAAAACATGCATTTAGGTATCTCTGAATTGCTCAAAAAACTGAATAAGTAATTATTGGGGATGGGTGGATGAATGACATTGTATGTTGCTCTGGATAAGAGCGTCTGCTAAATACTGTAAATGTAAATGTAAATGGAAGGATGATGGATGACATGGAACTTTTCATTTTTGGTCCATTGTACGAAGTATTACTTAAGAAATGTAATAAGAAAGCTTTATGTTGTTTATCTTTGAAAAATAAAAAATGATGCATATTTTTTCATAGAACAGAGAAAAGGGTAATGAATAATTTAAATGATTATGCTAGGCATGTACAAGGCAGGGGACACCCTGGACTGGATGTAAGTCTATCACCGTCCATTTCACTCAGTGGTGTTAGGATTCCTGTAGCTCTGGTACTTTTTGGAAGTGTTATTTCTAAGCTCTGATGATGTCATTTAGCAAGCGTCTAAATCCTTACGCACAACTGTCTAAGATAAATGACAAGCTATACAATATGCACTAGTGAGGAGTATTAAATACGATTTCAATAGTAGTGCATTTTCTTTCTTTTTTTTAGAGAAATAAGGATTGTTTGCTTGTTTGTTCATTTGTAATCAAAGAATCAAATCTGATCAAACAAGCGCCAACACCCCTTGCAAGGTATTCTGGGAAGGTCTCTGAGGCACTTGGACAGCTACTACAAATGGGGCACTGCACTGGAAATTACTAAATTGGAGTCAAATTTGGGGGGGGGGGGGGGCAAGGGTGCATATTTCACAGAGTGACAGAAAGTTGACAGATGTTGAGCTGTCTACAACCTGTATTAAAAACTGAACTGAAAAGACCCAGAATGCGAGAGTGAGGTGAAAATAATGATGAAATAAGGTCTTCTTTTAAGATTTTTGCACATTATAATCCAACCACAGAGAAATTATCAAAGCCAAATGAGTGCCCTACATTACACACCAACTTTATGCCCTGTGCTCCCAGGAAAAGTGACAACAACTGACATTAACTGGATATGTGGTTCAATAATAACGACAAATAGGTGGAAGTGATAGTAATTGGATGTGACTATTATTAATGCAATGGATGGGTGAATGAAAACAAAAGCATTTTTTTTCAAAAGGTTAACATTATTGACCTCATATAGCCATGAAAGCATACAAATAAAAATATTAAACAATAAAAATTAAACAGGATGCTGGCATAATTTAAACATGGCAGGGCAGTAATACATTTATGTTTGCTGATTGCACCAAAATTATTTTTATAGGCAATTAATATAATCGCCAAGGATGTTTGAAATAAATAATTTATATCTTCAGGAATGTCATGAAGGCTTCCCAGGGAACAACCAACTACACACCCCATCACTGGACAGTGGAGAATTGCCAGTTTATAATATGGCGGACTGCAAGACATTTTCACTGCCCAATTTTGGTTTGAAGAGGAAAGCCAGCATGCCAAATAAATTAAAGCCTGCAAAATACACAGAAAAAGATCACTATTCCCATGGAAAAGTGCAAATAGAAAACTGTAGCCTCAAATACATTATTAGTGTCTCATCCCTTGCATCTAACAGTCTTTCTTACTTGAAAAGTTTATTTTTAATATAGTATAAGATGTTCACACACAGTCAGAAAAAAGGGTACAGCCATGGTACAGTTTTGTTCCCCAAGGTACAAACAACATTAATGTACCCCAAAGGTATAAAAATGTTCCTCAGTCTATTTCTGTACCTTAAAAGGTACATTAACCTACAGCTAGGGTACAATTGGCAGACCCTTAAGGATACAGCCCCAGTGACAAGTAACTGTACCCCCAAAGGTACAAATTGGCACTTTTTTTCCGCAGTGATGCGGGCGCTGCATCGGTCTGTCATGGTGAAGAAAGAGCTGAGCCAAAAGGCGAAGGATCTACGTTCCTACCCTCACCTATGGTCACGAGCTGTGGGTAGTGACCGAAAGAACGAGATCGCGAGTACAAGCGGCCGAAATGAGTTTCCTCCGCAGGGTGGCTGGGCTCTCCCTTAGAGATAGGGTGA
>JAAGVU020000025.1:18788566-18826240 GCA_011763525.2 Mormyrus iriodes
TTTCCCTGCTGAGGCAGCTGCCCCCGCGACCCGACCTCGGATAAAGCGGGAGATGATGGATGGATGGATGGATGGATTAATTTTACTAGATGGAGAATATGTATTGAAGCTCAGTGAACAGTATTGTCAGAGTTAATTCTGGGGACACTGGGGGCCCTAAGTAAAAAACTGCATGGGGTCCTCCAATTCACCCCGCCCGAGATGGTAAAATTCATGACCATTATTTTATTGTGAAGTCTAAATTAATATCAACAAAGAGAATTTGATGAACACAATTCCTTTATTTTCAATTTATTGTGGAAAATGGAATACAACAGAATCCATACAATTACTATGTAATCAGCCCAGCTGGGGGGCCCCAGGCAGTTGCCTGCCTTGCCTGTCCTGTCCCTACGCCCCAGGGTACTATGTAAAGAGGACAGTGAGCTAAGGTTTGTGATGTAATGATTTATTGAGCATACATTTCCACAAGTAAAGCATGGTTTGTCAAGATAATCTTTGAGCACCACAAATCCCAACTCAAGGGTCATTGTAGTAGCTAAAGATCAAAATGAGGAATGTCCTGCAATGGCCCAGGCGAACTTTTGGTGTCAGTCTGACTGAGAATCTCTGGCATGCTTTGAAAATTGCTGTGCACAAGTGTCATCCAACTCACCTGAACAACCTGGAGCAATTATTGCCTGGAAGAATGGGCCAAATCATTCCTGAACAGTGTGCAAGGCTGGCACATATTTACCCCCATAGACTTTAAGCAGGTACTGCTGCCAAAGTTGGCTCTATGAAATAATACAACGTGGGAGCTGAATATTTATCCAAATAGCAGACTTATTCATCTACTAAACTCTAATCTGGTTGTGTAATACATGGGCGTAAATTATCAAAATCGACCAATACGACCCCCCCCCCAATATTCATATCTGCCCCTAAGTGGGTGGAGATCTCAACCCCCCCCCCTTTGATCTTTCACCAAGATGACCCATGGCTGTTGTTATTTATGTAGGGGAGCTACTTTTGCATGTGCTCTACCAGCTCAGCCCACATAGTAACAATGTGACTTCAAGCTCTCCTTTGGCTTTATTCTCAATGTCTCCTTATTTATTCAAGGGTTAAAGAATAAAGCGATTGAAAATGTAACATGATAAAATGCATTTGTCACTGGAAGGTACTTATTTATGTGCCACCTAGTGGTGGAGCGCGAAAGCCAATAGAGCACATGCTAAAGGAGTACCCAATAAGGAAACAATACAATGCAGGAAACAATGCAGTACCACCCTCCCTCCAAGCCTATCCATCTTCTAACCACTTATCCTGGACAGAGGTATAGAGGGTTTGAAGTATGGCAGCACTGGGGACAAAGCAAGAGAATACCCCGGAGGTGGTACACACCCATACACACACACTATGGGCAATTAAGAAGCGAAAATTAAGCTAGCTGCATGTCTCTGGGCTGTGGGAGGAAATTGGATTAAATAAGAAACCCACATGTCAGAGAGAAAACTTGTAAACTCCACACACAGAGGAGAGATGTAATTTGAACTCTTTGATCTGAGACAACAGTGCTAACCAGTGAGCAACTATCACGCACATTATGTCAAGAATGAATAAATCATTACTGAATCATTACCCAAGTGTGACCTCTCTGCCCCTTACGGTCCATGCTTAAGTTAGCTTTTAACCAGTTATGGTGCACCAATACTCCGAGTTACTGTGGAAGGGTGTCTGCTGAAGACTTACGAATCCACGTGGTTTTCGAAAGACAGTATTACAGGAAACGGGGAGGTTTTGAATGCACATTCAGCGATGGCCTCAATCACTTCCTATAAAAAATAATAATAAAAAAGACAAGAGTAATGTAACTTCATTTACTTTGAATCCTTAATAGAACAAATACATTATTCTTCATTTTTATTAAGCCTGTTAAATACCTAAAGGAAAAGACTGTGACATTATGACTCAACAGCCTAAAAATAAATGATGGCAGATAATCATTTGTAGCAATACGGCGGTAAATAAATGGCTGACATAGATTTCTTGCCCCTTGTAAATTTTCTGATGTTGCTGATGTCTCATGGAATTCATTATATCAAATCATTGCTTCCTTTTCTCTGATGGGAAACTGACTAATTAGACACCTACCACTCCAGGCTGCTCTTTGCCTATCGGTAATTAAAAATCTATTTGTATTTCCATTTGAAAACCAAAATAAATTAAGCCGAGGACCTCAAACAAAATTCATGCCACATTTCAACAAACAGCAAATTGCTAAAATGAAAAGGACGACGACAGACAGTATTCGAGCAGAATATAATGAAACAGATGAGAACACAGTCATGGGCTGAAAATAATGAGGCTGTAACTGTGAACAGCATCTGAACCGAAACTTTAATTTAGAAAAGGCAGAGGTCTGTCAGCCAAAATCACAATTAATGCCATAACAAGGACCTCATTAGACCAAAAAGATGTGCATTGACTGCACATTGACTTTGCATAGACTTTAACAAGCCCATCACGCTTGACCTCCTCTGAGTTCGTGGGGTCGTGACCTGAGCTACTGATTCACCTTAAAGGAGATCTCCGAGGTCATGGTGAAGCCATGTGTGATGACAGGTTCTTCTTCAGCTGTTCGACCCTTCCAGCAGTCCAGCTCCACACAGCGGCAACCGGAGAGCAGGACCTGCCTGTACATCTCCACTGAGGAGTTCCCAGCCAGCTGGCCCGCTGTGGAGGCATCCAGCCACGCCTCATTACACACTTTTTTAATTACACTCACCTACAAACCTTCATTGGTACCTCCAAACTTTAACTCCTAGTCAGTGGTTCTCAATTGGTTTAGGCTCAAGACCCGCATTTTTCCTTGGTCTTTAAGTAATGACCCATATATTTTTAAATCTGCTAATTTATTTATATGAATGAACCCCTGTTGTAACTGACGTCACCATGGTAATGACTAGCTTGTGGCATGCACTCTGTCATCAGACACACATGTCCTTCAAAGAAGCCTTACAAAGGAAAACAATTCCAAATTCATTTTTTTAACCATACACGCAAAGAAAACTGGCGCACCAGTTGAGAACCCACGCTCTAAGTGATAGAGTGTCAATTTAAAGGGGATTTGCTATGCTAGAAGTTCAGCCCATAACCTAGATGACCTCAATGAGAGACATAATAGTGGTGGTTCATCTCCCAAGAAGGAAAACTTCAGTAAAAATTGAAAATATCAATAAAAAAAGAAAAAAAAAACACAAAAGAATAAGATATTAAAATCACTGTGGATGACATAATCTAGAAAGTTATAAGTGTTCTCTATATGAATATTGCATTCATAGGTTTGAAACATTCATATGTTTTGTATCTTCTGTGTTTAGACTTGCTGCTACAAAATGTTTGTTTCAAGTGGAAATCAAATATAACGCCACTGATCACAAGCTTATCACACCAAGTACTCCACTATATGGACACTAGCATGTTACAAACGTGTTCATAATGATGTCCAGCATTGTCCAACTCTTATAAATGTGGTGTAATATAACCATCACTTATATACTGGGTTCCAAATGCATCCTTCCATCCACTTGATTTCTGTTCAATTTGTCAAATGATTTTGTTGACTGAATGTTTTCCTTCACATCAGATTTTCGATTTCATATCGCAAATGCTTCAGCTAAAAACACAAACAGCCAGCAATGAGGCATTCTGTCTTTTAACTGCCACAATCACGTTTAACTTCTTTGCATTCGTCGGCGGTGGACTGACCCGACAGGTAAGTGTTGTGTGAGGAGTTGATGAAGTAGTGCGAGAGAGGAAAGGTCATGTCTTCACTCTGGTCTAGCTTCTCAGGAGGGATGACACCATTTTCTTCAGCCAGAAGATATGCAGTGAACCCCTCCACTGAAATCTGTCCTATAATAACAATAACAAACAAGTTAGAACAGGCTCTAAAAAAGTCATGAATATAAATCAAGTTCTTGTCTTGGAAATGTACTATAGTAAGTCAAAAAAGTAGACTTTCCAATCTGTTGATTTAACGAATCAAAATACCCAACAAAACATGTGTGCACCATAATTTTTTTTCCAGTAACTTCAAATTCTAATCTTTTTTCACTTGCTGAATATTTCATACAGAAAAAATACCACAGACAAGGCACAAATGTACTTTTTATTGAAAGATCAATACATTGCTCACAGGAACTAGACTAATGGTGCTAAGCGCCCAGTGGATATCCCCTGGTGAAAAATCCCATTGTCCAATTGATAATAATTATAGAAGCCTTTTCCTCCTAGGAACTCTGAAAAACCAATTGCATTTTTTTTCTACAGTGGAGTTTTCTGTGGATAATACGGAAAAGACGCACACTTAGACTTAATTAATTCAAACATAACCTTCATAAATACCTTCGGAACAAAACAATTTTTTTAAGACTTAAGAACAACACTGTAATCAGGAGAACCTGATCTTTTATCTTCTAAAATATATGGAGAGTTTCTTTTTTTTTCCCCCTAGAGTTTCATCCTGGTGGTGACTAGGCCCTCATATGATAATAACCTTCTAGCCTTCAAAACACAGCTGAGCACTTTCAAGCTGTTTTAGCTTTTCCATGCTACCTGCAATTCAGGTAAACCTGTACAAGCAAAAAATAAAATGTCTTTCCTGTAAACTTCAAAAAGGTTCCTGCTTCCAGCAGAAGAATGAGTTCCAGCTGAGGACATGAATACAGCTCCTAGTCTCTAGAGATGTGGTGAGACTTAAAACGATAAAATATAAAGGCTCTTTGTTTCCTGCTCTGTACTCACACAGATACTGAAATATACTGCCGCCATTTTATGTTCAGTTTGTTATATCTTGTTCGGTTATATTTTACACTATCAAATACAGTTAAAAATGCATGACGAGTAAAACTGGTGAACCATGGAATTCTATAATAAGTTTAATGACTTATTAGATTATTATTGACTCTTAATGCATTAATTCCTTGATCTGTGATCCTTTAATACCAACAATAAAATTTTTAAATAATAAATGCAAGACTCTTGAGTATGACTGTTTTTGTAAGTAATACACATATTCAGATGCATAGACACTGGAGTCCTTGGACTTTGGAATGTTTCAAAACACAAGGAAGTACAGTTGAATCTCTGTATCCGCTGGGGGTTGGTTCAAGGACCCCCACGGACACCAAAATCCACTGATGCTCAAGTCCCTTATGTAAAATGTCATAGTATTTGCATATAACCTATGCACATCCTCCCGTATGCTTTAAATCATCTCTAGATTACTTACATTACCTAATACAACGCAAATAAGGTAAAATACAGCAGCCAAATAAATGACTTGATAATGTAAAATAAAATCGATTTTTCTGCCCTCACTCTAAAGACTCAGGATTGTATACTGACTTTTAACCAGTGCAGGTAAATGAGAAAGGAGAGTATCTCTGGCTTCCAGCCTCACCAGTACGGTACATCCATCCATCCATCCATTTTCTATAACCGCTTATTCCATATGGGTTGCAGGGGGTCCGGAGCCTATCCCGGAGGCTGCGGGCGCAAGACAGGGAACAACCCAGGATGGGGCGCCAACCCATCGCTGGGCACACTCACACACCATTCACACACACATGCATACCTACGGACAATTTAGCAACTCCAATCAGCCTCAGCATGTTTTTGGACTGTGGGGGGGAAACCGGAGTACCCGGAGGAAACCCCACAACAACACGGGGAGAACATGCAAACTCCCCAGTACGGTACACCAGAACGAAAAAATGAATGCGAAAATTAATGTGAAAAACAGGTGAATACAAAACACTGTCACTCAGGCACTGACCTTTCTTGACAAAGCTGCAGTTCATTTCATACTTCTCAATGAGCAGCTGTACTTGGTCAGGTTTCAGTGGTGGATAGAGGATCTCGTTGAGCCTGGGGTCACGCTGTTTGTTGTTTATAAAGTCCATCATCTCCTCCACGGTCAGGTAGGCCCGGCCTTTGGTTCCCCTTGAAGGAGATTATTAAAGATGTGCCATATTCAAGAAAGAACAGGAATTTTTATTAATATCTTTCATTTTATTTAGTTATTCTGGAATGGATATATTTAGCCAAACTGACATATTCCTGAACTATGTTGAAAGAACCTTTCAAGGAATGTTCTGAGGCTCTCTTTTCAACTCCAGTCTACGTTAAAAATAGCTGTGTAGTCTAACCTCAATGGTATTACGTCAACATTGATTTACTGATCGTAGTTATTAACAATTACTACAACATTACTTCCCAGAGAGAAATAACGTATTCCTATTGGACATTTCTTGAAATATAAACACAGATATAGTACATTTCCAGTAACTTGTGTTTCTTTTGTGTTAAATATTTGTCTTAATTTAGCAAAGACTTACTGATCTGAAAAGATCTGGTTGATCTCTGGCCGTGGACAGATGTTGCTCAGGAACATTTTGTATGCATCGGGGGTGAAGTCCTCTTGAGGAATGGAATCATTCTAGTTGCAGAACAGTGGATTGCAAACTCTTAAATAATGTTTGAAAGTTCAGACACAAATTCATGCTTGTTTTAATGCCGCTGATTTGCATTATACCGACTTCTTGCAGTTAATCTGATGGATGGAACTGTTATCAGAAAAGAAGTAGTGGCATTAATTTTCATTATCAAGTAACGCATTAAACATGGACATAGTGCGATGACTGGAAGAAATGCTAATTTAATGAGGTTCACTTGAATCAAAGGAACACTGAGGGAAAATACTTATTCATTATCTAATACGTCGGTGTGAGCCCCAACATAACCGTACCAGTGATCATCCCCACAATATATCCTGTCATATGGGGGGTTCCCTCATTAGACTGCAGTACTTACAGTTAAAATGGGATATTTTTACATTTTCAAATTTCATACACATTTTCTGTAAATCATCTCGTGAGTGCACTTTGGTCGGGAACTCTTGATCTAATAGAGAGTCACTGTGAGTCTGAAACCTATATTGTACACACAGTGCAATAGGCAGGTAGGGGATACTGTGGCAGGAATGCCTAATCATCACAGGGCACACACACAATCACACGCTATGAGTGATTTAGACACATAATTGTCTCTGCCTTTTGGACTGTTGGATGAAAGCAGCACGGACTTGAGGAAGAAATTCAAACAAGAGACCACGAACCAAACCCCCCACCCCTAGAAATGTAAGAAAACAGTGCTGCCCACTAAGCCCCCCAACATATTTAAAATACTACTACAAAAACTAATCACATGCGGAATGAACTAATTGCTTACTCTGCCAGACGGGAGACTGCAGCTCTCCAGTGCTGTTTCTACACGCTTTCTGTCCGCAGAAAACATTCGATGAATGCTACAAAGAAACAGATCTTTTAAAAACTTGTAATACTTTTAAAACCATTTTCCAACTGAACAAAGTCATGCAAGTCATTACAGAGACATGCGACAAATGAATAAGCTACAATTCAGACATTGGAATTATCATTCCTTCTTTGGATAAATTACTGATATGTATAAACATTTATATAAAAAGCAGAAAAACACTTTGCTTGACAGCTACAAGTCTCATGCTGCAACAAATTTACAAACAGTTTAAAATACTTTAATTTTAAATTAAACCTTTAACTAAATTACATTTTCAGAAAAAAAAATGATCATGGTATTAAAATAAGAAATAAGCAAGAAATATGTAACTTACTTCTTCACAGGAATGCGACCTTCTGGGTTGAGTTGCAGTTTGAGTCTTGTGTACCTATTTTCATCAAATTGATGAAAGCATATCATGAAGTTTATAGATAAACCTTCAATTTAAAAATCGTAGTTGAACCCAATATTAGATGAAAATGTTTTGAAGAGTAGAAAATGAAAATAAAAATCAGGGCACTGGTGTGAAAATCTCTGCGACTGTTGTCAGGTTATTTGCCAATGTTTGCCACCGAGGTGTATTAGCTGTTACGCTGCCGTGTGTCTGCAGAGATGTAGGTGGCTATCTACTCACGCTTTCTCCAAAGAGGATTCCCTGGGCATGTTCTGTGCCAACAGGTTGGTCGCCAGGCTAAACAACTCATCGGCCCACTCCTGATCAGTGAGAAAGCCGGGTGCGATATAGTTGAGGTAAATCTCAAAGACAGCACGTTTATTTTAAAAGTCTTCAATAGTGATTTCCAGTTCAGTCAATTTTACTGAATCTATCAGGCAACCTAAAAAATAAATGTAAAGCCAAAGCAGGGTTTTATTCAATTCACAGCATTCTTTTAAAAGGCACTTCATTGAGTCAGCAATTACAGAAGAATTCTGCAGATCTACATGAAAAAATATTATTTTTTAAAATATACAGCAGTAAGCTTCATATCTATCTGCCTGTCTTGCTATCTGTTTCTAGCACGATACCTTTGCGACCTCCTCCTGGTAGGCCATGAAGTTCAGGTAGCTAATATTGACCATATCTGGGCCCGTCACCACGGTCAGCATCTTGGTTTCTATCCGCCCGACCAGATTGCCCACGTCCAGCAGCTCACGAAGCTTGGCTTCCTGAAAGCAAAGAAGCAACACTTCAGAAACTATGACCAATTCTCCCTACTAAGCAGTACATAGTAAAACATGTTTTATTTGTGTATTTTTGCACTGATTTAATATACTACACCTAGAATAACAGAGAGCTCAAGGAAAGAAATGCAAATTTTGGAAAATAATACAGTAAATGGTGATAAAACTTGAAGTAACCGTGCTGTGAAAGGCACCATATAAACAGAATTTAACAGAACAATTCATATATTTCTGCGCTGGTGCATAATTTGATAACAACCTCTTTGAATTAACCAAACTGGAAAAAGAATCCATTTTACTCTGAACTGAACCATAATTTTCATCTCAGAAACCTGAAAGTTACATAGAAAAAATTATACAATTAATTGTTTTTTTAAAGGACATATTTTTTTTAATTGTGACATAGAAGAATGGTTGACCTGGCTGTTAATGTAAGAATGATTGTAGAACATTATCATATTGACCTGTGACATGTACTTTATATCTTACAGCCATTCTTTAGTAATAATTATTACCAGGACACTACACTATGCAGGGGCTGGACCTCCTGTGAAAGAGGGCCAATCAATTATAGGCCATAGTATGTTGAAACTTCATATGAAACGCTAAAATGGTGTGACTGACAACTCTAAATCCACATTTTGGTCATGAAGCAGGTTGTAGGTTTAAGTCCTAAAAGGAGTACTGACATTTTAAATCATTAGTTATGAAACGCACACTACTTTATACAAATGGCTAATATGTACATATTTAAGCAAGCAAACTTTACTAAATACAACGTAAAGTATTAATACTAAAATTATAAATAGAGAATGTCAGAGCATGATGGGTAGTGATCCACTGACATACAGAAATAAGACATACAGGCCAGACGGGTCTTTCTCAGAAGACTGTCTGTCAAAAATCAGAATTCAGCAAAAGTTCATTGTTCCCACGTGTAATGGTTAAAAATCTGAACAACCAGAGATACAGGATTCCTGTAAAAGGAAAAGGGTTAATGTCCGTCTCCGAGGGAGAGGTGCCCTTCTTCTAGGTCAACGTTTCAGTGCCCTTTCTGATCTTATTGGAGATTTTGACAGCTAATTCAACACCCTTGCAGTCAGAATTGGGGAGCCATAACATACCGAGCTCCATAGAGGAAAATGGGGTGGGGGGGGGGCTCTAGGTGAGGCTTTGGGAGTGAGAGATAATTAGAAGGGCTGCTGATTCACAGTGGGGGTAGGAGGTAGGGCTAGAGGACCTGGAGCGCCTTGTTGCCGGGCAATCAGGTGAGAGAAGTCTGGAACCTGAACTCTACCGTGTGATTAGATGTTCACCATAGGGTCTGTCACTTCCTCTAGGTGGGTGTTGGAAGCCTTTCAGAAACACCGCCCCCCCCTTGACAACAGAAGGAGCCCCATATCCCCATTCACTCATCCGTTTACTACTTGGCTTTCAAAATGTAGACTCCTGTGCAGAGCTGCAGGTAGGGGGTGAGGGGGCGGGGGGTTTCGCGATCAAGTTGTCGTTTCCTACCTACCAACATTTACTTCTGGAGCTCCGGGTTCCTAAGACAAGTAGGTTAACCCTATTACTCCCCCATCAGCTGCCAAGTGGTGAAGACAATCGGCTGGAGCAATTTCTCAGAGCAGAGAGCAAACATTTCAGGATGAGATATTTTGGTTTCATTCCAAGTTATTTTATTATAATAATGTTAGATCCTATTGCTATATTTTTGCTATTCCTAAGTTTACTGAATCTATATCACGAGTACACATGTATTCACAATCGAATTGATCCTGTAATTTGGATATTTAAAGCATACATTTATTAGCTAAGTGCAAGGGTTATAACTATAGCCATTATTAGAACTGTATGTTTATTTTTAAAAGCAGCTGGGTAAATATTTGTAAATTTGCGAGCTACAAATATCTCAGGATGCAATTAAATGTGGGGGAGAGCTATTAAAAGCATTGCAATTATATCTGCAGCCTTTTCATTAAGCGTTTGTGTAATAAACAATATGGAGAGAAAAGCATAACTCATAGAGGAACAAGAGAAGCAGTAACTAAGAAGATGCTTATGCTGTCTGACAGAATCAGTTAATCTTTCTCCGAAATGAAATATTCTATTGGGCTTTCAACAATACAGTAATTATTCAGGATTTCGACGAAACATTCAGATTTTAATGTAATCTGCTAGCTTTATACAATTTTATCCGAGCGCAATCTGAGAAAATTGAAAACCATATTCTCCTCACACATCTCTTGGGAGGCCTGAATATGATTAAAAAGACATATTGGACCCTGGACTCACAAAGGGTTCTGGAGACTCATTGCCAGTGATCTCAGGCTGGCCTAGTGGAAGGCCCATAATCAGCAATTGAGTATATCAATCATTTCTTACATCGGCGACGAAAATTCATTCTGGAGGGGGTCAGACCAATAAAGAAAGTTTTATAGGTAATTGCATAATTACACATTCTCCCAAAGAAAAACAATGTGAAAGGCGAGGAATGAAACCTTATGCTCTCAGTCTCATCTTTTGACATAATCACAGTAGGGTGCAAAAAAACCAAAACAATTCTATTGCTGTAATCAGTATGTGTAAAATGGCTTCTGTGAAGTAATTGAATATCGTGCACCTAATGACAGCAGTCATTACAAACTACAATCTTGCAGTGCAACGAAATACAACAAAAAGAAAAAACAGTAAACAGTTACTTCTGCCATCTCTTCTCTGTTTCTGTAATGAATAAGATAGAGGAAAGCAATATTTGCCAAGAAACTAGAAAAGGCGCAAGCAAAACCAATGACGTGAAATGTTTACACAGTATGGCAGAGCTTTCCTGATAATTCACCACACCACTCATGCTGACACCGAGAACCATTTATTTTAATAGGAAAACATCTAAAAGGCTCCAGGAAGACACCAAAACACAAGATTACACTAATATAACTCCTTGAAATAACTCCCAATCAAAGCAAAAGATTTTCCAGTTAACAAATAATTTTTCTTTATATAAATAGCAGCCAGCTGCCCCCATAATGTCATATTTCAACGAGTACAGTATGATTTATTGGAAGTGGCACACAGATGTACAAGGGCGCCCATCACTGATCTGACTCTTTTGGAAGGCTCCAACCTGTCAAATACAATTGAAAAAGTGCATGTCTGTGTAACAGAAGCCACAGTGACGGGAAATCCACGGTCACACAAGGACAAAGGCGAGGTCACCAAACAGCGATTTCACAAGTCCTCCTGTTTATGTCAGCTACATAGCTGACGGGTTCTGACCGAGAACAGAACAGCAAATGACCTGACTTAACGACTGGTCTGAAACTCCAGTATATACCCTAAAGATATTTAGAGACCATTATACATGAAGCGGTATGAAAATATAATATCACGATCATCGTGAGCAAAATTATCACAGTTATCAATATGATCGTGGTGTTGTTAAAATGTGCTGAAAATATTCAAAAAGTACTGACACACAAACTAAAATCATTTCACTGAGTTTAATACTAAAAAACAACAAATAAAATGAACAGCACTATACACATTAAGATAATAATAACGCAGCCAATAAAATAAAACAATAACCAAAGGTTTTTTAAACATCATTAGCATCATAATAAAACAAACACCATGCATTCCGCTATCATTAACTCTGTTTGTTCCCGCCTCTATACTTCTGTCCTGAAACTAAACTAATATCAGTTTTCCTTCTGCAGTCTTATAAAAACCAAAATTTAACCACACCACAGACCTAGTCCTCTAGATGGCTAAACGAAAAGAAAGGGCTATCACTGCCTTCTGCCATGTTTTCAAGACAAAACAAACCCACGTTGCATGCTGCACATGTGCACCCTCCGACAGATCCCCGTAACAGCTCAGGAGCATGATGGGAAACTTGTAAATAGCCCCTGTTTACGTTAGTGTTAATATTTGTTGTTTTCCCGCCTGTGTCTTGCCTGTGTCTTGCGTGAACCCTGTCCAGTCCTCGTGTGTCTAGTTTGATGTCTGTGTTACTTTTCTTGACTGTTTGATAAAATGATGTTGTTTTCCCTTAAAAACAAGCCGACTCGCTTCTCACGGTCTCGGTCTACCACACATTACAGTACGTTTTTCAAAGCAATACGGTGTTAATGGTAACTAAAACTTGAAATGGTAATACTAACCGATGTCAAATTTACCGCAGTTTACCGTGAAACCGGTAACCGTTTCATGCCTAGAGACCACGAAGCAGCTGTGAGTGATTGGCAGTTTTGCTTTAATAGGAAGCTGGACACAGAGATCAAAAGAAATCATATGGCTACACCCTTGAGTTGCATGCATTTCCTCCATTAAGTTTTCACACATCTTCTAAAATAATTTGCATATTAGAATATGAACCATTAGCAAGAGATCATACAAGCAGTTTCAACAAGGAGAAAACTCATGTTTGAGGATTTGGAAATAAACGCTGTATTGTTTAAGCTGCTTAAAAGCCTTGAGCTTGTATAGCTTTTTCTGTTTATAT
This sequence comes from Mormyrus iriodes, assembly GCA_011763525.2. NCBI lineage: Eukaryota > Metazoa > Chordata > Actinopteri > Osteoglossiformes > Mormyridae > Mormyrus > Mormyrus iriodes. Next base: position 18,801,618 of record JAAGVU020000025.1, read on the forward strand.
GTCATATTGGTTTTAAATATTACTTGAGTGAAAATATGTAGTGATCAATTGTATGTAGGAGAATGGAAGACTTTGGTAGAACCAAGGTAGAATCAAGCAGAATTGTATCTTTGCTATTTCCAGTACATTACTTGTATACGAACATCTACCAAAAATGTAAATTAATTCATGATTACAGCCTGTATTTTTTTCTTCTTTCCCTGACCCCTAGGATCATCAAGTCTGTTAAGCTGCATTTTCCCTCAAGGTGTCCTGGTGAGTACCATGTGTTTAGTGATAATTTCATAATCAGCACAGACAGGGGAATCATAGCGAGCACACTCCAAATGTCAAGACACGTTTCAATAAAAGGCAGGCTGAAAAATCCTGACAGTGGTGAAATTGTGTTTTTTTTTTGTCATTTTTCTTAAAGTGCTATTTATCGTTCATGCACATGAGGAAGATGGCAATAGCCCAACACATTATCACAAAACACAGAAAGGAAGAGAAGATGGAACACCACTACATTTATGATATACCAGCAGCAATATTCTGCACAAATACTTCCCTTGAAAAAATAGATCACCCAAAATTACATTTTTTTCCAAACCATTTAATAAACATACGAGTACTTCCAGCACCATTAAGTATTTTTTACAGTCAGCTAGCTTTTGTCAAACACAAAAACTGTTCAAAACCTCAGATACCTATGAATGAAAAATAATCACATCTGAATAATATTTATACTAATAATTCTATTAGGCATTATATTTTGAAAAGTCATGCTAGCAGTTGTACTGTATCTACAGTCAGTCTTTGATGGCAAGGTGCTTTGAGACATTTTTGAAAGCATCTGAAATGGATTTTAATAGCCTGGATTGGGTTTGTCTTGGATCAAGTGATCAAGACTTTATGACAACATCCTTAGCGACTTATTTCTAAACTTGGTCCATTTAAATTTTAATATGCAAGCCATTAATTTTACTGAGGGTGACAAGCTTGTCATATGAGTACACAAAGTGCACAAACATTGTCACATCAGAATGTATGATATACAAAACATCCAAGACTTGAAAAACCTAATGGGGGAGCCAGAGTATATTTAACGGCACATCAATTTTAGTTGAGATTTGTAGACAAAGAGATTAAACACTACTGCATTACAGGAGCTGAGGTTACCAATGCAATGGACACCTAAATGCTTTGAAGAAATGTCTCTTCCTGATTGTAGTGCTGCAATGGATCAATCAACCTCATACAATGACTCGGCAGCCCACAATTCAGAAATCTTAAACAGTAAAATGACTTACAGATGAACACTGAGTACCAGCACACTACAGCATTGAGAAGTGTGCCCTCCTGTGAGTCTAAGTTTGCAAAGAATAGTGACGACCTCAAAGAGGGGCCTGGCAAACAGCCAATGGTGGAATTTAATGAACGTTTTTGAAACCTTTTCTTCCCTCGCATTTCAGACAGTCGTTTTATTGGTGTATCTCTGCTACCAACAGTTTCTACTCACTACACAATCATTTTGCAATATTTATCATTTAAGACCCTGCTGAAAGAAAAAAAAGCTGTTTTCTCTCTTTATGGACATTATAATGACTATGATTATGATGACATTATGAACATTGTTTAACGTGTTCATGTCTGACATTCTGATCAGTGTCAGTAAACATACAGTGAAAATGGCTGGCGATTAGTTCATATGTGCCTGGCTGATTTATTGAGTTCTAGTTTTAAAAATCATTAGCTGAAATAACGGCAGACTATTTGATACAAAAGTCTATGTCCATAATCGTAGTGAAGCCTAAAATGCATTAGGAAAAGAAGATGAAGAAAAAAGGTTACCCAACTAACTAAATAAAAATATGATAGATCTAAGGATGCAATGCTACAGGATAAGTGTGGCTGTATGTTAATCTAGAGATGTCATGTATTTATCTGATGAACCTTATTATTTGTGTCAGTCAAATGTACCCAGTGACTGTTAGCTCGGTCATCCACACTACCCACTCCCCGAAAGTATGACATTAATAACTCTATATCCTCATTTGTCTGTGACTCTGGGGACAGCAGAGACCCAATAACAAATTAAAGCACACAGTTTGTTCGACTGCATCCAAAATATCTTCCCCGGTTATGGGTACATTTCCCAAACCGCGAGCGTCGATGGGTTGATAAGTGCACTCGTGGTTATGAGTGGTCAAACTCAAGCGCGGCCGCGGGAAAGCTCTTCAGCTACGGATGCTGACGGGGTTCTGTATCAGTACAATTCTGTCAAAAATACTGCCTTGTGCTGTTGTGGGAGGTACTGGGGCTTAAACAACAGATTCCTCTCCTGTTTTTTGATGCTATGTAGCAAATTTACTGTTTATTACAGAAATATCATATGACTAAGCAATGGTGAAAGGATAAATGTATTCATAAAAAAACAACTGTACATTTTTAATGATTATCATGTATGTTGTTCCTGTGTTTTGGCACATTAGGGACTGTAAAATCAGGAGTCTCCAACTCCGGTCCTGGAGAGCTACTGTCCAGTAGGTTTTCCGTCCTACCTGGCTTCTGATGAGCCACACCTGTTCTCAGGTAAATACCAGGAACAGGTGTGGCTAATCAAAAGCCAGGTACAATAGAAAACCTAGTGGATAGTAGCTTTCCAGAACCAGAATTGGAGACCCCTGTTGTAAATTGTCCATGGTTTGTGATGTTGGTGTGTGTGTGTGCACCCTGCAGTTGATTGGAATCTTGTTAAGTATGTCACCCTTCTCATACTTTTCTGGCTATAGACTCCATGTCTAGACTGTGTTGGATAAGCAGCTGTAGAAGGTGGATGGATGAATGGAAGGAAGAAACATACATACATAACTGTAGAGCTATATGGCTTTCTCAGTTACCATTTGTGCTAAATTTTAAAATAGTGGAAGGAGTCATGTCTAAACAAAAGGCTTTTATATATTAGCAATCAGTGGTGTAGTGGTGCCTTGGTAGGTAGGTATACTACCGTATAATTGTATATATACACTTCTCCTCTGACTGATGAGCATCTCTTACAATTTTTAGATGAGTATATATTCATTTTTTTTTTTGAGGTGGGTATACGCTGTATACTTGCATATACCCCCCACTACTCCTCTGTTAGCGACAAATGCTTTAGTCGAACCATTTTTATTGTTCTCTTGCATTTAATTTCTTCATGCATGCTCTGATTACATTGTGGAGACAATTATTGATTCTCGGCGTACTGTGACACCTGGTAATGAGAGTCACCTTCACACGTTATACGTGTACAGTAAGAGGAGGCTCATGTATGAAAATGCCAGACATGGCGTGGGATTTTAATAAACAAGGATTTTCACAGATGCCATGTCTGAAGAGCCGTATTGGTTCACCACAGCAAACCAAACAGCCGAAGTCATTTTCAGGTCCCTGACCAGGGTGACTCATTTGAGGGAAAAAAAAAAATCAAAGTAGGCTTGTGAGAATAACACCAAGCTTTCTGCTAACCCGGATCTCTGGGGTTAGACTGGGGAACCAGCAGGTGTTGCACATGACTAGTCATGGTGTTCAGATCTATCGGTCCACCTACCTTTTCCTATTAACAGGAAGTGACATCTGGGTGGGGGCTTATTGGGCCAGTCAAGCTCAAGTACGGCTTATTGGCACATATTTAATGAGGCGAGGAAAGCAGTGACCTGTTTATGTGTTTGTGGTTATGTGTAATGGCCTGTTTTCTAACCAGGCCGTCTCATGCATCGTGGGATAGGCGCCAAGCCCACTACCACCACCCTGGACTGGATAAACAGTAAGAAATATGTATGAATAGATGGCTAGTTTGGTGTTAAATTATTTTTAAGAATTATTAGATATATATTTTTCATTTTATAATCGACTAATAAAGCCTTAAACTGAACCTCACGTTCAACATGCTAGGCCACTCCTGAGCTTTTCACATCCCAGGGAGTCACGCAGGCCTCCCACACAAGCTTATGGTTAAAAATAGAATGCAGTGCCAGGGTACTTGACAGTTAGGTAGCAGAAGCACCTAAGTAAAGTCTACATTGCTAAAGGAAATATATCCCCTGGCACACAGCAGTGTGTTTAGATGACACTCACTGTGGAACAGTCTTAATGGTAACAGCGTGGAGAAAGTAAATCATCTCTGTGGCAATGGCAAATCTACGTTACCGATCTTCTAAAATATGATTAGCGCAAATGTATTATTATTATACTGATCAATTTCATATATTTATAGCCAGAAGATCACGTGCCATATGAACAGAGTTGATGTGTATTACTCCTGAACTGAAATGAAATCATGGATCATTGATGATTATCGTGATTATTTGAATTCTTTGTTTCTCGGCTTTGTTTCCATATCGGCTGATCTATTACAGGGTCACAGTGACACGTCCTGGATCACAGAATCATAGACCAATGCTTAGACCATAGAGTCATTGCTAGGGCTATTGTAGTGCTTTAGCCCACCTAAAATGCACCCCCCCCCCCCCAAGTAGTGTAGATAAGTGTGTTACCATTCATTTTCATTAAAATCAGACATCCCCCCCCAGTGAAGGCTTAGCCATCCTTTTCATAAATCTGGAATGAAGCTCCAGTGCCAGTCCATCGCGGGGCAGCTTTAAAGCATTGTTCTATTTATCGTTTTAGCATTTAGACCATTTAGGCAGCTCCGTAGATGTAGTTTCATAATGTGAAAAGGCAGGCAAGGTTATCTACTACAATGACGGCGCTTCATGGTATGGCTGAAGAACCACTACGTTCATGAACGGTATTATAAAAAACACGTGTTTCCAAAGTAAGGACATCTAAAAACAAAAAATTGGAATGCAACTTGCATCTGGGGCTTTTTCAAGTTTACATAAAGTAATGTATTCTTTTAATGCTAAAGAAAAAACTAAGTATGTTACATGACTGGAGTGATGGCTGGCTTCCTTCTCTGCTGTGATTCTCGAGGTGATTACGCTTAATAAACAGAGAAATGAAAAAGCAAATTGGATTTTAAATTATGCGTGCATATGCACACATTACAATGCTCTAGTGCACTGACTATGATGCCATTGGCCATCATAATTATGATTTAATTTGTCGAAGAAAGAATATCAACTCTCTGGATTGTCTTTAAAAATGATACCCCAGTTGTTATATAGCTGTTTTATACCCCAAGAAAACTAATGAGAACAGATAGCAGAATGAATAATTCATGAATGTTTTTACATTTATTTCTCCGATGTGGCTAATGGGCATGTTAAGCTAACTGTTCTTGTTTTAACTAACCCAACCCTGTGCTGGATAAGTGGACAGAAGATGTTTTTTTTTTTTTTTTAATTGAAACCTAATTGCTGTTTGTGTGTATAAAAACAATGCACAACATTTTAGCAGACTAAAGATTGAAGATACAAATTAGCAAGATAAATAGATCGAATCAATTAAAACGATAAAAATAATACAATGTCACTGGTGTATGTTATGTTATTATGAGTGTGTGTGTGTGCGTGTATATATATATGTTTGTATGAACAAAAAAACATTTTTCACCGTAATACCAAAATGTATAATTGCATATGAAACAAAAAACAAACAAACAAAAAAACACAATAACACAGAAAAACAATCATTTTGGCAGGGGCTCAGATAATGATTGAAGCTGGTTCAGTCTGGTCCATTAATTCGAGGTCCACTAAAAGTTCATTACTGCCATAAATGGGCAGCTGGGCCCTGCAGCTGACATTGTCAGGACCTTAAATCGGTGGCTCTGCTGGAGAGTCTTCTGCACCCACCCCATTCTGTACGTGCTAAGAATAGATTGTTTGTACATTCCCACCTGATGATACAACTGTTTGAAGATGTACTTAGTAATATTTTCCAAAATTACACGTAAGAACTGGTGACTGAAACCGATTTATTAAATAGACGTTGTGGTACTAGATAGACCATCTGTCAAGCAGGGCTACTGTGGGTTTGTGTAAATGAACCTGCTGCTGCTGTTTCCCTTGTTCAAGTGGGCGAGTTGGTTGACATCGAAAATAACCTTGCATATCCAAAAGCAGCGACATTGACAAAAGGTCAGATTTCAGTACAACAGTTGATTGAAGCTGATTTTAGTAAAAGTGCACTCTAAGGGATGAAGAATGCTGGAAAAAAAACAAAGTTCATAATAATTAGGTTCTAGTTTATTAAAAACTAGATTCTACAGAGGTGTCTCATTTTAAACTTCCAGGTGAGTACACCTCACAAAGACAATGTGTGTCAACTCATCTGCTCTTAAAATATTTATCAGTAAATATTGTCCGCGTGCAAAAAAGCACCGATGCCTAAAGCTCTTCATCTGTCCAAAACAGTGAAAGGGATTATGGGAAATGAAATCATGGCTTGGAACCTTCCATAAGTCTGATGTCATCACAGGATCTGGTTTGTCCAAGCTGACACTGTGCAATAACACGATTATATTGCTTGAAGCTGTGTTTAGTTCATGACATGGAGGGTATTACCACAACCCATAAAAAGCATAGATTATTTCTGAATTTTTCTAACATTTTATATATATATTTATTCATGCATAATTTTATATATAAATATATATTTTTTGCTGAAAGGATGAAGCAAAACAGAATTTGGCCCTGCTTGTTCTTGGATGGCTAAGCTCCAGGGAGTACCAGATTGCTGGAAGTAGTATTAGTGGGTCAGTGGGGCGCACTCATCCCCCCGGACTTGGTGGAAACGAAAAAGCTGAAAACCTCGAGGAGCTGATGTGGGATGCTCTATTTCCTGAGTAAAACATTAAACCCACATCCCCGCTGAATAGTTATTTGCAGAGGAACATTGACTTTCGGCACTGTATGATCTGAGCTACTTCTTGCTGGAAGAACCCCCCCAAAATATACTGCATATATATTATTTTATTGTTTTTTTTTCCCTCTGAAATCAATATCAGCACAGTGGTGCAGAATGTATAAGAAGAAATACATATGTTTCACAAACATATATATATATATATATATATGTATATACATATACATACATATAGGCACACATTTCTCTCTCTATATATATATATATACATATACATATATGTATGTATGTATGTGTGTGTGTGTGTGTGTGTATATATATAGAGAGAGAGAGAGAGAAAACAATGCTATTTTCAAATCATGGACATAGTACTTATTCCCAAACAACAGATGCACTTTGAATACACTTTTCAATCAAGGGAATTTGGGAGAAAATGAAACTTGCTTCCATTCCGAATTGGATTCTGCGTCGGAACCCCGATGGCTATGGGACTTTCAGCAGACCAATGAGATGTATACCAGCTAAAAGAAATTTGGTCCACGATGCAAATGGCTCATTCAGATCAGTCCATCATGTCTAATAAAATAGGAGCTGCCCTTTTAAAATGCGCACATCGTCCCTTAAGCTCGGGCAGAAGGGTGATAGTAATAGTTCTGACGTGAGGGAAAGTGAAAAAAAAACAGCCACTCACACAGAGGGCTGGCAAAATCCATCCAAATTCACACAGGCTGAATCCCGGAAGCTGGACAGCATGACTCAGAGACACTGAGGGTAGAGCCAAAATTCTGCATGAATACCGTTAGTCATCTACATTCACTTAGGGATTACTATTTTCCTGTGTATTTCCAGGAGTTTCTCCAAAGTGGCATAACTGATGCATCTCAGAATCAATCCTCATACTATAAAATATTTACAAATGTTCGCATTTGCACTCCTCCCTTTGCACACCATTGTTCCCAACCCCCCCCCCTCCACCCTGTCACCACCAGCTTGTGGTCCTCATAACAGGAGGAGGCTTCACCGCCCCCTAGCTGCTCAGACCATTCAAGAATCTTATCTATAAATTCTTTCCATGCAAGCTGCATTTCCATGACAGAATTGAAGTTACCTTCTATATTTTTAGCTATTTTCTGCTGTTTTGGCTGCTTTCATTTCAGCAGTGTACTGTAGTTGAATACTGTTCCTTACGCACCCATTAATTTCTGTGCTGGGAACTCAAAGATGACATTAATCTTTATGCCTGTTCTTATATATTCTATGTCTGTTCCTATGTATTCTATAAATAATGATGGAACATAGGAATGTATTAGCACAGACAACAAACATACATTTGTATTACTTTTCATGCACTACTAAACATATCAGGAGGCAAACCCTGTAGGTCTTCTAGAAATCAAGGTACAGGTATTTCATTTGATTTTAGAAACCCTCCCTGCCACAGTTTTGATCTAGAGAGATATTATGTCAATTTTAAAATGGAATAGGCAGCAAGGTTTCACAACTGAATTTCACGTACATTTATTTCCCTCCAAAGCAAAGGCCCAGAGGCTGATGGGAAATTGTAAACCAAGATCTCTAGTGTAAGGAGATTGATTATACCAAGTTAACAGATGATTAAATTCAACCACGTAGTCGGCTGTAAACGTTTGGAGGAAACAATCTAGGGAAAGCTGAATTAAAGTAAACATCAACATTTCCGTTGCGTTTAATGATTTTTGCCATATGGTTAACTTTTGGAATTTGTGGTAGGCAATGTGAATTTGTGGATTATGTTGTTGTTTTGATAAAGATTTTCAGTAGCTGAATATCTGAAGGGGAAACATTTAAATGTAAACGTAAATAAAATTTACTGAATAGGAATTCATTTTTTAGCATGGTTTATGTAATTTTTTACTTTTTAATGAGTTAATTAACTCATTTTGATCTGCTTCTAAGGGTCTTCACTTGGGAGGAACTCTGTCCTTCAACCTTAGTCCTGATGTTCCAGCGACATGACTCCCTGTCTTGCAATTTTGTCTGGGAAGATAGCAGGGGACAGAATTATATAAGCAAAATGCTGAATGTTTGTTGAAAATATACTGACCAATACAAAGCTGTTTCTTGTATGACGGAAATCTACATATTTACCCATCATCCAACTGGTTGCCCTTGTGAGGATTGCATGGAGGCCTGGAGGCTATCACAGGCAGTATAGGGCACAAGGCTGGGCTACACAGGATAACAAATATAGAACAATAACAATAATAATAATTTTTAAAAAATCAGGAATAACATGATAATCTGATATGTATTTAGAGTTCATCCTGTTATAGGAGTAATGTACAGTAATGTAGTCCTTGGGTAACTAATGACGGCTGTATTTGAAAGCCTGGGGCATTTCCATGTCCCACCACCATAAACGGTTTTCATCAGAATGGATTTATGTCTATACAGCTTCCCTTCATGACCATCAGTTAAATGGCATGACAGGGACATTCTCTTATCGGTGCTGTTCAAAATATGCTGAGCTTATTATACGGACCGTATCGACAGATACACATACTAATAAAGTACATGAAATTGAGCTGAAAACAGAATTTAATCAAACCTACGTGCTACGGTATGCCGTCATTTTTTTCCAGATCTTCAGAATGTCCCTAAGATTTTATATGTTTACTAAAATCAAGCAGCAGTAGACTAATTTGCATGCCACAGGCACGAGCAGGGATATATTTAGCCAAAGTTCAATTAAATTGAAAGCCGCAGGAGAATAAAAGCAGGAAGAGCGGAAAACATAAACTTCCACACCTGTCTCTTTCTGACCAAGAGCTGCAGTGACTTGAACAGTTCAGGGTGTTTGAAAGCTGTTGCTAGGATACCAAACATGGATTTTTCTGTGAAGCAGAAGCAGACTTCTCCTTCCTAATACATAGTTAACTGACAAAAATGATTAAGTTACAACGATAAAAGAGAGCAACCAGTATTAAATGGTGCAGCTGGCATGACCAGAAAAAGGTGTTTCAGTAATAAAAGTCGAGAGATGAAGTGCATGCAACTGATATCATAAAAGAACGTGGATTTGTTATTGTGTACAAAAGTAGAGGATTTGCATAATTAGTGACTTGGAGTATGTATAATAGTGCAGCATTTCAAAAGCGCAAATAATGTTTACGTAAAACTCCTGAGAGACGATTTGTCACTTTAGATGTTCTCTGAATCTAGAGAATTTCAGGAATTTGAAGATATCTGTAAGGGTACTTTCCGGTACCTTCCCCATTTATGTCTTACAGGTTTTGCAAAACTGCAGAACTGCAGGGATTTGAAAGTGTCTATAAAGGTACTTTCTGGGATATTCCCTATTTCTGTCTTAAAGGTTCTGTGAAACTAGAGATCTTCAGGGAATTGAAGGTATCTGTAAGGGTACTTTCCGGTCTCTTCCCCATTTCTGACATATAATTTTATTTCTGGGTTCTGGCACCTTTCTATTTCTGCGTTTGGAAAGGCGTTTCTCTCTGGCTGACTCTCAAGTGCCTTTGGATACCTGCCTCCCCACATGGTTTTTGCTGGCGTTGAGCCACACCGTTTAGTCTATCAGAAAAGGCCGGCAGCAGTGCGGCACGGCACGTATCACCAGCGAACAGCCGCAATAACAACAGATGCCCCGCAATGGTGAACAGTCCCACGCAGGCCGACTATATTATGGTAAAATGGCATTTATATTTGAAAGTGTCAAGTGAGCTAGTATGATTACAAAAAAACCCAACAATCTAATGGCAAGAGCACAGCAGATCAGCCAAACGAATGCTGAACTGAATGTTCTCTCTTGAAGAGGCACACAATTATTCACATCTATTCCATCCACTGTTTATCATCAGCTATTTAGTGAAGCTCTATTGTTGACATGGAGTCCAATAATTGTCACTGAAGTTCAAGAGACCGGCATAAAAAAAAAAAAATGCTATTATACATTTAAACGTGAAAACGGCCAAAAACGTTATGCATGGAGAGAAGGTGTGGGTGTTCGAACAGAAGTGGGTTTATTTACAAATGTGTCAAGATATGTCTTGCACCAGGCTGAAACCAGCATACTGTAATGCACTTATGTTCGCAGTGATAAAGATAACCTTGTTGCATGATGAAAGGTTAAGTGCTAAACCTACCCATGGGATTGGAAAAAAAAGATATTGAGATGTCCATTTTCTTTCCAATTTCTCCAAGACCAAAAGAAGATCATTATAACATTCAACAAGGCTTACTTCTCCAATCCACATTCACAAATCCCACAAAAGGCTTGGTTATATTTTTAAAAATTGACTTTGAAGTCCTGTAAATGTCTTGTTTCTCTTGGTTTCAAGATCTCAGAACATTTAAAAATATTTCTCAACTTCCTTCCTTATCTACATTAATTATACATCTTAGTCTAAAGTCTCAGTTTATTATTGACTTCATTGGTAAATTTTAGATATTACATTATTGCCAAGCAGAAATTTTAAGAGGAAACATGATTAAATAAAAAAAAAAACTTTAAAATGTAGGGCTAAATAAAGGTTGAAACAAGAGTATATCTGCAAATTAACTTACCTTTGGAGTTTTTGTGCACTTGCCACTTCTTGCATCTTTGATATAGGTGATATCCAAAATCTCAGTCTCCTGAAAACAAAGAAAATCAAAGGGAATAATGTGAAACTCTATGACATCAGGGCATGCAACTCACTATATAAGCAGTGACTAATGGCAGGCGTGTTTTCATGAAGGATGGAATGCACAAGTAGGGTTGCAAAGGGGCGTAAAATTCCCGGTAAATTTTTGGAAAGATCCCATGGGAAGTTAAGCTGGGGAATTTTGGAAATATTTCGTTTTGACAGAGCTCAAAATCACAGCCATATGCAAACTTTTGTAAATAAATACTGAAAAGATTTCAAGTAAATGATTATATAGAATGCTGCATCTTGTTGTCATTTATAAACTACAACAGGTGTTTTGTCTATAATAAATGTGCTCAGTCAGACCATTTCAGCAAGCCATGGAACTCCAAGCGAGCTGTCAGATACAGCAAAGAAAGCAAACTGTAAGAATAATACAATATAGAATATGACTTATAAGCAGTGCGTTTTCAGGCAGATGCGTATTTTGCTGTGTTTTTATGCACACCTAATTTCTCACAAGCACTTGCTTGCACACTGACATCACTGTTAGTGCCGTCAAGGTCCACCTCTTACAATTCTGACAGTATGTGTATGAATTCTGTGCACCAAGGGCTTGTGAGTTATTGTTTTTAAACTCAATCAACGCATTGTGAGGCGATTGGGTCCCAAAGGTTATATTGTCAATGAAATGGTGTTAGCTAGCTTACATTTAGCGTATCTGATTTACCGGCTAGCTAGCTACTGTAAAAACACATTTTGATTTAGTGTTTGCTAGATAAACTTTAATGTCATAGATCAAATATATTTAACCCAGTAATGCAGTATTGTGGCTTCAATGCATCCTGCTATCCTACTATAGTGTGCAGGAGTTTAGAAATGATCTGTGCATTTGATAGAGGAATGCATAGTGCAGGGTAGAAATTCAACTGAATTTGCATTAAATCTGGTTGTTCTAACCAAGATTATGCTGCAAGGTGTTTTTTTCAACTACAGTTCCTTGTTATAGGTTCACCTGCAATTTTGCAAATTTCCAGTTCATTCCCATTAATTCCCATATATTCCCATGATTTCTCATGGAAAGTTTGCAACTTTAAAAATTCCCAGAATTTTGCAACCCTGTGAACAAGTAAAAAAGCTGCAAAAGTTATTTACTTATCTCAGTAAAGAACAGACAGGAAATACTGCTGTCACCAATATTTAAAAGGGTCTGACAGTAAAATCAAAGTCCAGAGGACAGATTTTCATTTGTTAACAAACCATACTGGGATAAACACAAGTCATTGTCAAGATCATTTTACTAAACCCACATCAGTTCATGAGGTCTGGGAGGCATATAAACATAATATATAAACTATATACATATATAAACTACCCTAATAGATGCATGTAATTATGTACAGTATATATATAAATACAAACATATACACCCATAGATATCCCACACAGCAGTGGGTGCCAGCAAGGACCGACTAAAGCATAGGCTGGGTTAGGCTGTAGCCTAGGGCCCCGGCAAACATCAGGGTCCCTGGTTAGTTAAATCAGCAACACCTCAGTGTTCATGGTGATGTTAGCCTAGGGCCCCAAGATAAGTTAATCCATCCCTGGGCACCAGGTAGGGGCCACCCTGTAGTGGGTGCCAGTCTATTGCATCACACACACACACGTTTGTATTCATATCTTTGTGTGGACCGTCCATTCATTTCTATGGGAAAAACCCTAATCCCAACAATGACGACCTTAACCCCTACCCAGCCCTAACCTTAACCATAAGTATCCATCCATCCATTTTCCACCGCTTATCCAGGGTCGGCTCACGGGGGCAGCAGTCTAAGTAGGGACGCCCACACCTCCCTCTCACCAGCCACCTCCTCCAGATCCACCGGGGGAATACCAAGGCGTTCCCCGGCCAGCCGAGAGTTATAAGTAACCAAACAAAATATAAGACTTCTGACATTTCTAGGCTTTTGATTGAAGTTACAGATTTTGATAAACTGAGTGTCCCCTTGTGGGGACCAAAAAAATGGTCCCCCACAACATCAAAATAACAGGTTTTTATTACATTGTGGGGAGTAAAATAAAGGTCCCCACAATGTAATATATACATAACCCCCACACACTGTTTTGATTTTAATAAATCCACCCATCTTCTGCAACTGTTTGCCCTCTTCATGGTAATGGAAGGATTGGAGCCTACCCCAGAGGCTATGGGCACAAGGCAGGGAACAACCCAGGATGGGGCACCAACCTATTGCAGGGCACACTCGCACATCATTCACACCTATAGGCAATGTGGTAACTTCAGTTAGCGTCAGCATGTTTTTGGACTGTGGGGGAAACCGGAGTACCAGAAGGAAACCCCACAACAACACAGGGAGAACATGCAAACTCCACACACATGGAACCCAAGTGGAGGCTCAAACCCTGGTCCCAGAGGTATGAGGCAACAGTGCCACCATGCCACCCCTTGATTTTAATAAAGGCCTTTAGAAAGATTGCAGGAGGAATCCAGAGTACTAAAAGGAAATGTCTGTGACCTAGCAGTGTATTTCAAACATGAAACCTTTGAACCCATATAATTATGGCTGAATAATGTTTGAAGTTATGATTTTATGTTTTGTTATTTTCTTTTCAACAGAAGTTATTTGTATTTTGGTGCAATATAATGTGAAAGCTGCAAAGCCGTGTTTCATCCAGACAAGCTCGAACTAAAAATATTACACAGTATATCAAAACGGTTTGACAATCAGCTCGAGAATTTTATCGTTATTATTGTTTATGTGCATGTTGCTATCACTCATTATGGCAAAGGAATTGTAACATGGGTAATTTAACACACATCCATCATAATATGGGCCAGGTTGTTTCAGCTCAGGCAAAGTAATTTACCAGCTGCAGTGTTACAATTAATCACAGAGCTGACATTTTACCTGCTGTATGTCTGGCAGTTTTGCTGATTTCCAAAAACATAACAGAAACACCAAAACATGAGCAGACAGACCAAAACACTCTTTCCGTACAGAAAGATGGAGAGAGCCTTAATAAGTCGGGTTCTTTTTTTTTTGGACCGTCTTCCTTAAAATTATAAGGATGTCACTTTGTCTTTCTGTAATGCCTTAAACAATAACAAGCTCCAGGCTTCAAAAGCCACAATCTTTTCACACTTTGCTTTAATTAGCATCTCATTCACACATTAAAAAACACCAGGTGAGGTGAATTACAACTCAAATAATTAGTTCAATAAAGCTTTCTAAGATGTGAAGTAGGGTGACACCAGGCAAAATATGAAGCTTTCTAGGGCACCTGGTCCCTGAACTATGTCAATTCAGACTGAGTAGAAAATAGAAGCTCACAAAGTCATACATTTGGTGCAGTTTTCCTTTTTTGGTCTGAATTAAACTGGACATCGAAACAGTAACTTTGTGGTAACAGAAACATTATTTTCTGCTTCCAAGATATAGTATAAAAGTACTTTATTAAAAGGTTATAATTCATGACACGTCTAAAATCCATACTCTTCTAAAATAAACACTCCATACTGCTGTATACTTCTTAATACCTTGGGTAATTTCTTTAAGATACATAAGTTTATATCAAACATTTTATTTAATTTTTTTTTTCTCGCAGTGTTTGCAGTGTAGGAGTGCAGCATTTACTGCAATATGTGGGTGTTCAACCATGAGGTTGGTATAGTTTGTACAAATACAAGATGGACTGAAACAAAGAAAATATGGATTAAAAAGTTCACAGCTTCTGTAATTTTCTTCCCCAAGTGCCTACTTACTCATTTTCTTGAAATAAAAAAACATTACATTTTATTAGTCTTTTCTCTATTAAGACTCCACAGAAGACAATACTGTGCATACACTGCACCCTAGATCTCTAAATGTGATGCAAATCATTTTAAAAGAAATAGCTTTTGCTTTGACTGACAATGAGAAATGATGCTGTGTGTGTGGGGGGGGGGGAGGCTTATATACATTCCGTTGTGTGGACCAAATTTCCCCACAATGTAATATAAAACTGTAACTTTTTACCTTGTGGGAACATTTATTTGGTCCCCACAAGGGAAAATTTAATTTCAGAAAAATGTGTGGCTGCAATCAAAAATCTAAAATAGCCAAACGTCTTGCATTTGTAACTCTTTACTTGAAGGGGCACAAATATTATGGTATTATGCTATTACTTATGTATCAATTAACCACAAAGTAAGTCTTAGTTACATACTTATCTCATGTTAATTCATCATTAATGAATCATGATGCAACATTTTTCCCAAGCAATTTCGATTTGTAACTATCAGTTAATTGAACTACCAAAGAACTACAGAAGGAACAAATAATGAATAACAAGTGAAATACTGATCTCAAGTTTGTTCATCATTAATGAATCATGATGTATCTTTTATCTCAAGTAGCAACTATATATGTTCATGATTCGTTCATGATTTGCACTTCAGCAGTAATTGACTTATTACTAAGTATTTTTGCTCCGTCAAGTAAAGTGTTATGCTTGTATTTTGTTTGGTTACTTATGGTTATGGTTAGGGCTGGGTAATGGTTAAGGTTGTCATAGTTGGGATTAGGGTTTTGCTCACAGAAATGAACAGATAATTCCCATAGAGATACGACAACAAACGTGTGTGTATGTCACAGATGCTGGTGACGAGAATTAGTATATAATGCAGAAAAATAAACACAACCTAGTTAAATCTTGGAATAGTTTTTCCTAAATATAATTGTCAACATATTTTATTGTAGAAACAAGTATCTGTCCATTTCTTATATGTTCATCATTGTAATCGTGTTTTACAGCCTCTGGGCTACACATTGTCCACAGCCTGCCAAAGCTCTGAGATAACCAAGCCCCAAATTGCCAAATTGGCTTTATAAAACAATGGCTGAAATTCGAAAACACTGAAACAAACATTTAAATATCTGTATCTTTACAAAAGGATTTTAAAGTTTATCTGCTTAAAAGGAACTTGGGATGTACCTGCTTTGAAACAAGATATATTCATGCCAATAAATAAACTAGTTATGTCTGAATGCTGACAGTTTCCCAGACTTTTTCTGGTTCATTGAATCTGCATGAATATATGATTTTTTTACCAATGGAAAATAATTCTGTTTTTTGAGAATATTAAAATTGTTGTGTTTTTTTCCACAGTGGGTACATCTACTAGGTTTCTACAATACATTTAGCTAAACATGCAAACTAGATGATTAATTGAGATTAATTAAGTGAGCGACACAACCCTTGAAATGTATGACCTGTCTACATCTGTTGCTCCAAATTTTATATATATATATATATATATTAAACATCAGTACCATCCAACTGAATGGTAGCAATTATTGTAAGGAGAAGCTGACAAATGGTGCCATGTTACTTAGGTGGGTGAGACTCTCTGCCATACCTGGCATTCAGAGATGTACCACTGCTGTGTCAGTTCACTTCAACGCAACCCCAGTAGGATCACTGCCGAAAAGCCCTTAACGGCTTCTTGTGCTGACAAAGGGCCCCAATTTAAGAAAATGCAGTAGAACCACCTCCCGTGTTCCACAGAGGATTTCCTTAAGCAGTCAACTGATCTCCTCCAACATCTCTAACTTAGTGTCCAGCGTCGCACTTGCAGAAAGGTGAGAGAAGGATTCTCGTGAGACTACAGCCTGTGAAGGAGTTCAGGAGCTGCTGACCTTTTTGCTGTGAAAAGTACACCTAAACTAACCTGGGCCTTTGTGACAGCTGTGTCATAACTCTGGCTATAAGTTACAAAAGTTAATTATTAATGAAGTAATACTATTCCTACGGGATACTTTGTACATATCCCGAGTTCTACCTTTTATAAGTACTTTGTACAAATATTAAACTGCAAGTAAACAACAGTTTGTTGTAGAAAAAAAAATGCTGCAGTGAAGTGTTGAGAGACTGACAAGGTGAGGAATGTGACAAATAATAGAATGTACACATTGGCTAGTGAGAGCAAGTTTTGTATTTTAATAATAACTTATTAACTATCAAACACAGGTTTCTGCACTCACTGAAACATGACTCACAGAAGAAGTGCTTAGATTCTGTAATTTGGAAAATTTATAATTCAGCCCAGATCTCCTGAGGAAATGCAGAAAGAGAGGGAGAAGTAGCAACTATTTACATATAAATCATCATGATTCCAATAGTAAAAAACAAATCTAAAATCATCTTCAGAATTTATACAGGTAGTCTATTCTCCTTGAAATTTTACCTTCTCTGATGGCAGAAAAAGATATTACGTTCTTGTAATTATTATCTGCCTGATATTTATATAAAATGTTCAATAACTTATAATCAGGCATGATGGCACAGTGGTTAGCATGTTGCCTTGAGTCTCCGCCATGGCTCCATGTGTGTGGAGTTTGCATGTTCTCCCCATGTGGAGATTCCTCCAGTTACTGTGGTTTTCCCCACAGTCCAAAAACATACTGAGGCTAATTGGAGTTACCAAATTGCCCATAGGTGTGCCTGTGTGAGTGAATGGTGTGTGTGTGTGTGCCCTGCGATGGGTTGGTGCTCCATCCTGGGTTGTTCCCTGCCTTGCACCCATAGCCTCTGGAGCCCCCGCGACCCTGAACAGAACAAGCAATTGCAAAAGATGGATTGATGGATAGATGGATAGATAATCAGATCAATAAAGAGAAGGTGCTATTATGTAAGGAATAAACCATGAGGAGGTGTAAACTTATAAGAAAATAATCTATGACAAACTGGTGTAATGCGGCCCACTAACCAAGATAGATTTGATGATTTTCGTATACCACACACCATGAAGTGGTTTATCCCGCTTATACCACGGCTAACGAACAAATAATAGTAATACAATAAACGAGTCATGGTAAATTTTTCAGAAGAAAATTGTTTCAATTCACATTTAATAGTGTTCCAATATGCTCTTCAAAATAAAATCCCTGTAAAGATAGAACGTCTGGTCAGGCTTCTCATTGGCAGCGGCAAGTTCGTTAAGTTACTGTAGAAACCATGAACGGAGAGGTGCTTGCCTTTTCAAAACGAAGGAAAATTATGCTGATATGGATAACTGCTGATTTATGAGTATAACGTCACACACCATAAAGGTATTTGGAATGTTGAGTGAAATTACTACGCATTGATATAGAACTCTTATTAGGCTGCTGGAACTACCTGTTTGGTTACACGATAATAACCAACACCCACATGACATCTCTGAACCAATAAAAACACAGTATTTACCAAAGCCATGGTTTAATTAAAATTATAACATTTCCTTATGGGAAAAAAACCCCACAACAATGAAAACGTTAATTATTAATTAGATAAGCACAGAAGATTGCACTTCAAATAGATCTTCTGGTGCAAATGAAATATTATGTCAGTTATTGACTTTAATTTTAATGAAATTTTGATGTAAAACAAAATCTCATTTAAAAAATCTAATAGCAGCTGATGGTGTAATCAAAGCATTCTTTGAAAAAAACTAAAGATGAAAGTTGGACGGTGCATGTGATGATGAGCAATAACAGTATCTTTCTGGCATCAGCTACTAATACAAAAGCATTCAAAGGAGTTAGGGTCATGCTGATGATCCATGTATCTTTATGCATGATCACATTTCAATTCTGAATTTTGCCCTTTATAACAAAGGTTCTAAGAACATATTCATGAGATTTTTAAATAGTCTTGTTACTAGAAATATGTGGTACAATAAGCAGTATGGATTCTACACAGGAATCTACACAAACTACTTCACTAAACACTGAAAGTAACAGTCTTCTAATCCCACTACTTATGCATGCATTATATGTATAAAACATATATGCCATTATTATTATTATTGTTATTATTATTATTATCATGCTCAGAGAACTCCTTTGTCCACACCTATTAAGGTTTTTATCATTTTAGTCAAAGATGTTTATTTTCAAACTGTGACAGCATAGCATGACCCATTCATTCACAATGATTTCAAGGTTTATTTTGAATAACCTATGTATCATCTTGGACACTTTAACATATTACCAAATAATATATGATTAAAGGATGCTTAAACTGAGTTATATAACTCTAAATATATAGTAAGTATAATTTGGACTAAGGTGAAGGAATAATCTTTCTAAGCGTGAAACATGTAGTGTGTTAACAAGTTGGTTCGTTGTTTCACACTGCTGTTATGTTTCTCCTGATAAAACAATTACCTGAATTTTAAAAGACAAACATTAAAATTCACAAACACTGCCGCATCAAGTGCTTCAGTAGCGCCATGGCAACAGGCAAAAGGGGTGATGTGATTTTAAGGCAGCCAACCGGTGCTCCACAAATCAGCCTGTGGAGGCCATAGCCAATGACAAAAGACCGGAATCAGCTGCAGGCTCAAACGAACTTTTCCTGACTAAAGACTGAAGTCTTTTTAAAGAGTGTACGCACAACCAATGCATAATATCACACATCTCAGCCCCTGTGGTTTTCTAAATAAAAAATAAACAAAAACAAAGAGAAAGATAGTTAACCAGAAGGATGTCCCTGCACATTAAAGAAAACTGCTTTCTTAAAAGTTTTAGCCATATATTTATATACAATGTCTTTGTAGTGCAATAATATTTTTATTTTGTTTACATGTATTAACATGCACTGTACATGTATAAGAACATTATGGAAAAATAGCATGCCACATTATTGATTGTTTTCTGAAGTTAAAGATATAACTTTAAAAAAAATCTTATTAAATAAAAAAGAGATATTCTCAAGAGTGGAATTCAAGTTTGACGGTGTCAATCAAGGAGTACCACAAAGTAAAGACTAAAAAGGAAATGAAATGAAATCATTCTTTTCAGTTTTTCATTAAGCATCCATTAACATATTTCCACAGGCATCTTAAAGTCCTATTTTGTCATTTTATGTTAGCCTATGCTAAATGTCACGTTACTCATCTTCTAGACAATACATGTCAATGACTCATTTAAATATAATACATTTATTTTCTTATATAACCAATATCGAAGGGTAAGGAGTGGTTTGAAAATAATGGCTCCCCTAGTTTCCTTGTTTTATCGGCTACACGTAGCACAGCCTCACATCCTTTGGCAATCGCTTGTTAAATGCGTTACTCTTGACCACAGTTGCCATGTTAACTGAAGGGGAAAAAAAACACAAGGTCATCCTGCAAAGGGCCACACAACAGACCAAAACTGCGGTTGAAAAGAAAGAAAAAGAAAAAAAAAACTCTTTCTGTTTCCTGTAAAAAATGTCCACTTTGAATTCAACCTTACAGAAAGCTCATTGTGTTCTGCATTGTCAGTATAAATTAAAGTGAGTGGGTAAGAGAGAGGAATTATAATGTCTGCCAGCTATTGCCAAAATGCAATAGCAGACTGACTGCTATTTGTACAAAAGAACCCAAATTTTAAAAAATGAGGTACAGGATGCTTCTTGACAGTGTTATCCATTGTCAGATCTTATAATTTGTATATAGCGTAATAGCTACTATGATCATGTTCTAATTACTAATTAAACCAATGTAAGATTTGTTTTGTTTTATAATGTTTATAATGATCATATAATATTGATCTTTCTTGACTGTAATAGGTACATTTCTTCTTTAAAAATATCTCACCATAGATCTATCCAAACGCTTATCCTGTACAGGGTCACAAAGAGCCTGGAGCAATCCAAAGGACTGCATGCCAGCTCATCTCAATATACATATCTGCATGACTAATTGCACACTATCAAGTCACCTAACTACATGTTTCTGGAATGCTGGAAGAAACCAAAATAAACATGGGGAGAGACATGCACATTCTACATTCACAGATATGGGGGGACAGGATTTGAACCCCCAACCCTGTACGGGTGAAGCGCTGCCCATTTAAAAACCTGTGTTAGATTTATAAATAAATACAGCGATTGTCCTGCTTGTCTGCTTTTATTTTTTATTCTTTGGTGGCATAAGAGATGTGTTTCAGCATAGACTGTATCACCCTGTCTAACTACCCAAATAAACATGCTGAAACAGCTGCGGAAATAAGCAGGAAAACCAGTCACGCAATTATCGCTTACAATAATTATGCTGTAGAATCAGGACAAAATCTAAAAAGTGATAGCATTCCATTAGTGATCGACATTCAGTAGACTCAAAGTAAAACACTTAACCAATGGAAATAATATATTAAAACAGAAGATTTAAAATCATAAAAAGTACAGGTAAAAATAAGCAGGTGTATGTATTTCCAATTTGATTTACAGCAGGGTTATTTTCCCCTTATCTCCTAAGGTTATTGTTACTTAAAAGTTAAAATGAATGAACTGGAAAAATTGACAAGGAATTGGCATTAATCTGTGTAGTGAATGGAAAATATCAGATGTATTGTTATTGTATTATTATTTTAAGGGGATCAAACATTCTCTGCCCAATGTCAGGTCACATTTCAGGATACTTAAGGCTAACTGCGAGAAAATGGCAGGGTTATTTTTTATTCCACCACCACCCAGGGCAGAGGCTGTCGGTATGTATATGTGTGTATGTTTTATTTTAAATATTTTTTTTCTCTTGTCAATGCTGTCATTTCTCTTTCTGAGGTCATAACATTCAAACAGACAAGTTTTAAAATAAACCACATTGTCGACTGTGGCATGCCTAAAGGCCAGTGTATGAAAAGACAGACAAAAACAGTGAGCCGTTTTAAGTCAAGCTGTCAGATCATCTTAGGGAACATATGGCTATTGGCTTGGCTCAGAGAATGCACACATCTCTCTCTCTATATTCATATTTACACAGGGTCATGTTGACTTCTACCCAACATATTCTAACATGATAGAAATGACCTAAAAGCTATTATACTCTATGTCTGGCTGTTGTCTGAAGCTACGGTCAGAGGCTATATTATTGCTATTTTGCTGTGTTATTATTATAGCTTAGTATATTTTTGCAAGCGTCTGGACTACAAGAAATGCTACGGTGCATCACACATCTAAAGTGTGGCCAATTTTGCATTATGTTAAGTGCAAACAGTAAGCTGAGAAATAAAAATCCCATATACAAATATCAAAATCACTGACATAGCTATGGGTACGACTATATTTTTATGTAATTTGACACAGAATAAAAATGTCAACATGATACCAAGTATGATGTGAGGATTATAATCAAAACCAACTCATATTAATGTGTATTCAGATGCAATTATTGACTCATTCCGGCTGTTTAAGTATGTTAGAAGCAACTTCTAACATCTGAGTGGCTTCAGCACTTAGACTAATCGCGACTCTGTAAATTGCAATTTGTGGGATCAAAAATACAACGGTGAAAGGAGAACAAGTAGGCTTTTGCAATTTTATGTTGACTTGCTGCAACACCTGCCTATACTGGAGAACAGACAACTCCATCGGCAATAGAACAGTTACATTAGAATTCTGTACATTAAAGGACAGGAGGTGTCCTGTGGAACAGGGCTGTTCACTCCATCTCTCATAATTCATCAGAACAATGAAGTGTAATTGGTCAGGTGACAGAATAATATCAAGGTTCTTCTTCCAATCAAAAAAGGTAGCTGATAGTGAGCTAGAATTATCCATACTAGGATAAACTGCAGATTGCTGAATATATATTTCTGAACATGAAAAAAGTATGTTTTTAGATTTAACTAAAATGAACTAACACTTCTTTTGTTTATGTTTTTTCCATTTTCTATTTTAACAGTCACACAAAGAGTCAGAAGTTTTAATAAGAAATATACAAATATTAAGATCCATCAATCTGTCCATCCATCCATCCAAATTATCTAATTTTGAAGAGTTTCCCTACTATAAATAAACAGTAATATAGTTAAACAGCAGCATGTGTTAAGACAGTGGTTTTCTTGTCTTTGTTTATTTTTTAACCATCACTCCCACACTGATGCATTGCAATAATGCATCAGTGAAAAAATAAATTGTAAACACATTCTATTTCCCAGTCTGAAAATCTGTATGATTTCAAATAATGAACAACAAATAAATGCCCTGTTTACAATTATGTTGGTACACAGAGGGGGACCAGAATTTGTACTTCCTTGTCTCTTTCTATTTTTGTTATACACTGAAATCCACATTTAAGTAGTAATTTATATTATGTCATTTTATAAATTTACTCTTCATGACGTATCTCATTCAGCTGGAACTCTGGTCAGTGATGGTATGTCAGATCTGCTCAATAGCAGCTCAAAGCTACTATTCATGTTTACGATTACTAAGAGATAAGGCACTGCTCTGATAAGCAATGCACTCTGTATTAATGTATTTTCTGCCTCTCTGTTGCTGTATAGCCAATATAACTTTATATAATATAGCTCCGCAAAATTCAAGAACTTCACATCCTCCTTATAAGAGTATATATAAAAACTTCAAGGACCTCAGATATTCAGTCTATATCAACACTAATAAATTCAGCCTCTCACTTCTTGACGCTGATCACAATCTTGGAATTATATCTCTTTATATATAATGCTGATAAAAAATATATTTCTTGCAATACGCGTGTGATCATTTGGCCCTTTGCTTCTGAATGCAGAATATCCTTCACAGCTAAAGCAACAACAAAATTATATCCCCTGTGTTTCCATAAAGGTAATATATAAACAACATGTCAACAGACAGTATACAGACCATTAGTACCGTGTGGAATCTTCTAGCAAAATGTGAATTAGAAAAAGCATCATGGAGCAAAAAATGTTTATTTGGCATACATTTAAACAACAACTGCTCAGTATATGTTTAGCTCAGTACTTCAGTCATTTTGCCAAAGCTGACTACAGGTATAATTTCCTGAAACACCCAGAACAAAATATACCACAAATCTGAATATCCGGACAAGAACAGAAAGACATTGCTGCAGTGTGCCAGGTCTAGCTATACATCTTCTACTGCCATTTGAAACAACTGACTTGTGGCAATGTGGGAAATTTTGTAATGCTATATGATAAATGAGGCTTAAAAGTAGATTAGATGAAGACACGGCATGATACATGACAGCAGGCTAATATGGGTTTAGCAAATGCATTTTGTTCTTTCAACACTAGTCAGGCTTTTTTGGCGAGATTTTGTTACAAGTACGTCAGATGATTCAGTTTAGCCTTTGTAAGCCATTTTACCCCTTCACTGGACAAGTACATGTTTTTGATTTCATGACTTGAAAACACTTTCACAAAAGAAATAAATATA
>JAAGVU020000025.1:18826340-18843052 GCA_011763525.2 Mormyrus iriodes
AAAAACGTTATGTCTGTATAACAAATAGATGCATTTTTACAGCTTCTAAACTTGAAATTTAAAGAAATCGCATCATAAATTGACTACCCTAAAAGATGAGAGGCATTTAGCATTCATTCATTATGCGCATTTTTTTGTAGAAAAATGTAATGTATATTGATTTGTGAAACAGCAGTTAATAAACTAAATGTTCCTTATTAGATTATCATTTTCTGAATGCATTGCTGTCCTGTTTTCTAAAATACTATGCTTAAGAAAACTTCCAATACTGATATCTTGACAAAATAATTGACTAAATTATAATGGTGGTGCACATATTAAATTATATTTTAAAAGCAAGAACCAGTGTAACAAAGATGTTAACAGAAATTAGCAAAATATTACAGTACACTGACATTTGATTTCTTTTTGTTATTTAAATTGAAATAAATTATTCTTTAAAACGAAATACTTCAATAAATAAATTTTGGGGGGAAAAATGATAAAAATGCATAGTTTGAGTTTACTAAGGAACACTATCTAAACTGCAAATTAAAACATTTTTATTATACTGTATTTACTTTGTTGAGGAGTCAATGTACCAACATCTAGGTGCCAAAGTAAATTCCTGGTAGCTACAGGTACGCTGAACTGCACAGTCTGTTTTTTTTTTTTTTGGAATAGACTGTTACTTTAATCTACTTTTGTGCAGGTTTCGATTCAGGATGAAATTTTCAGAAAGGACTGGAAGTTTGTTTATGCATACAAAGTATTCTTTAATTAGTAATATGTTCTGTATTTTAGCCTAAAACAAATAATTGAATACTAAAATGATTTAATATCCTAACTTGTCTATTGATGCACTTATTCCTGTGTGAATGTGAGTGTTAGGCTTACCTTGTTTTGATCTGTCCAGTACAGGAAATAGCCCTGGGGGTCAACTCGTAAGGTCACCGGGGTCACTGTAGATGCGTCCTGGTGACATAAATTTTTTAAAAGAGACTTTATTATTATTTTTTAATTATTGCTTTTCTGTATTTTGAACTATTATAAAACACAACATCCACAATTGTCTGGTTTTTAAAAAGTCTTGTACTCCCGATTACATACGAAAAAATCTTCAAGAAATTCTTAAATGTAAATTCCATCCATCCATTTTCTATATCTGCTTGTCCTATGCAGGGTCCCAGAAGGTACAGGCACAATGCAGGGAATATCTCAGGATAGGACGTCAAGCCATTGCTGTGGTGTGACATATATATATGAATGTATATATATTTTTTCCTTGTCTTATTTTGCTGCCAGACCAAGTATTTAAGTTTGACTCAGCCATTGCGTAAGTGTCCCACATATGCATGATTCACTCTGACTTGGAATAGTATCTTTGGGTGAATATCCCAAAACATAGACACACAGAACGAAATGTACCTTATCCTCCAAGATTTGTTATTGATTGTTTTATTTTAGATCTTAGTAGGACCATATAGACACAGCATTCTAATGTTAGCCAGCAGAAAGCATCTTTCGCTGATGCAGAAGAAGAAAAGAGGATAGATTTTAAAGCATGGTAGTTGCCATAGCAACAGCCAGCTGGTTTCATTTCTAAACACAAATTAGCTTTAAATGGCCAAAAAGAAAATTTAACATGTGTGGTGTTAATAATAAACCGTTATTTCTGGACCAAGAGAATGCAGTTTAACAGAAAGAACAAATTCCAAATTGCATGCGCATATATCCTCACAGTTCCACGTCCTCGTGCTGTTGTCTTAAAATTTGCTCAGACTAATTTAAAGGGTACCTAACCACAGACAACGCAGATAGGGCACATAGTAACTGCATATTATATACATACCCTGAGCTCTTTTAAATGATCCGTACTAAGATAACGTCAGCTAAAAGAAACATTCTTGCACTAGGTTTAAAATCAGACTTTTACGACATTTATGACAAGTTCAGCGTTATTCTCCTATTGGTATTAACTGTTCTGACGAGACAATATATCTTAATTATCAAATGCTACGCTCATCAAGAACTAAAAACTAATCAAAACTCGTTTCGAAGAATTCAGCTGATATATGTGTCAATTCTTATGTCACTCTGTAGTATTTCACTCTCAACCCTATTGTTGGCTGCCGATTCTGATACTTTTGATTCTTTAGTATTGAAATAACGTATTTGATAATAAAACGTGTCCTAATACATGCGAATTACGGAAGGCGAGTTGGCGGTCTATCACTGGACATCTAAGCTCTTCTCAACATGATAGGCATACTGTGAATATCTACTGTCAGGAGTTGCTCCTAATCCTACAGGTCACAGCACACAATCATGAAGTATGAAAACGAGTCTTCCCTATGGCCTCGCATTTGTCTTCCGAGGGCCATTTAGCATGAAACATTTCTGCCGGACGAAGGCGTAAAGAGGGAAATACCAGCCTATGTATCAAAGCTTGCGTTTGTGGAGCGCCCATTTCCCCTGACGAATGCATCCGCGTTCGCGTTACATACACGTAACCTATGTATATATGTATGTGTAACTGCGCTATTTCGTCTTTATTACCAGCGTGGCGCAAATACGACATATGGTCAAATAGATGAACAGACAAGCCTGGAAGTATAATCCACGTTTGGCCACCAAGAATTTCCTTTTCAGTAGCCAAGATCTTCGGCTGTCGTGTTCCCTGGTGAATGCGAGCGCATCGAAAGATGAACAGGCGAATTTAGATGTGAATGGAATATGCCTGTCCAGTATATTAAATGTTTTATTATATATTTAAACTGTTTAAATGGCATTGTTAGGTCGAATGATGTTAAAGGTAACTGTTTAAGTGTGCACTTTGGCTATTGCATTGTCGATTACAGGATCTGATGTAAAGTTGACCAGGAAAATTAAATATTCGCTACTATAGCGCCTTGAGATCGTTTTTCCTCAGAGACACCGACATCATGCTAGCTGTTAAACAAAAATGCATTTAAAACATGTCAAATAGATATTGCCTGCATTTCAGAATGATATTTCAGCGACTTGACAGAACATCAAGTTGGGTTTAGGCAATCTGAAGTAAATTTGTCGGTACGTGGTGACAGGTGATTTATTTTATTTGGTTTTACTTTATCCGTTTTAACGACTTTAAAATAATGCCAACAATGGCAAAATGTTTCCGTTATTTTTTCCCCCTTCGGAACAATTTAAAGTTCCCCCAATCGTAGGAGAAGTTACGTATTCATGACTAAATTTCGTTTATTGCCTCTTTGATCGCCAGCACTTGTTTCTTCTTGTCACTCATGCGACATCACCGAAAAGCTGAGAATAATGAATACGGAATAAGAAGCTCTCAAACACAGCCATCTGTACGCATACTTACATCATCCCATTTCATGAATTTGCTGCCTTTCTTCAGACTCTCCGAAACGGAGACCGGTTTGAGCTGCAGTGCGTGAACTCCGGGCTGTGCCCCAGCCATTTACTCATTTAAATCCGAATCAAACGGAGAAAAACTGAAAATAAATTCGGTTTTCTCTACCCCAAAATTATATTGAAATATATACAGCAAAGAGGGAATGGGGGGTATATCACTAGGATTCAAGCGGACTCTATCTTCCTCTCTAACGTTTCATTGTCGCCAAAAAGAAACACGGTGAGTGAGAGACGACAAAAATACAAGGGAGCGGACGACTGATATGCGACTCCGATTTGAAGGAAGATGCAGAGAAAAGGGAGAGCAAAGTGAGTGGGTGTTCACGGACTTATTTACAGCGGGCAGATTTGCTCGCTGGGATTCAACGCCTCCTAGCGCTTATCCTGTCAAGCAATCCCACTACCGTATAGAAAAGGGGAAGATCAACAATTATACCCGTGTACTGCGTGGGAAAACTGTGGCAGAGCATTTTCAAGTCATATAGTTAAAATGTCGTGTAATTTATTTGATAGTGGGTCACTGCATACAGAAGTTATGTTTTTGAAGAATTTAAATAGTTCTCTTTCCAACGTTAATTTGGAAATGTAAGTTCTTTTCCCCCAGAATATTTGCCAAGTATTTAATAGAAA
This sequence comes from Mormyrus iriodes, assembly GCA_011763525.2. NCBI lineage: Eukaryota > Metazoa > Chordata > Actinopteri > Osteoglossiformes > Mormyridae > Mormyrus > Mormyrus iriodes. Next base: position 18,830,367 of record JAAGVU020000025.1, read on the forward strand.
TATATGCAGTTTGAACCTGGTGATCCTGTGCGACCTCATTAAAACACATAAACTGCAAGATGTCTCTACATAATACTGCATTAACCACAAAACATGACTGAAATCTTACTTGTTTATCATTTTTATACTGTCCCAAGGCCTATTTCACCCGGATCATTGGATACTATTTTTTTTTAATGTAGAACCATGTATTTTGGGTGGCTTTATTGCCTTTGAGCTGTTGCAATATTCTCTGGTAGGTATTTTAAGATCTTGTTACAAGGCACGAACAAGAATTCAGCAAGCAGGCCGAAGAACACCTCAGGGTGTGGGTGGAACACAAGGAGTGGAACGGGTTAGATTTCACATCAAAATATCTGAGCTTCTACATTAAGAAGAAGAAAAAATACATTAAATCCATCCATCACTCCATCCATCCATCCGCTTACCCAGTACAAGGTGACAGTGAGTCTGTAGCTTATTCCAGGGCACTCGGGACAGGAGGCATCATTTTTGCTAACTGTGTATTTTTGGATGGCAGGTGGAAAATAGAGAACCCAGAGTAAAGCCACAAGAATAAGGAAAGAGCTGCACACGCAGCTATGGATGGCAGTGAATTAACCTAAAAGATACACTGCTTGGCAACATATAAGGACATCTCACCCTTCTCTATCATTAGCCAAGCTTCCGTTGGCAATGACGTCAAAAAGAAAAGAAAAAAAAAACCCTGAGCTTGGCACAACATAAACTGTATGGTATAAAGTAATTAAAACCCACCCTATGAAAGTAGTGACCAATAAATAAATACATTTAGCCATATATCAGCTTTATTGGCTGTATAATCAAAGAACATTTATCCATTCATGCATCCATTTTCTGTAACCGGTTATCCTATTCAGGGTCGGTGGGGGGTACAGAGACTTTTCCAGAGGCTACAGGCGCAAAGCGGGGAATAACCCAGGATGGGGTGCCAGGGCACACTCATACACCATTCACTCACACATGCATACCCATGAGCAATTTGGCAAGAACATGTATAATATTTGAATTAACAATCTTTTATGTAAGTTGTTTAATTAAGTAAGTGGATTTTTCAGTAGATTGTTTTACTTCAATGACTAGCCCAAAACTCGGGGCAGGGTGCTAGTGCATTGCAGGGCACATAAGCTCAAAGAAGCACACACTTATGGGTAATTTAAAGACAGCCTATGTATGAAAGAGCAGGATGCATGTGACCTAAATTAAGTCTACACAGCAGAACACGCAAACTGCAAACCCCTTCCCTGGAGGTGTGTGTTTGGTGATTTCAGTAGCTACACACACTGTCAGAAAAAAGTACCATTTGAGTACCTTTGAGGGTACGATTTCTTAGGTTGTACCCTCAAGGGTCTGCCAATTGTACCCTTGGTGTATGTAACTGTACTTATTAAGGTACAGAAATCGACTAAGAATCATTTTCGTACCATTGAGGATACATTAATGTTGTTTGTACCTTGGGGAACAAAACTGTACCAGGGCTGTACCCTTTTTTTCTGAAAATGTGTAGTGGCTGCTTTTGGAGAACCCGATTAGTTAAAAGTAGAGTAGAAATACCAAACTGCTGACATTAATTCTAAATGCTGCAGCTGTAAAGGCTATTGGGAGTCCTTTGATGTAGATTGTGCAAGCATAGTTCATGCGTGTGCTGCCTGAATTCAGCTGATTGGGCGAGATATATTCAGATCTAAGTGGGAGTAGCAGACGTTAATGAAATCTTTCCTAAGCTTCAGTATCCACAAAGTTAAAAGTTATGAAACATATGTTATGCAACCAGCAGAGGCGAACACTGCTCTTTTTTGAAGAGTAGTTATGATGGCTATTCAGTGTTACTTTTTTATTAGTTGGTTACCATCCTGTAAATTTTGGAACATTTTGTTAGACTGAAGAGGATACAATGATCCTCTGTATCACTTATTTGGAGAGTAGATTTTATTTTGCAGCCAGCACTGACCAGTTCTTCCCAAGACAAAGTACCCCTTCAGAGTAAATCCATAGAAACAAACAACTACACAATTATTTCTATATATCATGTACGTATAGGTTATATCCTTTTTTTAATGTTTATATTATAGTGCACTCTAGACGTGTGACCTCTGAGGTCATGTTGAGCTTCAGTTATTTATCCTGGGAATAACTGTCAATTTTATTTGATTTACGATAGCAATATAATGTTAAAGAATTGAACATGTCTGTCACCTCCTATCATATATGACATCATTTCCTGTCACCAGGATGCCAATTCTGGAAAGCATCTGGGCATTGTGAGCTGCTGAGAAGTGGACCACATTCACCACAAATGTCTGCCTTAATTCCAGGCTATTACAGTCTTACACTGTCAGTAACCTGGCTCTTATTTTGGAGTTCTAATTAACAGCTCATGTGTGAGCTGGGTGGAAGCACAGGGTAATGAAGGAGAACAGATTTTCATCAATAGCTGAAACTTTAAATTTTAGTTTCCATTCTTTCTTTACTTACTTGCTTTAAAGCCCCAGTTTAAAGGCCAGCCTTAATTTCATATGTTTATACTATACTGTGTGTCCTGCCTGTACAGGCCCGATTTCATCCCTACCCTACAAAAAACTATATAATCTCTATTTATAAGGTACTATGACAGATTAGTTGAATCTGTTAATAGACATGGATGTCTAATAACATACAACCAATTCTCCATATTAGAAGTGTCAAATTTTATTCCCTTAAAAAACTACAGTACGTTAAAAGTCCATGACATTTGCCTAGGTCATTTTTATCTGAAATTAAAGGCATTTTTCGTTGCATTAGCCTGAAACATACTACCTTATCGTGTACTGAGTAGATTTTATAAAATATGTGATTGATTGGTTTTGTTAACTTTTAGTCATTGCCCTTGCGGTTAAATATACCAACACATCATTCAGCATTTGATCGTTAATAGTTCATTTGCCTGGCCTATGTTGCCGTTGTCATATAAGACTGTAACTTTCAGTATTCATACCGTCCTTCCTTAAAATTAAGGCATATATTTTCCTATAACCTACAGTCATGAAATCATTTTGGTGATTTATGATTATAATTAAGACAGTTATTCAATAACCATACTATAAGAGTGTACCATGATTTTTGTGCAGGAATAACCAAACATTATTGGTTACAGAATCATGGTTATTTATCAACATGAACTACTGTCGTGGCTATTAAATAAACTCGTATATATTTCCACATATTTCCATCCATTCTATAACAGCATACACGCATATTTATTTATTGCAAGTATTATACTGAGAACGGAAAACTGTACAAGTGTATTATTTTATGTAAAACAAATATCCAGCATAGAAAAGGTGTAACTATATTGGAGACTGAACCCCAGATACTAGTGGTAAAATATGGGCGTATTAATTGGGGATTTGCAGAAATTTACCCGGCTTAACAACGTTTTGAAAATGACATTTACCCTGCGTAGTGCAATTTTTAAGGTTGTTTTAGGCGATGTCTTTGAATTGCAGAAGGACGCGTTAGTGCGCTGTGTAAGGGGGAGAAAGAACTGCGGCGGTCCACCTTTAGAAAACGGCAGAGTCTATTTCCTGGTTGCTGGCAATCATGTGCACCGTCAACATGGCGGGGAGGAAATGGCTCGAAGAATTGAAATCGTGGCAAAGGGGCAAAATGCCCTGCATGCTGATGGCGTGGTTTACGGTCACCGTGGCCCTGTTTGCTAATCCGGTTGCTGGTGACACCATGCAGACTGTCGCCGACAGCAACTGGACGGTTATTCTGCAAGGGCAATGGATGCTGATATTGTGAGTACTGTTACACTTCAGTAACACCCTGGTGGTATTAATGCAGTGGCTGGGATAATGCAGCCAGGCCGGTGCTGAAAATACTGAATTGCAATAAACCCTCACTTAGTCCCTTGTAACATTTAGATTCCTAAAGAGAATCTTTTTTGTTAGTATGTTTTCTAAATCTGCCCATAATCTGGCGCGGATACCCGGAACTACGGTATTGCATTGCCATATGCGACTTTATATAAAATATATTATTGGATGCCTTTTTGCTGCATTTTGGAACTTCTAACATTTTTTCAAGCTTTAACTTTATTGCTTGCAAAAAAAGTACAGTAATGCGGTGGGACAAATAAAAAATCAGCCGAGTATACAATAATATTTACTGTTCCTCTATAATCAAAGTTCCTGTTTTAATGAGAATTCACAGAGTATATGCATATAATTATCTGTCTATCTATCTATCTGTCTCAAAGAAAAGTTTTAAGTTGGAGTAAATGTGTCATCTTCTAGAAGTTATGGGTTCATAGAAGTTGTACTTACTGTCATTTATGTGTTTTATTTTTCTGTTATGCAGCTGTGCTCATTTAATGACTAGTCACCCAACAATTTAGCCATTGTTCTATAGGCTGCCTTACTCTCTCTGTGTATAGAATTTAAGAAACCAGAATTAGCAACATATTTGGGGGCGTTACGGTGAAGACTTTTCAAGGACAGTGCCAATGAGGGTGTAAATTTCAACTGAGAAGGTAACATGTATACAGGAGAGACAGAGGGTATGTTTTAGGCGCGATCCTAAGGATCAGTGGGAAATATTCTTGTGGGCAGTGCTGAATAATACCGCAGCATAATACACAGACTACTGCAATTCGACGAAAGGTACTCGAAGGTCAAAGCTTTGTCAAAGTATCTGAAAGAGATGGTAAGCAGTGGGGTGGTGAGTGGGGGTGACATTGTGGTCAAGGTGGAGACTTAACTTAAATGCTCTGTTGATGATATTATAATTACATACGTCGATGCTTCGAAAACACCAAGAAAGGTACATTTCTCTCCATGAGCGCCCACAGAGGGTAAAGAAAAAGTCAAGTATGTCAGTCATCAGTTGGTATCAAGCTTCCCTTAGATGACATGTATAGTTTCATAACCCTGTTTTAGCGGTACTTTACTCAGAGTACCAGACAAAGAAAATAGGGAAAATTAGGAAAAATTGTTTAGTAACAGTCAGGCACATTCCATTTAGTCAGTTATCATTCCATTTTAATCATGTTTCATATTAATCTGGGGAAATTCAGTACTGATTAGGGACAGATATGCTATTATCAAGCACCTGGTATTTTTTAATCAGCACTGAAAACAATAATTAAAATTTTCTGATGAAATAGGTAATTAGAAGTTTTCTGTTCATTAGTTTGTGCTTGAAGAAGTTTATGAAACACCTACATGAACTGAAACATTAATCAAGTACATAATGTTTAATCTTGTGTATAAACCAGTCATTATTGTAAAGTGTCATTGAATACTGGAGAGATATACACAATAAGCAAATGTCTGTAGAACTCAGTATCCTTGTACTAGCATAACACACATAGAGAATGACTATACATTTCTTGATCCTTATTAAATGACAGGTTTAGTGCACTGAAATGTAGAGGGCATTTATTTCATACCCTCCCTCTTCGATTCCTGTACCTATATAGGAGATGTGGGGGTGGTGTGTGGTTCTTTGTCCTTGATCGGAAGGTTGCTGGTTCGAATCCTGTGATCAGCTGACTGATGCCACAGTTATGCCCTTGAGCAAGGCCCTTCACCCCAGTTGCTCCAGGGCCAATGCGTGCTGGCTGACTCTGTGCTGTGACCCCCAATCTATATATGTTTCTGCATATCTCACGGAGAGCAAGATGGGATATAGTCTAAAAGACAGTTTCCCCACAGAGATGAATAAAGCTTCATTGTTCTGTTCTGTTGCAGTCTGTAATGTTGTCTGTATCTGAATTTTCCAATGCAGCTATGCACCGTGGTGTCCAGCCTGCCAGCAGATAAAGGCAGATTGGGAGGAGTTTGGCAAACGCAGCGGAGCTCTGGGCATCTCCGTGGGCAAGGTGGACGTCACGCAGCAGCCAGGTGGGCTGTTTTTGGGCCAAGATGCCTCCCAGGTCCTCCCGGCCTACGCGACATGTACTTCTTTGCTGTCATAAGCAAACTGGCCAGTTGGCCAGTGATGCATAAAACATCCCACAAAAAATATAAAATATAATAAAAAATTAAAAATTATTATTAAAATTAATTAAAAAAATATATATTTTATTCTAAAATGTAAAATTATATATGTGTGTGTATATGTATGTATGTATGTGTGTGTGTGTATCTGTATGTATGTATGTATGTGTGTGTGTGTGTGTGTGTGTGTGTGTATGTATGTATGTGTGTGTGTGTGTGTGTATGTGTGTGTATATGTATGTGTGTGTGTGTGTGTGTGTGTATGTGTACATAACATAATACACACACCCACTTTCACACGCACAATACCAGTCAAATGTCTGGACACACCTACTGAAAATCATTTAGTTTTCAACAAGATAATGACCCTAAGCACACTTCGAGGTTGTGCTGTAAGTTTTATCTTTTGAACAAGCAAAGAGATGGAGTGCTGTGACAGGTGACCTGGTACCCAGGTAGCCAACTTGTGACCAGAACTTGTGGAAACTCCTTCAGGACTGTTGGAGAAGCATTGCAGGTGGCCTTAGGCAAGATATAAGGTAAATAATATAGCTAAAATGGAGACATATGCATTATAAGCTTGTTGTCCAGACATTTGACTGGTGCTATATATATATAGGTGTGTGTCTGTATAATGTGTGTGTATGTGTGGGTATATTTTCAGTTTATTTTGTAATTTTCGATTCAAGAAGCATAAACTTGGCAATGACGTTTGCCCGTACTTGGCTCTCTGAGACTTTTTGCTGAGCAAACAATAAATCGTGTAACCAGAGGTAGATCTGAAAAACAAAAACAACTGAGTTCGTTAGAAATGTTGTCACTTCATCTATTCCGGCGTGTACTTGTGGTTTGACAGCAGGCGTGTTAAATCTTATGATGAGACGATAACCGTATAGAATCACTCGGGCTTCTGTTTCATCTCCTAGGTTGGACTTCTGTTTGAGTTTAAGTTTCCTATAAGCAGACCTCATTGTAAAAATGTTTCACGACAATGAAACAATATTAGTTATACGTGTAATCTAATAACAGTTCAGTAACTAATCATGACCGCTTCCTATTGCAGTGGAGCTTTCTCTGTTGTAAATGAGATTAGATGAAATCTATAATCATGTTAATAATCATAAGTAATGCACGCCACGGAGCAAGCGAGTCTGTCACACGACTGGCGAAATGGCGCTGCCTAACCACACCCTGTTCATGTGTCGATGATCTGAGTGAGCTTTGTTTAACGAAAACCAGGACAATTAGCTAGATGGATGAAGGGAGATTCTGTGCACGTATCACCTCCAGGAACGTTGGTCTTTATGTTTAACGTAAGGCCACAGTCGCCTCACACCTTTACACTCAAAGCTTTGAATCACACCCCTAGCTTTGTGATTATGGAATTTCCCACGTCCAACTCTGGTTTCCTTGCTAGTGGTGTGTTCCATTTGAATTGGGATGTCAGAATTTCGGAGTTCCGTTTCACAAAGTTGGAGGAACTTCTACAACCCTGACCTTAGAATTCAAGATGACTGCACCATTCATCAACAGAAGTGAAATCTGTAGTTGTAAGTACGAATGAACAGTATATCTCTTATTTGTGTCTTATTAAATCAGTCATACTGTCCAACCTCTATCTGTGGACATTTTGTGCTAAATTTGATTGTACAAAATACCGCTAATGCGTTATCAACTGGTAACGGTATGACTAAATGGCTTTCCGACTTGATTTACTGGAACGAGGTTAACTCGGGTGTGTCTTCCTTCCCATCATCAACTTCCAGTCTCCGAGGTAAATGGAATGCAGCATCAGGTACAGTCGACCCTCTGTATCCGCGGGGGGTCGGTTCCAGGACCCCCCATGTATACCAAAATCCGCAGTTGCTCAAGCCCCTTGTACAAAATGGCATAGTGTTTGCATATAACCAACGCACATCATCCTGTACACTTTAAATCATCTCTAGATTACTTATAATACCTAATACAATGTAAATGCTATGTAAATAGTTGTTATACTGTATTATTAAGGGAATAATGATAAGACAAAAAGTCCGTACCTGCACTGCTGATGTGGCAAGGTAATGAGATGTGTGGCACTGATGGTAAGCGGTGAGACATCAGGCAACAGCTGGGTATGCCTCCATACCGCTTCATTCGCCGGGATTCTACATAGTGCCCGCTATGCGGCCAGTTCAAGTTTTACTTTTCGGAACTTTCTGCTTTTTTTTTTCTGAATACTTTTCATCCGCGATTGGTTGAATCTGGTGGATGCTGAACCCGCGGATATGGAGGGCTGATTGTACAATGGTGTCTAAACTGCCCTTAGTGTGTAATTGTGTGTGTGATTCTGTGCCCTGCGATAGACTGGCATTCCATCCAGGGATTTTCCTACCTTGATTTTGTGCTTCTAGGATCACCCTGGCTCTGTATTGCATAAGTTATGAAAAATTGATATATGGATATTTATTGTCGTCTTTTTTACTCCTCTTGATCAAGTATGACGAGGAACCTCTCTTCGGGGGTCTCTGATAATCTGCCCCCCTCCCACCCCCACCACTCCACTGCCTCTCTTCCTGCTTACCCCGGCTTATCCTTTAAAATAATCGATGAGCTCCTCCTGAGAGTCAGGAGTCTCCAGAGCGCGGAAGAGCAGCTTAGGACAGGTTAGCCAATCATGCGCCTTTGCACCCATCACCACGGGTGACTGTAACTCCACCACGCTCTCAGTGCCTACAGCTTCCCTGAATCTCACACAAACGGAGTGAACGATAAGTTTGATGCATTTATTTTAATTTTTCCGAAGGGTTTTTTTACGTTGATTGCAATGATTTTATATGCTGGAGAAAGTGCATTGGTTTTTACTGACACCAGATCTGCTGTGATATATCCATCTATCCATCCATCCATCCATCCATCAAGACCCCTATTTTTTTTTTTGTCAAAAGCCCCCTGAAAAATATTCTTCCTAAAACCATTTAGTGGTTTCTCCTGTATTTTTGTTTTAATCGTGAATGATTTTGGGTGTGGTATCCTGTATTTCCTCAGAGTACTGAGCCCCCGCTAAGGGTAAAAATGTAGAATTTTCTCTGTTATCCATCCATCCATCTATCCATCCATCCATCCATCCTCCATTCTGCTTACATGGTCAGAGTGCGCCTGCAGCCTATCCCAGTATGCATTGGGGCACAAAGTAGAGGACACCCAGGGATGTCAGTCCATCTCAGAGCACACACTCATATACAGTCACACATAAGACGCATAGAAGAACACAGCAAGAACAGGCAGAGAACAAGCAGTCTGTACTGCCAGACAGGAATATCCGTTCACCGAGGTGACACACATCGGTCTATTCATACAGCTTCCTTCCGTTCTCGGGGGTATTACAAATTTATTTATTCATATACCATTTGTCTGCATGCCATTCGTCCTACTGAAGTAGGTTACAGGCAGCCTGTCACCAGATGGTGATTAACATTTGCCTCCCGGATAGGGGTAAATGATGTGAAGCGTTTTCAGTATTGGGGCAAATGTGTCGCTGACTGTGATGCTTATTCAGATTTAGGCGGCTCTGCCGTTAGCCTCGCGGTGCTGGCATGGCGTTATAGCCGGCGTTAAAAACTGGCAAGCGGGAAGCCGCTGGAAATTAAACATTTCATTCCAGCTAGAGCTGGCTGCAGTGGATAGCTGGAAGTTGTCAGTTGCCAGGTGTGTATATACCTTGGCATCTTGGTTCTGATTACCTAAGATTGGGGTTAGTGAGAGCTTTGGTCGTCTTCCTTGGTTTGGTTAACTGGTCATCCAGTACATGGTTTCTTTGTACCTACACCCTATTATAGAAAGCAAAGGGCACTAGGCAGGGGTGCAGCTAGAAATTCTGGGCCCATTGACAGAATGTCACCTTGGGCCCCCTACTATGGTTTCTGAAGAAATACGGATCGCCACCCCCCAATGACAAAATTGGCAGTGGGGGGGAGGGATTTCCCAGTGTGAAATTTTCTGTTTGTTGTATAATTTTTCCAGAGCATATAGCTTAGAATTCAGCATACTCAAGGGGCTCTATAGTGCTGGGCCCCCTGAATCTGCTTGGGTATCTATTCCCCTGTGACGTCCCTGGTATTAGGCAGGCGGTTACCCTGGATGTGATTCCGGTCCACAGCCAGGCACACACTTACACATACTGTTGTCAATTTAGTGACACCAGTTGACCTTACAGTGTATCTTTGAAATGCTTCAGGGATGCTGGATAAATAGCCTGACCCTGTGCCCAGACCCCCTAGCATCTCTCTCAGCTGAATGTATCTGTGTGTATATATCTCAAAGGAGAGCGTGTTGAAATATGTGAAAAGAAGAAATCCAATGTACTTGTGCAAATGGCAGGTAATGCACCATCATGACAACTGTTTCAGGACATTGGGAGAACATGTAAGCTCCACCCACAAAGTTTATTTACTCGGGCTTGATACTGGTACTGTGTACAAGCCTTATTGATAAACAAAAGCTGATAAATGATTAATAAAATGATCACTTGGTTAAAATTAATCTTCAGTGGTATTGAAACAATCCTTCCACTAGGAGTTTAATTATTGCAAAAATATGTTACGAATGTAATTACATGGTTCATACCAGCTCATTGGTTCACCTATAGTTTCATTCCAAAAATAATGTCGAGATTTCATTTTCATTACCGTGCCTATCTTCCACGCTGAATGGAAATTGTACTATGTGTACTGGGATAGAAATGTTTTATGAAATATTTCACTCACTGATATGGCTAAAAGGCACTATTTGGGGAGTAAAATTACTGATAGCATTGTCATTCTCCTCATCAGAGGGCCGGTGAGTGGCTCAGTGGGTTAGAACCTACGATCGGAAGGTTGCCAGTTCAGATCCCAGAGTCGTTCAGGTGATTTCACCGATAGGCCCTTGAGTAAGTCCCTTAATCCCCAATTGCTCCAGGGACTGTCTGACCCTGTTTTCAGTTGTACGTTGCTTTGAATAAAAGCATCTGCTGAATAAATAAATTTTAATTGTTTGGTTTCGATTCAGGCTTTGGTGTTATGAAAAGGAAGTCTCTGATGTGACACATTGGGACCAGTCTGTTTGCAGTATTTACAAACAGCCATGCCAATAATAAAACTGCTGTCTGCTTCTGTTCTGCACATTTTCGTAGATCTCCCTGCTTATTTCTTATTTCTTATTTCTGACTAACAAGGGCTCCACAAAGTGTCACATGCACAACTGTGTTCTAAAGACTGCTAAGGAGAGTCAGTGCTGCCTCTTGTACCCACCCCCCCACCCACGGTGGATGTCCGCGTGATGCATTACCCCTCCGATGTCTCTGCCTCCGGCCGTGACAGTTGCTTTCGAAGCAGGGAGAAGGCCCCCCCTCAACTAAACGCTCCCACGCTGATACGAGTGCACTCTCGCATGTCCCATGGAGCTGACTATACCGCTCTTCAGCCTGCTAATGCCTGCTTGTCCTTCTGTCTCTTGCAGGCCTGAGCGGGCGGTTCCTCGTAACCACGCTTCCGACAATATTTCAGTAAGTTTTCCCGCAAGGTATTAATTGTATTGGTACTGAGCTGAATATAGCTCAGAATTAACCAGGGTGTTACATGTCTGTGTCCTTCATATGTCTATCTGAACCTTTATAAAATAGCAAAAACAAACATATGTCCTAAAAAAAAATTCAAATGTTGATATGTTAAAAAGCACACCCCCACAAATTTTCCTCTTTAAGGAACAACCAGATTTAATAGAGTGGCATGTATATTATGGGACGTGAACAAAAGCATTATATCCTCTACGGAAGGCAGTAATGAATTTGCTGGATCTCAGGAGGATATAACTTTTACAGTTAAATAAATTAATTTAATTTATATTAGATGGTCAGATTTGGGTAACTGTGTTGGGTCCTGTACCTTACTGCCATTCCCTGTTTTCCCTCTGGCCCAGAGAAGGTGCCCCACCTCACACTGTTTTCTTGTTTCCCTGATGCCAAAATGGCTTTCGTTTCCTTTCCTCCCCCCTAGTTTTGTTCGCCGCGCCCCCCACTCTCTGTCTCCTCTCCTCGTCACGTGGTTCTCTTCGCCTTTCTGGAGCTTGTCTTTTGAATACTGTACCTTCATACTCTGCAGTAATTAGATGCTTGGCATCTCAGGACGTTGGGCTATAACTATGAATTTATGTGCACTTTAACGAGACATTTAAATGGATTGTTTTAGTTAATGCATTTTGTGCCAATGTGCACATTTCTTCTAAGTTAGTTTACACATTTGATTTGTGAAAAAGGGGCAAAAGCCCCAAAAATTTATTTATTTTTATAAGAATCTGGAAGCAGAGCTGCTGATTGTGAGGTTTTCCTAACTTAGGAAATAATAGAGTAGCAGTGATGAAAACAGCATTGGCAGATTTTCTGCTCGCCCTTACTTGCAGTTATCTCAACACAAATAACTGCAGCATTATGTAAAAGCCTCACACTCTGAGAAGAGCCACCAACAACCCCATTATGCAACTGTCAAGTGCTGCGATACATATTCATAAGCGGAACAGAAGGCTAGTGTCTCATTTACGTAAAGAAACCCGTCGATATGTATATGTTTAAATTTCATCTTATGTGAAAATTCGTTCAGAGCAAAAAACTCCTTCGTCATGTTTAATGTTCTGGGTTTCAAGTTTTACTGATGTGTCCGGGGAACAGTGAAA
>JAAGVU020000025.1:18843165-18870927 GCA_011763525.2 Mormyrus iriodes
GGGGGGGAGGGCAAGCAACAGGGCTATTTGCAACAAGCAATATAAGAATAAGTAAACATAATATATAACTTTATTTTTATATTGTTTTGTGCATGTTTTCTATATGCTTTTTTTCAGCAGACATTAAGGGGAGATAGGTGTTATCTTTTTAAAAGTTCATTTTATGCAAGCAAGCATTTCTGAATATCCTCATTTACGATCTCGGCTGTGGACATTTTTCACCCACCCGTCTCTTTCAAGTGAATGTGAACCGGTCATTACGTTCCTTCCCCCCACCCCTCCAAAAAAGGTTTATAAAGATTACTGAGCTTTGTCTGCAATTAACTGGGAAGAATTATCACGACGTCAGCATCAATTACCCTGCAGTAAATGTAGAAAAGGTGGAAGGAATTCATGCCGCCTCACATGAAGTGTGCTGACTGGCGCGGTAATTCCTCATGTCAGTCTCTTTGGATCACGACCCGGCAAGCCAACCTTACGAGGGATGAGATGTCCATTAAATTAAAGAACGAAATGTCAACTCTTTCAGCCACTGTACATCAGATGTTTCTGTTTCGGCTGACTCCTTTCTAGAAAAATGCCGACATATAAAGATGCTTTTGTAAAACAAAATAAAATTCCCAAAAGACCTGTACCCAGAATTAAAAACATGTTAGTTATATGTGTTTAAATGCTATATTATATTTAGACATCAAAATCATTAAGAATTCATTTTTAATAATACAACATGATATAAATATTTAGGACGATTATGACGCAGTTTTGTATTGTTAACAGGTTGTTTCTGCCAAGCTTTTACCGTCGTGATAAATACTGTCCACAGCTTTCCCTTTTTAGGGGTCCAAGCACTATTGGCGCTGGATTCCTGTTGTCTTTGTGGTTTATTTTCTTATTTTCCCCTGTAGTGCAAACGACGGAAGTTTTCGCAGATACTTATCATCACGTGCAGTGGAGGATTTCCAGAGCTACATTATCGACAAGAAGTGGGAAGCAGTTGAACCCGTGCCCGGATGGAAATCACCTTCCTCTTTTGTGTAATTCACACGACTCCTCTGGAATTAGCCATTGTCTTTCATCTAGCTGTCCTCATTATACCCTCGTCTATACTGGAAAAGTACACATTACGTGGGTTAGAATGGAGCGTACATTAAAACTGCCCTTTTGTTTCACCCTTCCGCACTGTTGGGATGAAAGTAGGACCTTTTTGTGCTTCTAAATATCTGTCTATCCAAGTCGTGTCGCACAGATGCGTAGGATATGAAAATGTTCATACAGCATAGGGTATTTTATATATGAAAAAAGACTATGAGGGTGTTTGGTTTCTTTGCCAGAGTAGTAGGAGTCTAAATTATATTTAGTAATTATTCTGGGTTCAGTATCAGTAAATATATTGGGATGTCTTGGCCATTATTTTGGAAAGACAGCTTTCTGTTGGTAACTTTACTTTTCCCAAAATACCAAAAAGCTGAAGATGTTTTTAACATCTAGGGTCATAACAATGGCCGTCCTGGGTTCTCTTGTCTTTCCGTTGCCCCCTCAAGTCCTAATTACGCCTTTCACTTTTGTCCCCCTAGCATGACGCTGATGGCCGGCCTTTTTCGCCTGTCTGTGTGGATCAGGGTATGTTGATTCCGTACTGATGGACATCCATCTTTTTTTTCCCCCTGATTCCAGTTTATGATGGGGGGAGCGTGTGTGGCTCACTGGGGTAGGACACTATGGCTGTGATTGGAAGATCGCCAATTCAAATCCTGCGGCTGGCAGATTGATTTCACCATTGGGCCCTTCAGCAAGGCCCTTAACCCCCTATTGCCCCAGGGAATAGCTGACCCTGCTTTCTCAGCTGTACATCACTTTTGGATAAAGGTGTCTGCTAAATAAATAAATTTAAATGTATTGATTCAGACCGCCTCCATCCACTGCCTGTATTTGTATCTCCACGACTTTCCCATGTAACTCTTTAATTCAAACCTAAAAATGATGGGCTGTATGAGCAATGGAAATGGCAGGTAGATTTAAACAAAAACCACAGATCCTCAACAAGAAGATATTCAGTCAGCATTAATTAAATGTATCTTATGCTCAGGTGTAACGACTTAAAAATGAGGGCTAACTTGCTTTGTCTTTCCTTCTTCACAGCATGTCCACAGTTACCTCACCGAGACACTTGGTATTCCTGTTTGGGGTTCCTATCTCATATTTGCTCTTTCCACCTTGGTCACCGGACTGCTTCTCGGCCTGGTAAATACACGCAGCTTTCCAGTAATATTCTGCTGCAGCCCTGCTCTGTCATGCATGGTCTTCATTTTTCATTACTGCCCACATGATTTTCCATGTAGGCTGTGACTGACAAAACTAATATTGATGGTTTTATGCCGCTCATATGTCCATATTGCGTTTGCAAGTGCTCCACCGGGCTTTGTTTTTCAGTGGGCCACAGATTATTTTTCTGCACAGATATTGATAGTAAAATGGAGCAGTGTAGACTGGACTCGATCAAGCATCTCAGCGATGCGTTATTTTGCGATTTATATGTTTTATTCAAAAACTGGTGAAAGCAGCATACACAAAATAACAATGGCACAGTTTAAAATGTACAGCGCTGTTGCATAAAACGTTGTATAAATCATTGTATAATACAGAGCGTTTTTTTTTTTTTTGGCCCGAGTATACAGTTAAGAAAGGGATATGAAAATGACGACGATGTGATTTCAGCGTAGCACCCATGACCTTGAAACTGAATATTCACCCTTTGTCTCGCCAGATCCTGGTTTTGATCGCAGACTGCATTTGCCCGTCAAGGCCACGGTACAGAGACAGGAAATCAGGTAAAGTATAGTGACAGGGAGCCCAACCTGTCACGGCAAATGTGCAGCAGTCACGCATGGGCGCATTCGGCAGTCACTGCGGGCATGGCAGCAGTGTGGAAAAGCGCAGAAAGTCTCGCTTATTAGGGAGAATACAGTGGGAATGAGTAACTAGTCCATCCATCCATCCATCCTCCATAACCCCTTATCCAGTCATGGGCCACAGTTTCGGGGGTCGGGACTCTTAGCATAGTGTATGTTAGCTTCAAAGAACATAAAGTCACAGGTACTTTATCCACAGGTACTTTATCCATATTTTTGTTTTTGGTGGAGGCAGTGTCTGAAACTTACACATCTGTGGATGGATGGGTTGATGGATGGGTTGATGGATGGATGGATGGATGGATGGATGGATGGATGGATAATCCTGAAGTATATGTCCTGAAATTGTATTTAAAGGATGGAACGCTGATGAGTGTAAAATAATGCAAAGAAGCAGCCATACCCCTGTCACCCTCACAATGGTGCCTGGGAGGGATATGGAGGCCAGTGTTCTCTGGGGGTCACATCCTTGTGCTTGCAGGGTGTGTTTTCCCAGGCCTGGTGAATATTAGAGGCCTTTTAACTGAAAGATGACACCCAAACAGGCCTCAGCAGTATTCCCATTTTTCTCTCGGATAGTGTAAACCGACATTGATATGGCTCTTTCTTTGTTTTCCTGACCCACTTCTACACTTTTAGCAATGCTTCAGCAATGTTTAAGGCTTCAGGATAAGGGCTTTGGGACATCGTTTATGCACCCATGATGCTAGCTAGACCTTTGCCACATTTTCTTCGGGGTCACTATGGGATATTTTCACAGTGGTGTGATATGCGGTGGCTGAGGCTGAAATGGCCTGAATAGCCAGGTGGGATGACGATGCCAGATGCTGGGGGCCTGAATCCCTCCCTCTCCTCTGGGTGTGTACAGTTTGCACGTTCGAAATGGGGTTTCCTCTGGGAATTCCAGTTTCCCTCCATAGTCTCCAGCGGTCAGCAAAGTTGAAGCTTGCCCAGGGTGCCACATGAACCTCAAACGCCAACGCGGTTAGGTTAGCTGTGCTCTCTGAATTAGCTGTAGCGTGGATCCCAAATTCAGACATCTTCATTTTCTTCCTGGGATAGGCTCTAGGCTGTTTTGGATAGCAATTTGGAAGATCGATGGAAGGGCTACAAATATACGCAGTTCATTAAACCCAAAATTTCTAAAACAAGTGTTTGCGCAACCAATTAAGAAAAATGTTTCAAAATTTCACTTTAAATGTGGTTTCATTACTGAATCCTGACAAACCGATTTTTCTCCTGGAAATCTCGTATTTTTGTTGTAGTCATTTTAGGTATGTTTGGAATGCAGCCAGGTCACCTAATGGGTACAAACGTAGGTCTTGGATGTGGGTGATGCAGCTGGAGTTAGTTGAAATTACCTTTGAGAATATTGAAAGTGACAGCTTGGCTATTTCTGTATCTGATTTAATCTTTTGACCCCGTAGTTGTTACTGAGGCTGGATAATGGAGAAATTTCTGTGGTTATATTTGGACTGCAGCCCCAGTTTCTTTTCAAATTAAATTCACAAAATGAATGTGCTTTTAGTGGGAACAGTGGTTTAATGGTTAGCTGTGTTGCCTCACACCTCCAGGATTACGTTTTCGTATCCCATCTCTGGCTTTCCCTGTGGAATTAGCATTTGATCCCCATTTTTACCCTGAATTTCCCCTGATGATTCAGGAACTTAGAGTTAGGTGAATTGCCGTCTCGAAACTAAGCACAGTGTTTCAGTATATAGGTGATGGTGTGCTTGTGATGGAAAGTGACCAACCCCAACCTCAAAACAACCCCTATACCTTTCCTCAGAGGTAGATTTGAAAGAGGATGGATCTGAAGCCGACATAGAAGATACTCTTACGGAGGAAAGGCAGTTGTCGGATGCGGAAAACGAAAGCGCAAAGGTATCTGGGGAGGAGGAATCTACAGGAGAGGAGGTTTTGCCTTCCGAGGTAGAAGTTGGAGTCGCTGACACCCAGACACCAGAGGGGGCGGCAGAGAACACGGTGAGGAAGAGGAAACCACAAGGGGCGGAGGCAAAAGAAACTTAACTTCTTAAGCATCTGCATTTCTCCAACCAGGAGTTTAACGCCTAGAGCTACAAAATAAAGGACTCAAGCAACCTTATACTGCAGAAAAAGTGTCCAATTCATACGGTGAGTTTTATAGGCCTCACCTACTACTGTCCCCACCTACTAGATAATTCTTGTCCCTGAAATAATTCATCTCCGTCTTCTCTCTCCGGCATTGAAAACGGAAAAAAAAACTCATGACATCAAAAGCATGCATTACAATAATACTACTATGTTACTAATGTAAACTGAGAGGGTAACTCTTTGTTTGGCTTAAAATCCTATAATGATTTAATTTTAAATGGTGTTTGAATGGTCTAAAAAAAAAACAGGTATTGTGCTGCTTTTTTGAGGGCTGTGCACAAAGCGAACCAGAGCTCAGATGCAAATGAATAAATCTTGGCTTCAAGGCAGTACAAAACAGCCTGTGTTCCTTTTGCTATGGATTGCTTAAATGTCATTAGGATACAGTGAGATCTCGGTGTTCCCTGGGAATAAGCAACTGCTATCCCATTACTAGGCTCAACCTAGTAAGAACGTAACCTTTCATACAGAATGAGTCCGTAAATGCTCAGTCTAACAGTTAGTATGTATCCATATAAATATTCCCCTTAAGAATTCTATTGGCAGTATGAATGCCACTCTGCATTATGTCAATGCAGTTGGATTTCTTCCATGCCATAGTGGTCACAGTTGATTGTAACTACCTGATTTGTTATTTATTTTTCAGCAGACTGATGTACACCTTGCCTATGCCAGTTCCATTTACATCAGCCCATGACAAATGCTGTACCATGTAATTTAAGGATTTGGTAACGCTTTTTTGGGGGGCAGAGAGTGGCTCAGTGGACTAAGCCTCTGTGCCCATGATCAGAATGTCACTGGCTCAGGACCGGCCTCTGCACATCTGTGAGTCCTTGAGCAAGGCCCTTAACCCCCAGCTCCCTGGGTGCTGCTGTGGGTGACTACCCTTTGCGACCACCTAAAGAGAACACGTTGGGGGAGGTGTAAAGAGAATTTCCCCATGGGGATCAATAAAGTATCTATTATTATTATTGTTACTACTTGATGCAGTCATCATAATGCATCATAGATACCTTCATAAAGCATTATAATGGTCAGTATAGGCCATTATAATGCATTATGAAGGTATTTTTAGTGCATTATAGCTGAGAGTTTCATAGAGTATTCATAATGCATAATAAACATGGCTATAATGTGTTATACCTTTTTATAAATGGCTATAACCGTGTTTATAATACTTTATGAATGCCTTATAGTGCACTATGAAAGTATCTATAATGCATTATGATGCCTGCTTTAAGTTAAGTGTTACAATGGATTTCTTTATTGAAATGAACAAGAGACTATTTGCTCTATTCATCCTGTAGCAAAATATAAGAATCATCTCCTAAATAACTGGCTGACCAATGGAAAGCCTGCTGTTGTCTGTCAGGAGATTCCTGGAGTGATAGCTGAGTGCTCTTAGATTTGCCTCGCTATGATACTCATTTTGCTGCAGACAGCCCAGCACGAGTTCAACATAAGGTGCTGTGTACCAGCTTCTGTAGCATAGCATCTGTCGAATATTACAAGGGTAACAGTCAGCTGTGTAATAGACTGGCATCCCGTGTAGTAAAAATTACCATTTGCCTGTAAGAGGTGAACTTGCATCAGGGTTGAATGCTGCGTGACATGATTGACCTTAAAGAATCCCGAACATTATCCAACTGGCGCCATCTGTTTGGAGCCGGTGAGCATCTTGAGTGTTTTCTGTGTGTGAAAAGGAGGAGAGGATAAATAAAAGTGTACAATTCTAAAACAATGTATTTTAGTAACGATAGTGACAGTTTGGTCGTGACAAGTACAGTTAGGCTTTAATTTTCATTTTTCAAATGAGAACAGTGCTCCGAACTGGCTAACATGGCCTTAAATTTCCTATTTATTGTATTTTAAGTTTATAAAATATGTACGAAGCTCAGTTTGCCTGCATGTTTTTTGTATTTGTTTTTTTTTTGTTCATTTACTTTTCATTTACCTTGTGTCCAATATTTGTATTACACCTACTGTAACGATATTTTGGGATAATATTGCTTATTCTTAAGGTGATGTGAAATTGTGGGTTTGTGCCCCGTCCTGGATTATTCCCTGCCTTGTACCCATAGTTTCCAGGATAGTCTCTGGACCCCCACAATCTTGTATATCAGTGTTTCCCAGTCCGATCCTTGAGGGCCGGCCGAAAGTCCATGGTTTTGCCCCCTTTTGCTCCTTCCAGGGAGCAAAAATGTGGACTGTCTGGCAAGGGAGCTGGGAAGGAGCAAAAACATGTTTGTGGGTCCCTGAGGACCGCATTAGGAAACACTGCTGTATTGGACAAGCGGTATAGAAGAATGAATCTCATTTCTCTCATCTTGCCGGAGAATCCTGCCATTTCGGCTGGACAAGCTATAAAGTATTCCTTTTAAATATACTTCATTTATTGTGTGTAAGTCATGTGTAAGATCTTTATGTATTTTTCTTTTGTCCCTTATGTTAAACCCCTCTGATTTTAGCATTCTGTATCTTCGCCGGGTGTCTTCTGGAAGATTCTGTGGGAGTATGTCGCTTGTGTCCCTCATTCTTTGCCAGCTGCCTTAACACAATACTGTATCTTGTCAATAATGTATCTTGTGCCCGCAAATTCTCCATGCCATAGTACCAGTTGTTCTGTAAAGGTAGGATGGGGGAAAAACAAAGATTCTTAATTCCTAGCTACACATACTTCAAATATCTTGAATTCAATGCTTTCTGACTTTAAAAGATTTTTTTAAAACACTGTAGTACTGTAAAATAAATTTTAATTCTTTAAGCCATATGTTTATATCAATTGATTTTTTTTTTTTGTTTGTTCCACAGCAATAATTGTTTACATCTACTGTATTTATGTAAATAATTTGACACTTTTTGTTTGAAGAAAAACATCAGTCCAAAGCAAATGTACTCATTCCGGGGCATATAGTGATATTTCCATGACTTTCAGTGTACACACATTAAGGTGTCGTTTGTAAACGAAATCCAGAAAATAATAAATTATATATCTCCGCAGGAGCTGTTGCATGAAATAATGATTTTTATCATATATAACATTGGGCTGAATGGAAAGTTTTTTATTGTAATTCATAAGTATGTAATAAGTACTGTTTTGAAGTACTGTGCAAGTCCTGTATGACTCCTACTTCAATTATGGCTAAACAAACTTGTTTATAATATATATGCAATGGGGACAATGCAGTGGTTCAGCGGATAGCACCATAAAATCACCAATCGATCCGCCGGTGACCGTTCCGGTTTGGTTTCCTTCATACATACTTTGTAATTAGCTTATTTGTAACGCATACCATTTTTAAGTAGTACATGGGTGTGCCATTTTCTTCTCTCTCTCCATATACGTACACAAGTGGCGTTTCTTTGTTACCTCCCAATACCGTTGAACTCATTAAGTCTAACGGGGATAATTTTCACTGATCACATTGAACTGAACTTTTCCGTGTTTTCGGGTGAGTACTGGAGTGTTCACCGTCCAGTTTCTGATTATTTAGCATCTTTCTGCTGGGTTGTGGTGCTTTTTTAAGGTGATCCCTAGTGGACTTTTCGGACTTCATGGGGGGTACGATTTTTGGGCATTTAGATTTCCGCTGCATATGTCAAGTCTTATGAATTTCAGTGTTCAAAGTTGCCTTGAATGTAGTAGCCTTTGAAGACTAGTTCGGATTTAGTTAGTTGTGGGCTGTATAGATAGTTTCTAGAATTCCTTTTCCCCAGTTGGTGGTGGTGGTGGTGGTGGTGTCACGGTGTCGACTCTCACCTAAGAAAGGGCAAGTGTTACCAGTGTTTTTTTATTATACATGTATATTTTTTGGAAATCACCCAGTTTAGCATTGATTAATTCCTGAAAAATGACACTGTGGTGAGATTAGATTCATGTGGGAAGGACCCTATTTTGTTAGCAGAACATTTTGGCATCACCAAGGGGTGGCATGCGAGTGATTAAAATGACTGTAGGTGGGGTGGAGCAGAGAGTATTACTGTTTAGTACGCCTGTTGTCGCTGAGATTGCCATGGCTGACACGCTTGAGGTTCGGGAGCTAAACCAAGCTGAGGTGGATACGGAACTCCACCCAAAGTTACACTACCAGCCTTTGTGTCCTCTCGGCCTGAGAGTGAAAGCTCCACCACTTCACGTGGAGCTCTCTGCGCGACGTGCCTGCAGCTCGCAGCCGAGGGAAAGGGACATGTGTTGCAGACAGAGTTCAGCTGGAGGCAGGGGGTTTGAGGCTGAAAAGGAGATTTCAACTGTGACAGTCTGAACTTGAAGCTATGAAAGGTTGCTCCCGTCGCGCAGTCGACTCCTGCTTCCTCACCTGCCATGGGCTCCCCGGACTCGGCTTGACGTCAGTCAGAACATTAGTCCAGTGCCACCTTTTTGGGAAACTGAGGTTGACTTATTTTAGTGCATTTGAGCGCATTGCAGCTTCCCTGCAGTGGCCTAAGGATGTTTGGCCTTTGCTGCTGCGCTGTAAATTCGTTGAGGCACAGGAGGTTTGTTATGTACTGTTGCTGAAAGAGCTTGCAGGATGACATTGTTAAGGCATTGGTACTCTGTGCATGTTAGCTGGTACCAGAAGCTTCTAGGCAGTGCTGTAGAAACCACAGGAAGCTGGCAGGTCATACTTTTGTTGAATTTGCAAGAGAGAAGGACACTCTCTGTGATAAGTGGTGTAGCTGCCAGTAAAGTATCAGACCTCTTAATGAGCTTGTCCTCCTGGAGGAGTTTAAAAACCGTATGCCGGGCTGTATTAGGTTATAGCTCAGTGAACTGAAGGTGGGCTTGTTATTTCAAGCTGCTGTTCTAGTAGATGAATGTCATTTAACACATAAGAATATCTTTAGTCCCCCGCCGTCCAAGTATGGTGGAGAAGTGGATACAGAAAAAAAAAATGCCTTCACCATGTTCGTAACCTGCACATAGCTGCTTCTGCTGCCATAAAGCAGGGTATGTAACTGTTGACTGTACATGTATTAGCCTAAGGACAAAATGGCAATATCAGCTAGTCAAACCACTCTGTGGGTGTGGGCGTAGCTGAAACTGTTCATACCTGATGATCCAGCTGATGAGAGAACTAATCCTGAGCTTTGCTTCTGGCCATGTGCGTGACTATCTTTATATGAGACAGGCACTGCATGCATTTTTGCTTTTCTTCTACCTTTCTGTTTATTTTACGAATGGTGTATTTCTTTGTACACTGTCGGAAAAAAAGTACTAATTTGTACCTTTCAGGGTACAATTACTTGACACTGGGGCTGTACTCTCCAAGGGTCTGTCAATTGTACCATACCTGTAGGTAAATGTACCTTTTAATGTACGGAAATAGACTCTGAGGAACATTTTTGTAGCTTTGGGATGGTGACTGGCTCAGTGGGCTAAGTGCCTATGAACAGAGAATCACTGGTTTGAGCCCTGGCCTCGGCAGAACAGTCACATGTCTGTGGGCTCTTGAGCAAGACCCTTAACCCCCAGCTCCAGGGGCACCGCACGTTTGCTGACCCTGCACTATGACCCCCCCCCGCCCAAGCTATGGAGAGCAAGATGGGGCCAGCAAAGAGAAGCATTGCAATGTACCTGTAGTTGTGCAAATCTCAAATAAAGCATTTTTCATTTAATGTTGTTTGTACTTTGGGGTACAGAACTATACTAGGGCTGTACTCTTTTTTTCTGACTGTGTAATACATGCCATTTGTAAACAGGACATGGATGTTCCTGGTTCTTCCTTCCCCACTCCACCGAAACACACATACAGTTGATGTACCATTCTCTTTGCTGCTACCTCCCAGTTGCCCTAGACGCCAGATCTAATGGGGGTCGTAGCAATGTGTTTATAGCGAAGCAGCTCAAAGTTTCTTGTGTGCTCCATAAAGAACAGCGGGGAGGATCATGCTCCGTGTTTTTCTGTTACACCCTGTGGGTTAGGTAATGCTGCACTGTTATATAAATCTAATCATGTGGATAACCATCAATATTGACAGGCGGCATCCTACACTCAGAAACGAATGCCCTTTTTTGGGGAGATATTGCTCAATAATGAGGTTATTTGCATATTTTCCTGCGCTTTGGCAAAAATTATAGCATTAAAAGATAGTTCAACATCACATGAAAGATATGCAACACCCCAAGTTAAAAATATCAAAAGCACAAACCTCCCATTTTTCCCCGGGGAAGGTGTCTGTCCACTGTATTCTGATAAGTTCTGTTTACTTTTCCTCATTATAGCATGCCTTTTAACTTTTTTGATTACTGATTTTTGTCAGTGTAACACACACAGCATACCTTGTCCTGTTGTTCAATCTTATTTATGTAATGTTGTTATGCAAGACACCTTAAAAGTCACCATGCAAGGAACTGCTTCAGGTTAATGCTGTGTATAATGTCAGTGAGCTGCGTTTCTCTGTGTTGGCAATTTTATAGGGCAATTCCATACAAAGACCTGCTTGTTACATCCATAATGCTGATCAAATGTTTTTTTTTGTTTGTTTTTGGGGATTTGTCTACATTCACTTCAAGAAGATAAGCAAATTAACTTGTTGATACAAGCTTGTCCATACTCTGAGGCATTTTGCTTACCAATTAGAGTCTAAATGTCGCATCCATAATGCTAGAATTTAACAACACAATCTTGTTCATATTCGCGTTATGTAGTAGTTCCAACTGTTGCCTTTGCATAAGATTTCGTTGCAGTACATAGCATAGATTCATTCATTTATGCCCATATAGGCCAAGAAGAAAGTCAGTGTCCACATCATTCCAAACGTTGCAGAGTAATAGATGGTTATCGGCAACGGAAGAATTATTGCACAACTGTAAACGCAGAGACTGCAGTGCTTGTTCAGCTGAACTGTGAAAGTTAATTATTCATAGGTCCCCGTGTTAGGATCGTTTAGGGCTGTGGTCATTTTTTATGTGGACAATCGGGTAAAATGCAAAAACACTAATGTGTGTCAGTTCTCATGTGTGCTAAAATAAAAATAAAATCCCAATACAGTGTTCTCTTGCTGCCTTATAATAATAAACTTAAGAGCAATAAATGCTAATATCTATGCAATAGTCTTGATAAATTTGTGAATGTAGTTCTTCCTCTTTTTGCTTTTCCTTAAAGCAGAAGGCAATGGCAGCCATGTTATTGGTCAAAGAAATACTGTGGTTTTGTGCTCATGGTTTTTTTTTTTATATATATATATATACTTTTATATGAGCATTACTCAGTGTCCGTTTTGTAATGTTAAGCATGCAAGCTCTTTCTAACCTATATGATTCCCGTATCCTCTGATGTCCCATCCATTCTGGTCAATATAGAAGCATGTTGTATTAAAGTACCTCCCCTGTTACTCATGAAGCCTGGTGATTTTTTTTTATGGGTCTTCCTCATGTGTGTTCAGAGAATGCATTGACCCCAACTGTATTGTTACTTTTACGGACCCATCAGAAGCGGTTGCTTAGATTTTGAAAGGCCCACGACACCAGACTTTGCTTTGACACTGTTGTGTAAAAAAAATTTCGCCGATACTGGTTAGTCCAACATAAGTAAACACAAAGACAGAAGGCCATAAAGCAGGGCTATTCAAATCACGGTCCTCAAGGGCTAAGCACTGCTGATTTTGCAGTCTTTCTTTACCTGTGAGCCAGGTGTGAAGCTTCTGTGGCCAAACAGAATCAGCAATTATTAAAACTAACTACCTGGAATAACTGAAAAGAAGGCCTGGATTTGGAATCAAGGTCCAGATTTGAAGAGTCCTGCCTTAAACTGACCACGTCAATCATTCACAGATGACCCCTCAGCCTCGCTAGAAATCTGTTGTGGAAGAGGCCTGTGTGCTATCTGTCGGGAACATGTCAGTGAAGTCGGTGTGCATCAATGATTATGAACAGAGAGCGAAGAGGATCCTTCCGAAATCCGTCTTTGATTACTACGTCTCTGGAGCAGATGATGAGGAGACGTTAAATGACAACATAGCAGCATTTTCCAGGTATGTTTATTTGTAAGCAAATGAAGACGTTGCTTTCACATTAGAATTTTATGCTAGTTAATTTGGAAACAACAGGGTGCCTATTACTATTGATATAATTCGAGTAACTTTCACTCATGGTGGATGTGTATGAGGTAATAGGTGTGCATACAAGCCAAGTTTACCATTTTGGAACAACATCAGCATGATTTTTTCTATACCTGTCAATCGTCCTGGCATTAATGTTAAGTAATCCTACCTGTTAATCTTCCTTATTATGCCCCTGTTTGCTGAGCCTCGGTTCCTGCCAACAGTAGCTTGAAAGTCACATGTCACTTAACGCTTGCCTTTTCTGGAACACAGGTGATATTAGCGATATGACAAAGTATATCCAAGATGGATTATCATGAATGGAATGGAGGGTCACTCCTCCAGGTTTCAGGGTTTGGATCCTGTGTGTCTGTGTGTGTGTGTCCACTGGGTTTTCTGGTTTCCTGCCACAGTCTAAGAACATGCTTTCAGGCTAATTGATGTCTTTAGGTTGCATGGTGTGTATATGAGTGGGACCGGCTCCAGGCTTACTGCATTCCTTAACTAGTTAATTGCTTATGGATCCATTATTATAATTAGCTATTAGTGTTAAAAAACAACAACTGCACAGTGGTAATGGTATTAAAGGACGACAGGGGATCCAAAGTGACATCACATTTTCCATCATAAACGCTTCCAAAAAAAAAAAAAACAACAATTAGGTGGAAGCTGTACCCCCGTGTGCTCCGAGATGTCTCCAATGTGGACCTGTCCGTGTCAGTCCTGGGACAGCACATCAACATGCCTGTGTGCGTGGCAGCAACTGCTATGCAAAGGATGGCCCATCCGGACGGGGAGACGGCAACCGCGCGAGGTAAATCGCACTGCACTGGAAAACCCCCCAGAAGGTCAGCTCAGTCCTGCTTAATATTTCTTCTGATGGGGGCCCTTAATGTTCTCTTTGAGCTTGAAATGATGACTGGTCATGCTCTGATTGTGTAGAATGGGGGAGGGATACTTTTAAATGTTGTTTTGTCATGGATCTCATCATTTTCTATACAGTGCTTAAACTACCTAGGCAATATCAGATTTTATTCTAAAGATACTTGTTTTGTCCAGGATGATTCATTTCACACATTTAAGCACTGCTCAGATAACGGGCAGACACTGCATTTGCATGTTTCTTATATATGACTTATATGATTTTTGTATAGAAAAAACAGCTGAACTTGTAGGGTCCAGTATAGGATGATGGAAGCTGGAACCTCTCACAGGAAACACAGGGCTGACTCTAGGCAGAATGCCAGTATATTACAGTGTACACACATACACACACATAGAAACATGCAGGGCAGTTTAAAGATACCAGTCCACTTTGTAATGTGGGAAGAAGCCAAAATACGCAACAGAAACACACACGAACACAAGGAATTGACCAGACACCTCCGAAGGTGTGAAAATGCACTGCTGCCCAGTGAGGCAGCCAGAACAGAGCAGTACAAATGGGGCAGCTGCCTCATTTTGGCAAATAGCATCTGTGAGCTGTTTGTATATGACTTAAGCATTGTTACTTTGTTACGCATTTGTAAAAGAGGCTACTGTATATATTTACCGTATACCGTTATAACAATAAAATTAACTACTTAGGGAGAATGTTTCTTCCTGTACTGCATTGAAAAAATTTCTTCCACCCGGTGGCGCCATGGCACCACAATATCGGAATTTATAGCGTTTCTTTTTCAGGACTTTTTTTCATAGTTCATTCGCGCATGCAACTAATAGCAGTGTTTGTCGTGTTTTTTAAGCGTGGATTTTAGCAGATGCGCTGCGTTTTCACATCGTTATTGCTGCGATCTTGCAGCCTGCAAGGCCGCCGGCACGGGCATGATGCTGAGCTCCTGGGCGACCTCCACCATCGAGGAAGTAGCCGCAGCAGCTCTGGGAGGAGTGCGGTGGATGCAGCTCTACATCTACAAAGACCGCGACCTGACCCTGTCGCTGGTTAGGCGTGCAGAAAAGGCCGGGTACAAGGGCATCTTTGTCACAGTGGACACCCCGTACCTTGGGAGGCGCCGAAATGACGTGCGCAACAAGTTTAAACTGCCCCCTAATCTCAGGTAGGAAATCACCTGGCAAAATACTACTTACCAAAACACAGTACTCTATTAAAGCTTCCTTTGCTATAAATATGTGCAATTTGCATCCTGTTAAGTGGAACAAAAGGGGCTTTTATACAGAGTTAATGACAATGTATCCATATCAATATAAAGGAAAAAATATAAATTATAACATAATGTAGTTTGATATACTTCACATTAGTCTAGAGTCCATCAGTTGAAAAGAGAAAATCTCCTGAAAATATGAGAAAACACCCTTCTCTAAACTTAAAATATATAACTAAAACATTCTAATATATTACAACTTTATATGATTTTTTTGACGTTCTGTAAATACAAGCAATATAGTAAAAACTGAGAAAATTCCCTAAAAAACCTAATATATTGCAAAACTTTTTCTTATAAGAACCTTCTAGATGCCCATTCTGTTAACGTCAGTGCATTCAATACAGTACATACTTTTGTTTAAATGTGTCAATGCTATTCAAAGTATTGTTGGAACCCTAGTATAAGCTGATCCTTGTTTAAGTGGAGTATTTAAGTGTGATTATCCCTTGTAAAAATACACTTTTTGTATAGCTTACTAAAAAGCCACTCATTGCCTTCTTGTGATTGTCAGTAGCTAAATTGCACCCTTGAGTGCTAATGGCGTGAAAAGCAGTTCTGTGCATGTGATAAATGGTAGTCAAAGGCGTCACCGGATTCCTGTTACCCCCTTAAATGAGGAAATTATCCTTTCCCACAATCCCTTTTTCACCATTTTTGAATAGTTTTAAACTAGTTGCCAAGTTATCCCATTCTGCAGCAACACCTCACACACACCAACAGTTCTCAAGCTCGCTACGACAAAGAAATCCAAACAAGCTATACTCCTCGCATTATATGTTTTTTTTTCATTTTTTAATTTTAAGTATAGATTTTATCATTGGAAATTATTGCTCATTGTGCTCTAAGACACTTGTTTACAATCAAATGTCCAGCGTAGGTCTCTTTTGCGTGCATCGGTATAAACTCCCTGCCCAGACACTATGGCAGCAATTAAATTCTGAGGCATGATGCTGTTCCAATGCAGGACCCACAACCATTCAATGTCAAGGCGGACAGTGCGACCACAAGTGAACCAGGCTCCCCAAGTTTCCAAGTTAGTGGCTTACAAAAAAAAAGAGAGAATGCTAACATCTGGTCTTTATTAAGCAAATCCAGGGCTAGGCTATGAAAGGATAGAGAACTGAATTTTATAAGTAGAATGTATAAGTGCTTTCTGGAGACAGGTATATCAACTAATGCAATGTGACTGCACATGTATAAGAGGTTGTTACGGTCTGTTAATGCAGAGGAGTGTGCAGGATACTGTAGCCTCTTATTCTGATGAGCACTTTACAGCACAGCCAGGATACCACACGTCATGTTTATTATTCCCAAGAGACGGTGGGGGGACTCATAATGTACAGATTCCAGCACTGCATGTTGGAGCTAATGAATTCAAGGGGGTGGTGTGTGGCTCAAAAGGCTAAAGGCTGGGTCATACTACTCCACACACACGCAACACTCACTCACAAACGTTCATACTTCTCCGGTCAAGCCACGCACTTTGCACATGCGCATAACGTGCCGTAGAGGAACCACATTTGTGGCGACACAAATTTGGAGCGCAGCAGGCGTTCGTCCACGGAGGTGCACGATGACGTAAGTGCGTCATAAAAGTCCATAAAAGTACAGACCAGCCTTAAGCCTCTGTAGCTATGATCAGAAGGTCTCTGGTTCAAGCACGGCCATGGCAGAAGTATTACATATCTGTGGGCCCTTGAGCAAGGCCCTTGACCCCCAGCTCCCTAGGTGCCCTAAGGTAGCCCTTTGCTGCGACCCCCAACATTGCTCTCACCAGTATGTGTGTCTCATCAAGAGCAAGATGAGGTAAAGAGAATTTCCCCACAGGTATTAATAAAGTGTCTCTATTCCTTCATACATTGCAGTTACTTCATCCAGAATCACATGTACAAGACCATGAAACCATATGTTACTCAAAGGGAAATGGACATATGATAATGAAAATGTTTTATTGGTTTTCCAACAAAAATACATTTCTCACATTTTCAGTTATTAAATCAGGTACCAACTTGTTTCTTTTATATATTTACGCGACACGTTTTTTCCTCTGTCTTGGGGAACCTTTTACCCATGAGAAACTGGTGAGATTTATAAAGCTTCGCATAGCTAGCATTTAATACAGTGTGTCATTCATGTAAAGGGACTTTCCCCCCCTATGAATTCAATGAAAAGAGCTGTACTTTAAGCATCCTTGTATAATTATTGACTTCCTCTTTCATGCAGCCAGATGAATTATTACCATTTCAGAGAGATGAAGGTTCAAACACGGGGTCGTATATTTGGTAATGGTGCACCCTCCTCTGCTTTTTTTTTTTCTTTTTCCAGCTACAATGTCACAGTGTGAACTTCTCAACCTTTCGGGGGTCTTTTTCTTGGCACGGTGAGACAGACTTGAGAAGAGTCAACAAGGTGTCGTTGAGCTGGGAAATCAATATTTGGAGCAGGAGTTCCGGAACTCACCCCGACTTCCAGCTTCCAACGAAAACAATAACAGTTTCTGGCTAATTTAATTTCGTAATCAAGGTCTGTTGGTTTTATTTCAGCATGGTGAATTTCGAGACCCCCGATCTGGCTTTCTCCTCAAAAGAATGCCACGGAGAGGATAACGGCTTGGCTGTCTATGTTGCCCAGGCCATAGATCCAAGTCTGAAATGGGAAGATATTGCTTGGCTGAAAAGCACGACGACCCTGCCAGTGGTGTTAAAAGGAGTTCTGACCGGTGAGTGATCCAGGGGTATTAAACAGAGCGTTCAGATTTTCTCCCCCATTGCCTTTCATTATACAGGACATTGATGACATTTTTCAAATCAATTTTTTCTGCCAAGTAGGTTTTACTGATTACATACACACTACGCAATAGAATCTTATTGCACAGTCCCACACCTGCAAAACTACTTTGAAATATGACCTGACGTAATACTTCCATTGTCAGGATTTAATCCATCCATCCATCTTCCTGGTCATGGGTCAGGGGTGGCTTGGACCCTGTCCCAGGAAGCATATGGCACAAAACATAGGTGTGCTCTAGATGGGACGCCAGTG
Organism: Mormyrus iriodes; assembly: GCA_011763525.2. Taxonomy (NCBI): domain Eukaryota; kingdom Metazoa; phylum Chordata; class Actinopteri; order Osteoglossiformes; family Mormyridae; genus Mormyrus; species Mormyrus iriodes. The sequence goes on from JAAGVU020000025.1 coordinate 18,861,461, forward strand.
TGAGGAATTAATATTATTCATATAAAGGAAATACACTTTATGATATCTGAAGTTGGCAGTGTGTCTTTGTTCTTTTCAGCTGACGATGCCAAGGAGGCTCTCAAATATGGCATCGATGGAATACTTGTCTCCAATCATGGGGCACGACAGCTAGACGGAGTTTTGGCTACTGTGAGTATCAGCACACAAATGGAGCAGCTACCATTTAGGCAGCATCTGAATTTGCCACTGAATGTAGGTCTACATTGTGTTATCACCACCACGGTATAAGGGACTGATGATGTCACTTCCTGTTTCTGCTTTGTTCATGTGAAGTTCAGTCTACTCCAAAATCATAAACATGGACTCATAATTGAGGTGGTACTCACAATCGAACCGCTAACACATTTCAGGGTCTTTAATCAATATTCCCACGTAGATCGATGCCCTCCCGGAGATTGTGGAAGCGGTGGGCGGAAGAGCAGAGGTTTTCCTAGACGGGGGAGTACGGAGGGGGACGGATGTGCTGAAGGCCCTGGCTTTGGGTGCGAAGGCTGTGTTTGTGGGACGGCCTGTCCTCTGGGGACTCGCCTGTGATGTAAGAGATCACTTGTTTCTAACGTTTGTGCTGTGGCTGGTTTGCTGTGTGCGAGTATCTGTGGATGCGTGATCAGAGGGTCACTGGTTCAGATCCCATGGCTGGCTGAATGCCATCGCTGTTAGGCCTTTGATCCAGGCCCTTAACCCCAACCGCTCCAGGGCCAGTCTAACACAATTGTCCGTTCTTTGTCTCTTTAGGTAAAAGCATCAAATAAATGCAATGCATGTGATTAACATCCAGGTTGCCTCTAAGCTTATATTAATTTCAAAGATTTCCTAACACACACCTAATTCTTTTGTTATGCTAATTAGATTGACTGACTACGGTGGTCGGAAAGGAATGACTTGAGCCAGGCATTAAACACAGCAGTGTTTTGTGTATCATGCACAATTGCTAAATTACACTTTGTTACTGTTCTCATACAGATATTGTTAGCCTGGGCATAAATGTGGGTATGGATGGTAGGGGCATTTTCCAAATACTGTGGGATTCCCATGTGTCTTTAGGGGGCAGGGACTGATTTGGTTCATATCAGTGTTGAAACCAAACCTATGCCATTGATAGTTAGTCTGCTTGCTGTCAGGTTACTGGTCAAAGAAATAGATGCTAATTTGTTTTGGGAAAACTATTGATACGATTTATAATTAAGCTTGGTACATTTTAAATTGGGTCTCTGTATTTTCACTAGTTTATTTCAAAGCTCAGGCCTTTTTCATCTACATAATTACTGTTTCTACATATCAGGTACAATGTGAGTCAACATGGTAAATATACAGTATGTATATTTGTATGTATCTCTGTTTAAGACTGAAGTGTGGGTCCATAATGTAATCCGGAAGGATACAATACTATAATGACATAAGGGATGGTTTATCTCTACCAGGGTGAAAAAGGCGTCAGAGAGATTTTACAGCTGCTGCACGAAGAACTTCGCCTTGCAGTAGCACTGACAGGTACAATTCATACTTTGTGTTCAAATTTCTAAAAATGTACAAAGGTCCAACCATCCGTCTTTTAACTGCGTATCCTGGTCACGGTCATGGGTGGGGGCTCTGAAGTCTATCCCAGGCAACATACAGTATGGCTGGGGTACACAGAGTCGGCTCACAGAGATTTTCATCTACATTTATCTACATTTGCATGTTTCGTCTATATTTGCATGTTACTCACTTAACATTGACTAAAAATACACTCAATATCCTTTGCTAATAATTAAAAACAGCAGAGAAAATTTGAGGCATTCTCAAGGGACATTAAATACTGCTCTGTTTCATAGGATGAAACAGTTAACTAGTGCATTTACAGTTAAAGGACAGCTTAGAATTTATCTTTGCCATCACCACACAACTATTTAACAGGATATCAGACATGCACTGTTACATACTCTTTCCATGTTATAAAGGAAACTTGTTTTATTTGACTTATATTTTCATTTGTAGTTGTTCACTCAACTTTACAATGCTTAACCAGAATAAAAATCTGGCTTTATGTTTATGAAATAATTGAAAAAATGGTAAAAACCTGTGGTGTGCAAAAACGTTTGACTGGTACTGTACCTTTTCAGGGGCCCTAGGCAAAGTTTTACTTGGAAGGCCCCCCTACCAAGAAAATTGATGATCATTTTACTTCCTCTACAGCGTAATTCAGGGGCCCTAAACAACTGCCCGTTCTGCCTATAGCTATAGCGGGCCTTGGGGGGTACATCACAGGTCATATACCTAAACACACAATCGTATACTATGGCTAATTTAGAGATGCTGATTAGCCGAAACTGTATGTCTGTGGAAGGAAACTGGAGTGTCCAGCGGAAACCCTCACATCACAGGGAGAACGTGCAAACTCACAAAGGGCAGACTGGATTCTGACCACCCCCACTCCCATTGCCCCCAGTGGAACTGTGTGACAACAGTGGGCCCAAGGAGCTATTGTGTTGTCCTGTAAAGGTCCAGTTAAAAAATAAATATATATGCCCCCTTATATTTATATTGATAAAAAATATGACTAAATGGTTAATGATTTAAAGATATTTAATGGTAAATTTCTTTCTCCTTTTTTAGGCTGCCGTACACTGAAGGAAGTCAGTCGTTCCATCTTGAGAAAATCTGGGATTTCTTCTAGAATTTAAATAATCATTAAAAACATAATTATAAAGTAAAATTAAAATGAATTTGTACTTTATACTGAAAACTCTGACTCTTGATTTATAGTTACTGTAATCAATAAGGAAATGTGTTTGTAATTGTTATAATTATTTATATGAATATAACAGTAACAAAAGGATGTGGAATCTGAAAATGTATGTGCAGTCTAGTTTTACTCTTTGAAAAAAAATGCTCTATGCAAAAAGATATATAGAATCAATAAATGCATTCTTACATAAAATATATCATATCAAGCTTGTTTTTTGTGAATATTCCTATATACATGTCATTTTTAAGAGCTGGACTCTTGAACACTGTGCTGTAGCTAGAAAGCCTTGTCTGAATGCTTCTGCACCATGTCTATACCCCAGTGAAAGAACATGAGAATCAGATAACTTATCTATCCATCTTTAAACCACCTGCCCAACACAAGGTCATGGGCGCAGCTGTACCCATTCCCAGGTGGCATCCGGCCCGAGGCAGGGAACACCCTAGACAGGATGCCAGTCCATGCCTGGGGTATGTACACTATGGGCAAATTTGGAATGCCGGTTCACCAAACTGCATGTCTTTGGACAATGGGGAGAACTTGCAGACCACGCGTTGGGTCTCAGGTGTCTAACTGTGGAGGTGTAGGGTGACAGTACTACGCACTGCTCTACTGTGCCACATTAATACTTACCATAACATGATTCTCCTTCACGATCAAATAATGTACGATTAACTTGAGGTGTAAGTACATAATTATGGGAAAATAAAATATAACGCTGAAATAAGGTAATGAATGAATGAATGAATGCTTTTATTGTCATTGCACAAGGTACAACGAAATCGGGGAAACTGTCCATGTCGGTGCAAGAATGGAGGATACAAATACAGAAAAAAATAATACGAATAAAATATAAAATAAACAATAAAAGCAAAATAAACAGAAAACAAAATATAAATGAGTAAATGGAATATAAATTTGAACATAAAAGGAGAGTAAAGAATAAAAATGGAATGTAACAATAAGTGAAGATGGATGAAAGTATAGTTCCATTTATATTGTTTCGTATCATGGTTTCTTCCTTATGCAAGGCGGTTGAACATTCAGGTTGTGTTATGTTTATGCTGTTTGTAGGGTCAGCTGAATATTGGACAATTACGTTATATCGCTGACATCAAATGTGGAAGGCAGCGAAAGGGGCCGGTAAGGTCATGCACAGTCTGGGGGATTTCTAAACCAGCAATTTCCATGGGGAAGTTGCAGCTACTGAAAGCATCCATTATGCCCCTGGACTTGGCATAGGAGAACAAACTTCTTCAACTCCCTGTTCATTAGTAGTTGGTAAGTTTGAACTTTGCCTGTTAGGTCTTAGACTCTTAATCAAATGTACATGAGTTCTGGCCAGAGTAAAATAAATAAATAAATGCGTTCCTGTTAATCGTATGACGTTTCACTATTTAATCTATTTTGTCACACTATGTGAAATAAAGTGCCTTTACTGGGTTGAAAAGACCTAGCAAAGTCACCTAGAAAGTTCCGCCCAGACCAGAATTTATCCTAGTATAATGAAAAAGTTGTATTTGGTGATTGCTTTGGAAAAGAAGAGAAGTGTGCTGATGTATTACTCATCTAAGAATTACCGAAAGTTAAGCCCGTATTTTCAGCTGGGGTCCTACAGCTGTTGTTCAAATCCATCTGAGCATGTGTGAATGGGACCTGAGCCACGCTAAGCATAATGACTAGCTGGGGTCTTACTTAACAGGGCGCTTTTGTTTAAATTGAGGGGGCAGAATGACTTCCAAAGAAAGAGACGCTTCAGGATAAAGGAGCTGCATGCTCCGTGATAGAAATGCACTTACAGGAAAGTAAAATAAACATACACCACGTGTGACGATATGTTAGGATCCTGTTGAAAACACCCCCCTGCCTGTTCCTGTTTAACTTGCACAATTGTTAAGACACTCATGTCTTAATGGAAAACATTGTATGCGATAAATGAAATTGTACTGTGTTTTATGAGTAACTGAAGCATATAAACACCAAGAAATAAGGCTGGTGGCCTCATTTGGAGCACTACATAAGCTCCTGACAGTCAGCAGCAACGGCCCTAAATCCTTTTAGCACAGGCTACTGACAATGAAAGAAAGATTTTGATTAGATTGTCATGCTTTAGGCTCTTATTATTATTATTTTAAAGCTTATCTGCAAGCCGTGGTTAGAAGTAATTGGGAATGTATGCTTTTCTGTAAGCCATGTGAGCAGTGAGGCGGTTTCAGAAGTAATTCTGGTGTGGTTTTCCACTTTAAGCTCGTTTGTTATTTCTCCCCAAACCATGTATGTATGCTATGCTTGTGGGAGGTATCTGACTGTCTGGTGTCGGCTCTCCCTGCTAGACCAAAGAGTAAACATCGACAACAGTCATTTTCGGATACTGGGTGGATGATTTCCATTTTAAGTTCTTTTCTACCAGGACAAAATCAAATGCAATGAGAATAGCTAAAAATATTAAATACAGATTAAATTTTTTATATATATTTAATGTATCATATATCATAACACCTCTGATTACCCTTTAAAAATGCACTTTTTTTTGCATAATTCAAATAATTACGGTTTTGGATTTTTATGTATGATCTTAGCTAAGTGTATCATGAGGGGTCACTTCGTGATAGGCCTGTAAGGTAATAATTTGCACTACATTTTCTGTAGAGGGCAGTGTTGCCTAAAAACTTTATTTGTTTTATGCCCTAAATGAGACATTAAACATAACACTTACACACCGACGAAAAATCATATAGACAATGTTAACGTCTAACTTATATTTAAATGTAATACAAATATAAATACCTCCTGGGTTCATACTTTTACTGTCGTATGTTAGTGTCACTATATGACTTTGCATCATTCACAAAATGACTTTCTTTAATTCACAAAATGTATTTCGACCACAAAATGACTTTCTTCTGTTCACGAAATGCAAAGTGCCGATATCAATTCTGTGCACAAAATGAAACGTTCCTTTTGATTTCTGTGCACGAAAGAAAGTGAAGTCTTTATGTTTTCGTGGACAAAATGCAGCAAGGCGTTACTTGATTTCGTCATTAAATAATCCTCTTTGCGACACAGAATGTATTTTGTGCACGGAGATGAATGCTTGACACTTGACGCCCCATACAATGTTGCTAGACCACAACTGACAATTTCCTAAGACATACCAATTTTTTCACGATACCGGATTCAACAACCAGAATGTAAAAAGTATTATTTGTACCATACATATACAGGGTTGCCAACTCTAACGCATCTGGCATGGTACTCACGCTTTCAGACTGTCACGGTCATACAAGAAATCTTACAGCAAATCTATATTGTTCCATTATAAACCTAAAATTAGCTACATCAATAGCTTTGGGGCGGTTTTCAAACCCTAGAGACTATTTACAAGGTAGTAAAGCTCTTACATACATGTAAATTCATGCGCAGACTTGTCTCGAATTGAATTTCTCACACCAGCCAGCTGACCAAAGTTGGCAACCCTGATATATACAAAGAATACCATGAGATACGTTATTCAATATGCCACAGTAATTATCAGTTTAATTTTAAATCAGACTATTAGTAACTAAGAAAAATACAAAATCAAATTTATTAGAAAATGGCATAAACTAACTTAGATTTAGATGTTCACATTTTACATTCTTAAACTGACATGCAAAACTACAGTGAGTACATTATTTTTGAAAACAAATGAGAGTTAAAACTTTACTTGGTTTTTGTAAGTAATAAATCTTACTTATTATTGGTATACTGTGATTTACAGATTTTCTCTATATCACTGAAGAATACAAAAACGTAACAACTATTAAAATCTTTAGAAGTGGATCATATTTCTGACCAATCAATGCTGAAAATATGCATGGAATTGATTTCATTTCAATGCTTATTTTGATGGAGACTTACAGACAGCACAAATAAAATGTGCTCCTTTCACCATGGTTACTGTTGCTATGGAAACAACCTTTGTATAGAAATGTCTTCACTTAAAAGTGTCATAAGAAACTACAAGAGATTTGCAGGGCTGCCTATGTCTTGACACATCAGGCATATTCACCTGCAAAATATCATTACAGGTTCAGCTGGTATATCTGTCTTGTAAGAATCATTTAATAAACATAAGATACCGGTCAAACCAGAGATATCCATATGTGAGAATACAAAAGCAAATAATACATATATAATAATAAGATATAATGCCCTGTATGGTCAAAAGTATTTGGAGACTCCCATTAATTGGAAGAATTAGCTAATTAGGCCACATCTATTGCTGACACAGGTGTATAATTAAGTACACAGCCATGGAATCTCCAGCAACAAATATTGGCATCAAATTTTCAAATTTGCATCATTACAGGATGCCATCTTCACTTTCACTTTGCCAAAGTACTGCTAGAGCTGCCCAGGTGAACAGCGAGAAATTCTGCAATGGAAACATCTGGGGGCAGGTTCAGTTGTGCAGTGGTCTGCGATACAGGCTCATAGAAAAGGACCTGATCTCCCAGAATCAATACTCTGTCTGAACAACAGAAAATCCCACCAGCAATGTGAAAAGAGTAGGGGCTATTATAGCAACAAAAGGTGGACTAATGTCATGTTAATGCCCTAGGTTTTTGGAATGAGATGACAGTATACATCTATGATAATATTTTATTTTTTTAATACTAGTAAACGATTATCCCTCCCCTTTAATTGTAGGACAATTGATACAATCTTATGACATTGTATAAATGTGAACAAGAGTATAATTGTTTAGGTCAAGTCAAAGTTATGGTCTATGGTTAATAGAATTCAGTGATAGACATTACGTTATAATGGGAAGAGTAAATCTGGTAAATCAGAAAACGGATTGTTGATGGGAGGAAGCACATCTGTTTGCTTGAAAAATCTTGTAACCTCAAGGACTTTTTTCAATGTGGTATTTTACTCTGTATACCCCAGTTAAACATCTGGAGCTGTCGTTCTATGAAATATTTTGTTTGTTGTTATTGTCTATTTATTGACATTAGACGAAACCCAAAAATTACTCAGATCATAAAAGAACACATTTTTGTGGTCTCTTCGACAAAAAAATTACTTTGACCAATATAGATCTAAAACCAATATTTGTGAATAATTGCAGCAATCTGTTTTTCCTATTTGGCCCAAAATGTGGCTTGTGGCTTGCTTGTCATTTACCAGCAGATGTTTCAAACTTTTATAAGAACCTACATGTGTTTGAATTTGTGCATAGTGGAAAATCATTAAGCCAAATAAAAAAATCTGCTCTGCAAAGCCTTTCAGAAAACATCTCCCAAAAAAGTATACTTTCATCTTCTTAGTGCAAATATGTAATTCTGTTCATGTTAGCCATAATCGAGAAATTGAGTGGAAATAGATTCCACTCAACAAATAAAAAGTAAACAAACAAATAAATAAACAGTGTGCGGTAGTTTTCCTTTATAATTTTCCTTCCCCAAAGCCACCACAGGGAGAGTTGTGTCTGTGGTCACTTACAGACAAAGACGAATATATAGGAAAACTATATAAATGACTTATTTTACTAAATAAGGTGTTGTGAGATGGATGGATAGATGAAAAACAGCAAAATATAATAACATTACGTAAAGAGAATATAAACAAAAATGAATGCTGTATTATGCATCGCAAGGTAAAGTGTGCACAAATAATTATATGTGATAAAACTTAAAGACTGTAACCAATTTGGGGGGAAAGGATCTGCAATTTTAGGAATGGGTTTCCTTTTTATTTGACTTAAACAGTACTGAGTCACTTAATTTTCCTCTTAGCAGGCTTAATTTCTGTAAAATGCATGTCCTTTGTCAGACATTTATACTAGTAATGGACTTGTCTGACTGTTCACAGAGGAAACTTTTTGACGCCTTGAGTCAACAAACCTGAGTTTGTTGGTTAGATAGATAACTTGTGGGATTTAAGGTATCCCGGTTTAAATGTACTTTTTCATTATTCGCTTATGTTTAGCCCAGTCTACCTTAAATAAGAACAAGTTACCTAGCAAACCCTAAAATCCAGCTTCATAATACAGGCCCCAGTTCTTGTCTTGTGATATGTAAATAAACACATACACAAATCACATGCAATTTTGATCAGTTTTTTTAAATGCCATTGTAATGTGTGTATCAATGAAGCAATAATATTTTCTATAAGAGAAGATAAATTCTTGATTTTAGAGTTAGTTTTAAAAGTAGTCAAACAATCCATAACTTTTGTGCCACACTACGGAAGCCTTTCATTTCCCGAACAAAAATTTATGGTAACCCATAATAAAATGACTCACTGTGAAATATTTTCTTTATAAATTAAAGGGAGAGTTATATATTCAGGAAGGTCGCATTAAGGACCAGAGATCATAACCAAAAATCTTTCAGCATACATTTTTCAAACAAGAAATGGTGATAGATCCTGTTCGCCTTAAAGTGAGGAACAGAAATATTTCCTTTACTAAAGCTACAAAGTTCATAAAACTCATTCATGTTACTTTATTCTTGGCAACACTTGAACCATCAATACTCTTAATAACAGTGTTAATAGTCAAACCATCTTGCTCTCTATTCCTAAGTATAACATTGAAGTGGGAAGTGAAGAAATGGAATCCATTGGGAAAATTGAGAAAAAAAATAAATAAATAAATATATATATATATATATATATATATATATATATATATATATATATATATTTA
>JAAGVU020000025.1:18871027-18885646 GCA_011763525.2 Mormyrus iriodes
ATATTTAAGCCAATGATTTAAACTAGAGCGGTATCCAGTTGGACTTGAAGAATTAACTGCTACTAGGTTTAATTTCTGTTTAACACATTCCATACTAATGAATCCCATCTGTACTAATAATTGTGTTTTAAAAACGGCTTTTTGTGCTCTGGCAGCTGGCTTTAATGGAATGCTTTGTACGGTTTATTCACAGTTCATGCTCCTTAAACATAAGAAACATCTGACACTCATTATAGCAGAGCTCATTTACATTTTATAGTGTTTTGTATATCAGGCCATCGGTGTGTGTTTGTGCGTTTCGGGCCAGAGGCCGGCTTTGTGCCTGTATCACTCAATCACCCGTGCACATGGTCAGTGGACAGAAACATGTTAGCATTGTTTTCATACTAGCATTGTTTGAAGTAGACAAAGCTGAAAATTCCGGAGGTATTTTAAGGGCATATTTAGTGTATAATACAGGGATGGTAAGTATGACACTGATGTGAGAGTTTTTGTATATTCTATATAAAATCAAAAATAGACTGATCCTTTACTTCTGAGTATACAACAATACTATTCATTAACATTATATCCTTTATAGTATACAGATGAGCATAGACATATTATTTTACCTTCTGATATATTTTTCTAAAAAAAAATCTAGGAAGCTAGGAAAGGTCTAGGCAAAATCTAGGAACAAAGGAAACTAGCCTGGGAAGCTACCGATCTTCCCAAAGTAAGCATGTCATAGTATACAGAGCCTATGTAATGAGTCAGACCATGCAGGCAACAGCAGCTCAGCAGTCAAAAAACATACAGCGTTGGCGCTCATTTCCAAAAAAACATGGCACCAATTTGCTTTGCCAGAGCTGAAACACAGATGAAAAGGGAGATTATCAGAATCGGACTGCCTGGCCATTTTTTAACACAAAGAAACTTCTGTTTCCTGTTTTTGGGGATATTTGCACCACTTCCAAAGGTAGATTTCATAGAACGGTTTTGGGAAACCAAGATGACCACAGAGTTTGACACTCAACAGCATTACGTCTGTCAGAGGTTTATCTTTCCATTTTAAACACATAGAGAATTTTAAAAGCATCACCCATTCTACTTAAAAATCATTCAAGAATACCATAATACATTCACACACTCGGAAAACATGCGTTAAATCAGAAAAATAGATATAGACAAGTGCACTGTAAAGGGGGGAAAGTTAGGACGATTCCAAGGGCCCCTGAGTGACAGGGGCCCTAAATAATTTGCAACATAATTGGATCGGTCTGGGTTGGGGGCCCAATATGATATGCTTTCATGGGGCCCAAAATCTCTAGCAGCACCACTGGACATAGATGAAAGAAGTATGTATTTTGATATTCTATATGCGTAGGTCTGCCAAGATGTAATAGCATTACCAAGATATATCAATAGGGGGAGATACAAGGCAGCACATGTGCACCTAGGAAAAACTACAGTACTAATGGTCCAACTTAGCCTTAGCTAAATGTCCCCACAATGTAATAAGAACCTGTTAGTTTGATGTTGTGGACACCATTTTTTCTGTCCCCACAAAGGGAAATTCAATTTTATAAAAATCTTTGACTCCAAAAACTAAAAATGGGAAATGCCTTGTATTTTGCTTGGTTACTTATGGTTAAGATTAGGGCTGGGTAGGGGTTAAGGTTGACATTGTTTGGATGCAGGTTTTGCCCATAGAAATGAATGGACGGTCCCCACAAAGATATGAATATAAGTGTGTGTGTGTGTGTGTGTGTGTGTGTGTGTGTGTGTGTGTGTGTGTGTATGCGCACGCCCTGTGATAAATTGGCATCCCACACAGGATATTCCTCTACCTTCTGCCCTGCTGCCCTGTTCTACTTGGAATTAGCTCCAAGCTGTAACCTGTGCCAGGTAACCAGCCGGAGGATGACTGGATAATATCTGATAATTATTTAAATTGTTGTGTAATATTTACAACATACTGCCAAAAGAACTTATTTTGTAGAGTAGACATTAATAAATCATACTTATGCCAGCACACATACAAAATCCTTAATTTTAAGCCTTAGGGTTAAAATACGGTGAAGAAATACAGGTGTTTTTCAAGTTTTAACCATCTAAAAAGTGTAATTCCTGTTTTATCTGATGTTCTGTGTTTCTATATCTATGAAATATAAAGGGAATGAGTAGCGATCATGAATTCCCAGGTACAGAAAACAAATCAATCAAGCCATCCGTTGATCTGGTTCAATGTTTCTCCCTTCAGATTGTGCATAAGGGGAACCAGAAGTTCAGTTTAGCTTAAGCCCAGATACATACTGGCACTTTTATTGGTCGATCCGGCCGAAACGCAGAACCGCCAAGGAGCAGGAAGTGTATCAATGACAAAAGGAGATGGATGGTCGATCAGGAATGCAGCCCTGGACAAACAGGCCTTGTCAGCCCTAGTCTGAACCGCAACAGCAAAGCCATTTTTCACTGCTAGCTACTGCATTCAAATGAGGCAAATCTAGCACCTGCAGCTCAGAGCAACACATGAATTTTGGTTTAATTAATCATTATATTTCTCTAAAAAAATGTTTTTGCAAGTTCATATAAATGATGCATGTGTTTTACAGGAACACAATTTTGGCAGCTATACTAGTGGCCAAAATTGTGGAAACACTTTCAATTTTTAGCGATTGCAGAACTTTATTGATGTCACTCCAGTTACTTATTTAATTGTCCAGTGTATTGATATTGTAAACAATCTATGATTGTTTATAAACATTCCCGCCAATATTCCTGTAGTAATTTTTAAAGTGTAATGCCAAAAATACTAGGTTTTTCCACAATTTTGGCCACTAGGGTATAGATAGGTAATGGATTATTGCTGATTTTAAATGTAGTATCTTGCAGGGATTGCTCTGATAAGTACCCTCTCTTTGCAGCTTCGTTTTGTAAGAAAACTGATAAAATTCATATAGGTGCATAACCAGGAACTGATATTTGGTTGGAAAACATCAGTTGTGATCCTACAAGGGTAGCTTTACCGCCAGTGCAGGCCTCCTGTATAAGGGGGTCATTGTTCAGTGTCACTTAGCAACAATTTCAGCCAATCAAAACAGTTTTTGTTTTATGTCAACGTGCTAATGGGCCCGCACTTGCGTGTGCGTGTGAAACTAACCAGCACCCTTGCACCAGAGACAGGCCAAAGGTTAATTATCTCAGAGGGAAAAGATGAGATTTCAGCAACTTTTCCCAAAGTGGGGAAAGTGAAAAACATCAGGGTCAAGGCAAGGTCGGTGGATGATGTGAAATTAGCTGGACAGTTGAATGATCAGGATAAATTTCAAACTGACAGATATAACCGGATGTAGAAGAAATTACAGAGCTTACAGCTCAACATCTTACATAAATTCAACCAAATGAGACACCTGTCTGACAGCAGGTGCCAAAATTCCTGGTCAGAACAAAGAACACCTCACCAAGCCGACTCACTGAAGTAAAATAAATGGAGACGTAAATTGATTTGCCTTTAGACCCTAAACAAATCCTGTGAGTCAGGATAATGTGAATAATATTTTCTCTTTGGCTCTGCAATTTTGAGGCCTTTTGATTATGCTGAATCGGCTAGGAATTAAGACTTAGACTTAAGGTTTTACATCAAGATTTTTAATAATTTAGAAATATGGCAAAACTGCCATGATTACATACTATATAATCCTAAAATAAATGATAAATCCTGGGGTTGTAGTTTGCAACTTTTATGGACATTATTATGTCTATCTGCCATGATTTATATATATATAATTAATACCAACATGCCTATCAGTTTATATCCTCTTCTGGACATCTACAGAGAAGCCTGTAAGCCTTTGTACCCAAAGAGGGTCCACACATTGAATGATCATCACTAACAAAATGAGGGCCAACCAGCATCCCAGACACTGCTGCTAATTTTGTTTACAAAACAGTATTATACATCTTTTCAACTTATATACAATGGTAATTCCTAGGGAGTTGCACAACCAGCTGACTTTTTTACCCTTGATTTTACTTGCATGTCTGTGTTTTGTCATCCTGTACTTGACTATTTTCGGATTTAATGTTATGGATCCCAAACATCTACGGAATTATGATTAGAATCATAATGAAATGAAGTTCTGTATTTTCTGTGACTGCTATTCAGCAGGTCTGGAACCTATTGGCACAATGCAGGGAACAGCCCAGTATGGAATGCCAACTCATTGAAGGGCACCCATGCACATTATTCACAATTTGGTAACGCCAGTTAACCTCAGAATGTTTTTTGACTGTGCAGTGGAACCAGAGTACCTGAAGGAAACCCTATGACAGTACAGGAAGAACAGGAAACTCCACACACATAGAACCCTGCTGGAGACTTGACCCTGGTCCCAACAGCATAAGGCAACGGTGCTAACCACTGCACCACCATGCTGCCCCCTTGCTCGTTCATTCTTATGGAAAATATGTTACAATCCCCAGACCATGGATAGACATGGAACCAATTCATAAAATAATTTAATCCTTCAAACATCCTAGTCCAGAGAAAAGGAAAATTGTGGTATTTCTGGATTATTTGTTGTTATTTCTAAGTTGGGTCTAAAGATAGTTCTCCTGGGGCCTTGGTGGTTTCATTATATCATTTCACTGCGTAGACCAGGTTAGCTTAAGACCAAGTCTCACTGTGCCTTTTCACTGACCTCAATTAGTCACACATATCTTACAAATATGACATTTTAGCCTTTTTATGCTGTTTGGTTCGAAAACAGCATGCTTGAATTAAAAAGGAATCCAGTCCTTCTTTGTTCGGCAAAATTTTTCTGTATTTACATTGGTTATACAGGAAAATGTACATATATTTATTGACTGCTTTGACAATAAAGGCTATTGGTCTGCTGAATAATTAACTATTTATTAAACATCTAATTAAAATTTAGTTAAAAAATGTTGGATACTGATGGAATAATGCAAATTAGATGCATTACATACATTAAATTTTAGCTAAACTCAGTAGACACTCACATGCATAATACAATATAATATAATACAACATAATATAATCTGATAATATAACGATTGGCCAATGATCATTTTAATGTGGCTTTATTGTTTTCCTTACAATGGGTGCAATATAGCATAAACAAATAACATTTTCATTACAACCTTATTTCATTAACAGTTAAATACAATTATGTTAAAAACCTAAAATGCTTAGCACAGATTACATATATATATCTTTATTTGGTTTTATCAGTTTGTAATAATGAAAACGCAGCATGCAAAGGAGCAGGGTGACTTTCCAATTTTATTATTTGTAAAATGTAAGAATAACATTGAAAAAACTTGAAAAAAATGCCATATGGCTCCTTTCTCATATTGCAGCTTCAAAGCTTAAAATAGCGACAGAACTGCACTGCAAGCCTTTCCAAATCTGCTGTGTCAACAATGAGGCACACAGACCCTTGTCAGATGTGAAGCTCTGCATCTCTTGCATTTGGATCATAGTCATACGCTTATGTACTCTCCTTAACAGTAGGCAGGAGCACAGGACTGTGACTTTACTCTGGAAACACAAAGCAGGCAGTGCAATGATCCCTGCTAATGCACACCTTATCGTCCAAATGCAGAAACTCATAACCAATTTGCAAAATGTCAGAATAATCCGCCCTCTAGTGGCATGTGTAGCAAAGTACACTGAAGTATCAAGGGGGTGGCTGTCTTATTGTGTAGAATACAAAGAACTCTTTTTATCTAAAGTCACATACAGTTCTTGCAGATTTACACAGATGGGTATTTCTACCGAAGTGCTTAAGGTTAAGTACCATTGCTCATGGGTATTACATCAGGGTCCTTCTTAATAGTTAAAACAGCAAATGTTCCAGTTGCAAAACGTATTTAACTGCTGTGCTACCAGCTTTGCCATAGTTACCTGTAAGAATAAACTCAGTATTTATGGACCAAAAAAAAGCAAAGGATGTTGGGTAAAGTCCCCCAAGCTGCTCTGCTCTAATACCCTTGAACAAGATATTTTAACTGGAATTGATCTCAAAAAATATACAGCTGTATGAACACATATGAATTTTTTCCTTCCTCAGCTGAGTGAAATCCAGAGTCTTATTTTATTTTGTTCCCATAGATATTCCTATACACGAAATGTACATTTATATTTATAAAGTGTACATAGTATCACTTCTGACTACAAATCATGCTGTGACACTAATAAATCCCCGATTAGTCAACATTGTAATATAGTCAGTGATGCAAGTATACACCCAGAACTATAGCCGTCCCTCAAATTATGATATTTCATAAGTTCTTTTAATGAGTTTTAATAAAGCCATCTGTTTCATAAATAATAAGGAAAAGTAATATCATTCTTCTTCTCCCAAAATAACTTCCGTTATACGAATGTAACATTTGTGATGATTCTTTTATTTTGTTTATTTTATGTGACAGTTTGCATTTGAAAAAAATTAATGAAGACAATCGTAACAATACTGATTGTGGAAAACTTTTGCATAATCACTGGTGCTTTTCTGGTTGGTACACATTATAATTTGTAATAATCATGTCATACTCACTAAAACTGTCATTCTAGACTGAAACTGAAGCTTCAGTTATATAAACAAATACAAAATGCCTTAGATTTGATAATTAACTGAACAGGTAAAAAAGCTAAATAAAAGTAGTATAGAAGAACTTTTGCCATATTTCACCAACAAAAGCATGATATATTTATTAATATTGAATCTGCAGAATTCAGAAAGAGATTAAAACTGTTGACATTTTCTAAATAGGGTCTGACCCTGCTCTAATACAATTTGTAAGAAAGACTTCAGCATTTGACAGGTTTAATTTGGGCACACAGGCAGAGCAGTATCTCACAATCCTTTGTCCTCAGGAGAAAGCTGTAAATTAAAATCCAGGATCAGGCGAGAGTGGGAACGGGTGCACACTCAGCAGCCAGGGGGAGGCTGGGGGCTGGGTAGGCTTTTTCCTGCCTAGAGACTTTATTACCACCTGCACTTACCCCCTTGGATAGCTGAAGGGGTGTGATAAAGTCAGAGGGCTGGGACGGGAGGACAATGAGGTGCAGGGAAACAACAGCAAGATGGCAGTCCCACAAAAGGAGGCCTGCTTTAGAGGACGTCAGCCTCAGAGAGCTGAGGACAATGGGGCCCAACCTGACCCCCGGCATGAGATGACGTACTGTAATGAGAAGGTAATCATCAAAGAAATTCACCATCATTTATTGAAAAGGTGCCTCGGCATGGGACTGATTAAATACCGGCCCTTCAGAGACGTTGTCATGCGCCGTCGCAAACCACTACGGCCTGTTGTCATGCGCGAAAGCATGCGACAGTCACTAAATGTATTCTTGGACAGGACGTGATGCTACACCTCATTCCAGTTCGGTTTGTATTATATATGTTTTCCCATGCCTGTTTTTGTGTCACGTCCTTCATTATCGCAACATATTTAGCAGTTAGTTAGAAGTTTAGTCGTTAACGTTTCAATAGCTAGCAAATAAACTGAAAAGCAATAATACAGTTTGTGAGTTAAACAGTAAGCATGGAGCCCTTTACAATTAACTATAATCATATTTTAGATCAACAGGTATTATATATTGTTTTTAATTAATCTGCACAGTAAACGGATCTAGGCAGATTTACAGTAAATAGGTTCTTAAGGTAACTGCAGCATCTGCTGTGATTTCCTGGGTTTGGTGAGAAGTTACATTGCTCACACTATAAAACCTCTATAAAGGAAAGTTCTAAAAGTTCTCAATGTGTATATAGCCCTTACCAGTGAATATAGTTGTGTGTGAATGTGTGTGTGTGTGTGTGGTCGAGAGTGTGTGTGTGTGTGTGTGTGTGTGTGTGTGGTCGAGTGTGTGTGTGTGTGTGTGTGTGTGTGTGTATATATATTTTGCAGTATCTAAAATAAGATGGGGTGTTCAAGTCCCCCCACAGCAGAATCCTCTTGGTTTCAGTCCATTTCTCAGACTGTTCGACGCAGCATTACAACTGTATTTGATACACTATAGCTACAGTTA
The DNA here is from genome assembly GCA_011763525.2 of Mormyrus iriodes. Classification (NCBI taxonomy): domain Eukaryota; kingdom Metazoa; phylum Chordata; class Actinopteri; order Osteoglossiformes; family Mormyridae; genus Mormyrus; species Mormyrus iriodes. The sequence continues at coordinate 18,879,066 of JAAGVU020000025.1, forward strand.
CCATAAACAATATAATTGCACACGAAAAACCTGTGCACAGAAAATAACTTAAATGCAAGAAAGCTAGTTGAGGATTTTCAAAGCAGCAGGCGCTGGCTGCATTAAATCGCCATGAATCACTGCCTCCACAGCAGAAAATGGTCAGATATGGGTTTAAAGGTATGAGAAATTATAACCGTGAGCGGCCATAAATTAGAAAGTGCGCTGCAAAACTCCTGGTGGCCAAATGTAGAGGAAAGGAAATGAATGAAATCGTTTTTTCCTCACAACTCAAACTCCGTGCTTGCTAAGTGAAGAGAATGGTGTCCAGATGTCACCCTTGATTTGAAGCTGAGGTAAATGTAATTGCAATGTTAATGTAAATGTATTTCTTTTGTTCCTGTACGCTTCACAAACAGGTATACATAAACAGTGCCATTTCATAACCACCTATCCAGGTCATGAGAATGCTGATCTCTTCAGCTTGCTCATATTTCATATATCCTACTCATGTGATAAATTTGCAACTTAAAGTAATGTTTTAGCGACACTGTGAGTTTATTGATGCTTTCCATGTGTATATAATGTACTCATTTGTCCAGGAAGACAATAAAGTAGTGTTTCCCAATCTGGTCCTCAGGGACCCACAGACAGTCCATGTTTTTGCTGGGAGGGAGCGAAAATCAGAATCAGAATCAGCTTTATTGGCCAAGTGTGTTAATCCACACAAGGAATTTGGCTCTGGTCAATGGTGTCTCACCTCTGTACAGACGACATACATACATAAGAAAATGTGAACTGTCTGGCAGGGAGCTTGGAGGGAGCAAAAACATGGACCGACTGTGGGTCCCTGAGGACCGGATTGGGAAACAGTGCACTAAAAGATCTTTTGTGAAGCACAGGTACATAGGGTTCCCAGCAATTTTATGTACCTTCCGGCCAAGAATACTTATTAGCTAGAATTATATTCCACACAAATTGTAGCGTATGATTTAATGAATCACATAGATATTGGTCTTATGATTAGACTTGTAGCGGACATAGTACATAAGGCACGTTTTTAAAACAGTCATGTATAATTTTGTATTACCAAACAATGTTGTATAATGCCATGAAAATAAAAAAAAAATGCATCTGTAAAATACACATTAACTTGGGCACTTTTGGGATTATATTTCGGCAAGAAAATGAGCACATTACACAGCAAGCAGTTAACATAAGAGCAACTCAACACACTGGCCACAGTTAGGACTGTAACATTATTGCTTTTGGGTCGATACCATACATTTCCTGATAACTATTTAAAGCATATTTTGGATAAAGATGTATTTTCTAACAAAACTTATTAAATGTTTTAGCTTAAAGAATTTGTTGAAGGACACCTGGTTAAATCAGAGGTGCATTTGAAGAATTGTACATCAACAAATGAGATTGACATAATTTGGTGACAGTTAGAAACATTAGTTTTAGTGAAAATGAAATATTGTCATAAGCATGGGAAGCATGGTGGACAGCTTGCCATAGACCGGGGCTGCGATATAGCTGCAGAACCCAGTATCACTCTGGGAACAATGACTTCTGGATTTTACCAGGAAATTTTCTGGGGAATTTTAGGACACTTGCCGATACACTGAAACTTAAGTGAAAACACATGCCATCAATTTGAAACACAGAAGTGTATCAAAAACAGAATAGCAGAATGAATTAGGTCAACATAATACAGGATCATTCTAAATGCTCCACAAACTCCTTCTCACCACTGTCTAATGTCAGCCTTAAGTATAACTTAACCACAGAAACCTTCATCTATTGTGCCAGTTTTATTCCTTATCAAGATACACAATTTTTTCAGGTTGAGTATCTCACATTAGGGCAGAGAAGCAAGTATCCTTCTGAGCCTTGAGCCAGCCACCTCATGATTGCATGTCCATGTCATTACCAACTATGCTACCTTCTGGCCAAGAAATGACAGCTGCCCTTATTCACTGTTCCCATCTTGTGTGTAGTGCCATTGTGACAGATGTTGACCTATAACACTCAGGAGTTGTTGTTGGTCTAAGTCTCGTTCGGTCGCTTCTAAGTCCCTTTACGTTATAACTTTATATGACTAGAGTCTCTCTGCCACACTTTGCCATGTCTCTGATCAGTGCTCCTTTTAGAAACTGGATTAAAGGTTTCAGTTCGTCTTTGGCCGGTCCTGAACTATTATAAGATGTCTTTGACCTTGGTATAGTCTAAATTAAAAAAGTTATGTCAGGCATCAGCTTTTAAGACATATAATCTTCTCCTTTGTACTTCTCTGAGTGGATTAAACCACATCCTCACAGTGGAGCAGCACCGTAAACATATGGGGAACATTCTTCTTGTCCAAGAAGCATCTGGTAAGTTTCCCTGTGATCAAATTAAGACAATTTCACAACTTTCAGCTATATAATACAGAAAGCATGCAGTGGTATTTCATTTGACTAATGCTAAAGTCTGTAATTTATGCTTTCACTCATTCAGTCTCCTTTACCATGAGACATGAAAAGAACGCTGATTCAGCATATTTTGTGGTAAGAGGACATTCATTAGGGTAAAGATCAATACCATTTTCTCTTTTGGGTCTCATGGCATATTATATTATACCATACATTTTCCAAAACGGCTTATCTAGCCTGGGATTACAAATGTCATATTCTAATACATACGGACATGAACAGTATATTACTATGTGTTACTCGCTCCTGATGACTTATGTATGTTATATTAAAATATATATCTATACATCCATCCATCCATGCCTCAATGCATTTATTTGCTATACCTGCTTGTCCTGTTTTGGGTCGCAGGGGTCCGGAGCCTATCCTGGAAACTATGGCTGCATAGCAGGAAATAACCCAGGACGGGATGCCAGCCCACAGCCGGGCACACACACACATACCATTCACAGCTACGGACAATTTGGCAACCCCAATTCACCTTAGCGGATTTTTGATTGAGGGCGGGAACCTGAGAACCCAGAGGAAACCCTATGATGACACAGGGAGAATATGCAAACTCCAAATTCACCCATCAATCCATTGATCATCATCACAGAAAACATGAAAGACACATTGCAGGAGCCCACCTTGCATGGGACGATTTATTTGCATATTATTGTCTATAAAATGTAGTTTGTAAGGACTCTGAAACTGTAAAATCAATATTCTCTCTGAGAAGATAACAGGAAAACGTGATTCGATTCAAATCGGACCTGTTACTCTGCCTTATTAGTAATTGAGCAAGGACATGGTGCAGTGAGCAGCTTTGGAAGTAAGTGCATTGATTAAAATGGAAAGGGCTTTAGTGCAGCAGAACAAATCCAATCAACATAAGCCAGATTGCTCCATTGTTTCGGTCCAGGGCACCAGAAAATTCTGCAGTGGTTACCTGTTGAGACAGCAATGGTAAATATTCCGATCGTCCTCGCCCAGAGATCGGAACAGATTCAGACAGGGATTTTGATTATAATAGGCTTAATCTGCATTTTTTTTGGTGATCCTCATTTGATTGCATGTTCAAATCCCTAAAAGAAAACTCCTTTAGCACCATTGACAAAACAATATCTTTGATGAATATTCATCTGTAAAAATGAGCAGCAGTGGGTCGCATTTCCCTAGCAATATATAAAAGTTTATGTAAAATATATATGTTAACACTGACCCAAAGATTAGTATATAAGATGCTCGTATCTGAGTATAGCTACATGAGCTTTATTACTTACTTCCCCTACATGCTGTGCTATTAAACAGCCAAGGAAGTGATGTGTAGCATGAACAAGCAACTTACTAAAGTCTGCCATTAATTATCCCATACTAACTGTAACAAACACTAAATACTTAATAGGCTTCTCTAATTGCTCTAACATAGCTGCTCCCATGAGATCGATATAATTAACTAAGCCAAGCAAAAGGTAATAAAACAGTATGTCCAGATGGAGTTTCTATTACTCATTACAGAGTGCCGTAAAATGCACAAAAGCAAGAAACTTATGGAACTGCTTAGTAGTAAAGGACTCAAAAATGACAACGATAAAATGATACTTGCAAGGAGCTTGAGCGCGTTGCCAAAAACAAAATCCTCAAAAAGGAAAATCTAACAAACGTAAGATCTTCAGTAATTCCGTCAAATTCGTTCCCTTGTGATTTTGCAAGTTTGTTCATATACATCAGTACTCCCCAGTGAACACTGCACACTGGGAAATATATGTTTCTGTTCAAATCCAGCTAACGTGGCCCAGCTTAATTTCACCACTTGGAAAATGTCTTCAGTTTTCCTTTGGCAACAACATCTATGTGTTTTAAATAAATACCCATTTCTCTCTAAATATCCACTTTCGTGGTGGAACTTCAAAGAGGAAAATGAATATTACAAGGTAGAATGTCTCCTACCATAAGGTGCAAGGTAGAGGGACTCGTAATGATACTTAATTTATGGGTGCCTTACTTATATGCAGTCTTGGGGAGTCCCCGTATGGATATATCTCTGTTCTGTCTTCTTATCGTCCAGATCAGACAGTGTAGAGCTGATAATTATCCACCAATTTAGTTGAGGAGCGGGACACTTACATGTTTTTTGAAAAGAAACTGATTTCATTAGATAGATAGATAGATAGATAGATAGATAGAAAATTATTTTCCTTTCAGAGTGAATTTTTAAATTAAATTTTGATTTAATAATTTTTCTTTTTATTCTTGTTTAAATTTTAATCTTGTTTAAGTGCCCTTAAGAATAGGTTATACTTTTTATGAGAAAAATACAGAAATTTGTATTCACTGTGTAATTATGTGCCTTTCAGAAGAATTTGGTGGCAACCTGGGATATTTGGTGGCAACCATTTGTGTTGTTTTGTTGAAGTGAATTTGGTGTTGGGGGGCGGGGGGGGGTAAAATTCTGCAACTCCTCCCAGGGAAACTGATCCTGTGGAGACTGAAGCATCTGGCCGTCTGTGCAGTAATCAGTTATAAAGAGGGAGTTCGGGGCTCGGGAATTCTTCCCAGGAATACTTCCAGCGGGGAGCCTGACAGTAATTAAAGACCCACAACTGGGAAGCTGACATCCCGTCCATTGAGGGGGAGGGGGGAACAATATTAAATCTCCGTGGAATCATGCACTCTTTTAATTGGGCTGTCGACAAGAATGGATGGCTTAACACCCACTGGATAATGAGTCAGAAACGTAGTGAGCGTTTGACAAAGACCACCTCCAAAGTCACGTAAATAATGTCTAGGGCAGCGGCGGTTTAGAATACCAGGGCCATGTCTCCGCTCGCTTCCTCTTAGAGGGTAAGCCTCAGCTCCTTTTATACCAATTAAGAAAAATGTTGCCTGGATGCCAAAAATTGTAAGTAATGTAATAATCATTGCACATTTTTTTGCTTGTTTTTATTGGTTTGCAATTAACAAAGACATAGAATTCCTAAGACATTATATGTATTTGAATGAGTCCCACTGCTCCCCATATAATGAGAAATATCCGTGGTCATATTTAAGTATTGACACACTCTGTAAGAGCCCTAAACTTTTCCAAGAACTTGCAATGCGGATCGCATGTAAAAAGTTAAAAGATCATAGAGTTCAATTTTCGTTCTTCCTGTCAAGGCACCAGTAGAATCTTGACCGATTATGTTTAATCTGCAGATATAAGGAGGCTATTGCCAAAACCTTCTACAGTAACAAACAGCAGGCCTGGTACATATATCACATGACCTGTTCCAAACACAATCTAAAATTTTATTTCTATTTTACTTTTAGCAGTGGCAGGGGTACCAGTAGTAGCGACAAGTAGCAAGAATAGTTGTAGAGCATAGCTCCGTTAACCAGTCTAACTTGTATCTGCACAATTCCTTCACATTGACTCTTGGTAAGAATCCCAAGTGAACAAAAAAAGTGAGTGAAGTTGAATTTTAAAAACATTATAAGCAATAGACTCTAAACATACACGTTCATGGCATAGAATCAGTAAGGAAACGTTAATATTACAAGGAAGAATATCTTCTGACATGAGGTGTGATGTAATGATACTTAATTCATGGAAATGTTACTGGCACACAGCACCTCCACACTATTTCTATAAGTTAGAAAACATAATCGAGACTTCATAACATGTTACAGGGGATACATGTACTGTACTTGTACTTGCATCTTTGTTCTGCCTTCTGGCACTCTAGGGTGCACTACTCTATGTTGCATAGTGCTCCCCACCAACACACTAAATGCAGTGAATTTACGAAGTCCCCACGGAAGCTAGAATCATCACACATGTTGGAAGCAGTCTGAAGAATATTTATATCAACATGTATTTTGTTTATTGTGAGACAGACTAATTGTTGCCATCTGCTGGTGGGATCCTGCAGCGAATAAAGCGCATATTTACACAAAATAAATCACCACAGAGACAGCTAGAAGTACATGAAATAACAGGTTTTTTGGTATCTAAAACAGAGACAGCTGACTATCAGAGCGGGAGGGAAGCTGGGTGTGTTTGTTTGGGGGGGGGGGGGGGACGGGTTGCTAGCTGACTTATAGATGTCCCCTCACATTCTATGGGTTCCGGAATGGATGAGCTGCCCTTTAATATGT
>JAAGVU020000025.1:18885746-18900949 GCA_011763525.2 Mormyrus iriodes
AAGGGACGGGGGGGGGGGGGGGGGGGGGGGGGGGGGTGGGGGGGGTGGGGGGGGGGGGGGGGGGGGAACTGGTTGCTAGCTGACTTATAGATGTCCACATAGTTAACGAGGGCATTGCTACTAATAAGGACAGACAGTTTAGCCGTGCCATTTGAACTGTGCTAATTAACACATTGTCAGTTATGAGGAAACACATATTGTACTGTTCTATTCTATGTGAGTGTATAATTTAATATTGTCAGTAGCAGACACTACTCCAGTATACAGAAGCTGTTTTTGCAGGGGTGAGACACAGGCAACAGAAATATGTTTTAACAAGCTACTCATCTTACAGAGGAGGAGGCTTTAGATGAATCACTGTTGTTTTTGTGACGAATTATAATTATGCAACTGGCAATATTTTTAATAAAATTGGAATAAATGAATGTTGCATTGAAATTCAATCTTTTCATCAAAGGGTGGTGCGCTGTGCATCCACCATCCAGGCAGTTCATCCAAACAAACCACACAAACTCTTCATCCCTTTGCTTTGCTGCAACTTTGACTCTCGATACTTTCTTAAGTTAGTCATGACTTTTTATTCTGTCTGTAAAGTTACAGTTTCCTGTTGGTTATGCTTTGGATTCCTTCCAAAGACATGCATTTATTGGGTAAAACATTAACCCATTTGTGTCCACTGGTAACTCTAGTAGCGATTGTATTCTGCCTTTGTTTTCTCCGTGTTATTTGGGAGAATACTGGGTGTACCCCATGCTTTGAAATTGCGAAAACCTATAAATCACGAAAGATCCTGATTAAGACCAATGGGTACAGAAAATGGATGGACATTTTGATTTTCAATTTGAAGTGACATTCAGAATAAATAAAAATGCCTTTGAATCTAATTTTACCATCGTCTGTATCAATACAAAATAAGTACGTAAAAAGTTCCAGTCATTTTAAAATATATATACATATTTATTTAAATATGATTTATATTGTGTAAATACATTTTTCCTACAAGGAGCTGTACCATTAACATATAAAAAAATAAAGCACTTCAATATGGTTCCACATGCTTGCATAAATATAACAGGCTTATCCTTATGCCTAGCAAGAAAGCTAGCTCTATGTACCTGAATATGATACCATCAAAGGTGAACTCCAGTTAAAGAAAATGACAGACACATAAAATGAAGCTGGAGGATGAAGCTATTGAAGCTGGGCAACTTTGAACTTTTCGGAGTCTGGTGCGCAAATGTCAGCGGCTCAGACAAAACAATCTGTGGGAAGGAAAAATGCAGACGCCCAAGATGCTTAAAGACAAAGATATGGAGCTTTTCAGTCCATCTTCACATCAGAAGCTGCCATATGTGCAATAATAAGGAATGCTCATATCACCAGATCGTGCTCATGAAACTGAAATGAACATTAATGACGTTAAGAAAAGTTGATGTTAAAAGGTTTCCGTAATCTTTAAATACTTAGTTTTTACGAAATTATGAGGTGTTCTTAGCTGCTTAGGCAATTGCTTTATTCAAAGATCCTTACAGTTAAACAAGTGTACAGTAAAATAAATGGCCTTTGCAGGCAGATGGCGTGCAACATTTAATTAAAAAAGCAAAAATATAATAGCATTTACTGTACAATATGGTACAAGATGGGGGTAGAACATATAATATAATATAAGATAATATAATATAATATAATATATGTACACATATTGTATTAAGATATAAGCCTGAGATACTAGCCGGCCTCCATGAAATTATAAAGGTATAATTTATAATATAAGATGTGTACTAACTTATTCATTCTATTTCTCTAATATCTATATTTCCCCCTAAACATAACAAGCAGCCTGATATTTTATTCATTTGCAAATCATCTGACATAATTTTTGACATTGCAAAAAAATGAATTTTACTGATACTTTGGGGAGAAATACTGGATATGGCTACTCGTTACCTGGGAGTGATATGTCTATGAATAGCATTACAAAACAATTCAATTTAATTGAGAAAAAATGATGAAAGTCCTCATTTCTAGAATGTGACTAGAATGTGACTTTGCTCATCACTGCAACGCTGTAAAGATGTATTGCTTTGACATCTGATGCAGCTTAATTTTCCCAAATTAATCTACTATAGAAAAATGGGGGGAAAAGAGAAACGTTTTTCATAATGGTTAAAACTAGTTTAGTTTTGAATATTGCGCACAGTTGTGTACAAATTCCATCACACATTACACAGGTTTAGAGTTAAGGAAACACGGCCATAGGCATCATTCCAAAATATCCTGCAAAATCTCTTTGCTGTGAAGATCCTCTGACAGGAAACGACAACAGTGCAGCCTCCAATTTCACTTTTACAAATCAGGTTTCCCATGAACGCATGATTACTATTACTATTATTATTATCATTATTATTATTATTTTATTTATCTTCAAGGACACCCTCCATGAGGAAAAACATGCTGTATGATTGATTGCAAAATATATGTATACAGTGACTTGCTTTTTGGAAACCACCTAAACTATAATCTACTGGAATCTAATATTCAGGACTCTGCTAATTCTTTCTGTTTTTGCTTATGTATGGTGTATATATTCATGAAAAGCTTGGCAACACATCAGGACATTTTACGCTCCAGAGTTTATCACCTGTGATCCCTGTAATGTTCAATCCTGGATGGTGCCAGGAGGGAGTTACTAGTGGTTTGTGCATGGAAATACAGTTATGGTCAGATTTCAACTCTTTTTTCAGACTTGTGAGATTGTATTCTTCAAGTCCATCTTTTCATCTTCTTTCTTTAAGAGGTCACCATGCTCATACTAGCCTTTGCATGAGGGCAACAAATACACGCTCTATACACTAACAATAATAAAACTCTTAGTAAAAGATGAAAAGCATGTATAGATTAGCATATCCTAAAATGCAAAATAAAATAAGGTGTGTGACGGTGATGACATTTTCTTCTTAATTACGGATAACTTAAAAAAAGTCTGAGGTGGGGAAAAAAAGTCTGTCAAAATGTATCATTGTCGTTCTTGGTGAATGAATAGTGTGTCCTTTAAGGATGTTATTTCTTAGTCAGCGTATCAAAATAAACAAACGGCAAAGTAACAGGTTATCATGGACGGTTGTGTCATACGGTTCTGGGAGTTCATTTGTAATTATGAAAGTCTCCCTCTCTCTGCACCTGGGAACGACGCTACCAAAACAGGCTACTGCATTACATCTCCTGGAATGTAAACACGCACCCACTGAATACTTCTTTGGAAGTCCCCGGGAACACAAAGCACCCATTAGGGAGGGAAACAAGGAAGGTAATGAACTGACACACTAAAGGCTCCAAAGTATGCAGCTGCATTTCTCAATATAAGTCACTGTCCACTTTAAATTACGAAAGAAAATGGTCACGTTTGCCTTAATTAAGCAAGTATATATATTTGGCATAATTTATTAGGCTGATGAAAAAAGGTGAAATTCAAGGAAAATTATGTAAAGGAAGATTGTTAGAACCAGGCAGGAAGAGCAGTTTTAATAAATAACCAAATTTAACTGATAATAATTATAATTTTTTTATTTTACTTTATTTTTTAAGCCAAAAAAAACAATTCTGTTGAGAAGATTCTTTTAAGTGAGTAAGAGACTGAATTTTCTACCATTAAAAATCTGTATCTACTCAACTGTAAAGGGGTTACATAGTAAAGGGTTTTACTAATGCAGTTTAATAATAGTGTTTATAATTTAAAGTCAAATAAATCCATGAGCTGATAGTGTCTATTGCCTTTCCATATCCTACTGAAGATCATGAAATGCAAATGGAAACATTATCGTGGAAATAAAGGTCTGTTGTTGTTGTATTTTTCAATAAGATATAAAAATTGAAGTTCTTCAGTGACACAGTATTTAGACAAAAATATTGGGACACCTGGCCATTACACCTACAGGAACTTTTATGACATTCCATTCTAAATCCATAGGCACCAATATGGAGTTGGTTCCCCCCTTGGCAGCTATTTCAGCTGCCACTGTTCTGGGAAAGCTTTCCACAAGATTTTGGAATGCATGTCTGGGAATTGCTGCCCATTCATCCAGAAGAGCATTAGTGAGGTCAGGCACTGATGTTGGACATGAAGGATTGGCTCGTGATCTCCATTCTAGTTCATCCCAAAGGTGTTTGGTAGGGTTGAGGTCAGGGCTCTGTGCGGGCCAGTCAAGTTTTTCCACACCAAACTCATCTAACCATATCTTTATGGACCTTGCTTTGTGCACTGGAGCACAGTCATGCAGGAACAGAAAAGGGCCTTCCCTAAACTGTTCCCACAAAGGTGGAAGCATAGAATTGTCCAAAATGTCTTGGTATGCTGAAGCCTAGCCCAAACCTAGAAAAACAACCTCATACCATTCCACCAAACTTTACAGTTGGCACAATGCAGTCAGGCAGGTAACATTATTTGGGCATCCATCAAACTCGTCCATCAGACTGCCAAAGAAGAGAAGCATAATTTGTCATTCCACAAAACACATTTCCACTACCCCAGAGTCCAGTGGTGGTGTGCTTTACACCACTCCATCCGATGCTTGGCATTGCATTTGGTGATGTGAGGCTTGCATGCAGCTGCTTGGCCATGGAAGTCCTTTACGATTCAGCTTGAGACGATTTACAGGACACTGGCCAACATGGGTGAGATTTCTGCATTTTTAACATTGTTTTTTTTTTTCTTTCTTCCAACAGAACCAGTCCATTACAGAAACCATACAAAGCTAATAGAGAACCATAAAAAAATACATAATAATGGGAAATAAGTGGTAAGAAATCCACCCCTAGCTGCATGAAGAGAAAGACCAGCAGTGCCAGCTGAATCATGGAGGGCTGCTCTATGGTATTACCGAGTGGTGAGATGGGGCTCTTGGTGAGTCATTCAAACAGGAATTACTTGATTCCTCCAAAGCCAAGGGGAAAATGCCCATGAGAGGGCAATGTGTAAGCCTGGATGAGAGTATAGTTTCCACTCACCCTCCTCTTAAGGTAAAGTTTACACATTTAAGCTGTAAAATCAAACCATTTAACTTACAACCATCTTACATCCTCCCTCCCCGGTAGCCCTAGAAGCAGCAGTGTATGCTTTAATGCCGGTTCCTTTCTGATTTTGATTAAAACTTACAGGTTTGAGTCAGGATTAAGCAATTTGCTGCCTCCCAAAGTCAGTAAAAGACTCAGCCATTGGCTACTGGCATCGCAGCAAAGCAATTTTGTAGTGTATTTTCCTCGCGCCATGTGGTTGCGCCCCTACAGTGCAAATTCAGACCAGATGAGATCCCGGGGTCACGATGATTAGCCAAATGGAAGGCTTGGGGACGAATTCTCTCCGTGGTCTTTTCAAATGCACCCTGTCTAGATTTTAAACTGAGGGAAGTGACCCATAGACAGGCATGACTTGGTCACATGACAGAAGTGGAGCCAATAGAAGATGAGGGAAAGAAAATAACTATCATTATACATGATACAAGATTTAATGAGGTCATCACTTATGAATAGTAATGAGAAATTCAATAGAAACTATGTGGACAACATTTAAAATAAACAACATTAACAGTATCAGTATCAATAACAGTAGCAATTTGAAAAATAATCTGATCTATCTCAAGATGGCATACAGATTAGTAAATGAGTCGTTTAGATGAGATGGTCATGAGCTTGGGAGTTATTCATTGACCTATCCATCAATAACAAAAAGGCTTTTGCAAATCATACGGCATTATATTCATGTACAATGCGTGAAATATTGGAACATATTTAAAACAACCAAAATCTTGCCTATTTCTCAGACAAACTGCACTGTTGATCTCTATATAGAATATAAGAAATGTTCATGGAAATTAATGCAGAGCAGTGGCAGAAACTCCAGGCCATAAAAGACTCAAAGACATGATGTTTTTCCTTAAATTTCTATCATTCATAATAATAATTATTATTATCATCAGTATATAAACTAAGAACTAAACTCCACATGACCAAAAACCAGAAAGTGATCTTTGTTCCGGCTTTGCCTTCTAAACATGTTGTGTGCCCCCCCTGCCAAAGATAGTGTCGAACAAAAAACAACCAGTAAACTGAAAAAGTATTGACACAATTTTAGCTTGTTTTTTTTTTCCAACTCTGCGCTCATGGACGTAAGGCAGTTATTCCCAAATCATTAAAGAGTCGAACCAGTTCTTTACAATAACACAGACTAAGGAAAATAAACTGAACAGTGCAGATTTATACAGATATAAGATGCAGCTATGCATCATGTGCACATAAAATGTGGCTATATCCATTCACTTGAAGTTCACCTATATTTTACTTCAAGTAAGATGCCAGGAAGTAAACAGGACACACTAACTGTAAGACGGGTCAACTGAAACACCAAAGAGGGTCACAGACTTTATTTCGGCACACATTACTGTAGTTTACACAAAAAAAGCCGCAGGCGCGTTATTTTTATTAATCTTAGTTTCGAGTTGGCTGATCTCTCTGAAAAATTTATTTCATGACAGCAAGCCCTTTGATTTTGCATCAGATCAGTGTACAAAAAAGACAAAAGAAAAAAAACAGCAAAGGCTTGTACAGAGAAACGCATATCGTGTCAGTGATGGTCATTTTAGCACGTTGTGGCATCTCCACATTTCAGACACCTTCTGACTTGAAACAGCCTCATCGTTGTCGATTCTTGTTCAAATTTACTCCATTCTCATCCCTCACTTTTACCCATCATGCAGCAGGGCGGCTTGTCCAAGGTGTACATTTTTCCGCATCTTTTCACTACTCAAATTACACACCAGTAAACTAACATTTGACTCAAAAGGTTCAAGATGAGCTTTTGGAGACAATTTTGCTCCATCAAAGGCCATCTGTTTTCATTAAATGCGTATGTATTTAGGTATAAGACCCTGTGTTTTCCGGCCACATATGCAGCTATGTAGAATTCTGTGATTATCTAGCTAGCTTTTACCTGAGAATCTAACCACAGTAACGCTTTAGTATCTAAAGTAAGCCCAAGGATTACATACAATTACGTGACGGAGACGTTAAAAGGGTTTACTAGATAATAACAAATAGCCCATTTTTATTGTTTATGCAAGTCATAATTGCAACTGATGTTGACAATTAAGAAACTGAGGTTAGTAGATGAAGATGAGGGAATTTTAATTAAAGATGGGGATTTTCAACAAAGACTGGGTGGGTGGGGGGGGGGTTCAGATGAAGGTGTAGAATGTCCCGAAATGAATACTTAAATGTATGAGCCTTACAGATACACATTTTTAAATACAATCCTTACTCATCGGAGCTATAACGATATTAGGGAGAATACACGGTTTTGAGGCAAAGCACACACCTCGCTCCACGAGCTACAATCCCGGACATTCAGTGTCGATGACTGCATCTCACATTGCTTCCAGATAAGTGCATTCACATTAAGGATGCTTTCATTGTTATCTGTGCCACCCGCCGTCCTGAAAGTTGCCTGCAATGACTCTCATATCCATCATCCACATTCTGCTCACGTGTTTGCCACATCCACAGGGAGAAACTGGCCATTTCGTTCAAAATCATTGTGAAGGTTACTTGAATACAATGTTGCGTACTGTCATGTTATTTTTTTGCATTTTATAAATGTACTTCCCTCAGCTATACAATTCTTAGAATTATATTAAAGTCTTATGTTAATCTGTAAAATCTGATCACGCTTTTATAAAATCCACCATCTTAAAAGAAACACACAGTTTACACACATTCTCAGAGACTAGTATAAAATCCATATTTCTCCTCATGATAACACATAAATAGATATGAACTATTTACTAGATAAAGAAAGTTTAATAGAAATAAATACATATCTGATAATTTTACTTCATGCGTGGAAATTTGCCACTAAAAAAATGTACATCAAAAAAACATAATGGTTAACTTGACATATTTCTTATAAATATTTACTTTCCCAGCTGTATGTGACTGTATGATGGAAAGTCTCCTCAGGGGGAAAAAAAACAAAAAAAAAAAACACGTGATCATAGTCTTTTCAACGACAACCACAGCCTTCAACAACCATGTCCTGATAGTTTTTCAGGACAACCTTTTCATACTCATCCAGGTACAGCAGGGATATCGGACTGAGTTCTGTTGGTACACAGCAGGCTCTGGGAATGTTTGTGTTCACTGAGTTGACTAGAGTCTGAACAATAGCATGATTTGTTGAGTTAAGGTGATCTGCCAGTGGGAATGGACACTCCCCGTGGCAGTAGAAAGCATGATATCCAGGGGGAGCAACGATCCAGTCATTCCAACCCACGTCGATGAAGTCCACATAGAGTGAGTGCCTTCTGCAACTGGTCTTATGTTTTCTCCTTTGCTTTGTTCTAGTTTGTCGTTTCTCCCTGTTATGGAGGACATCGCCACGGCCGTTGTGGCTAAAGGTCACCAACAGTGGCCTTATGTGAGGCCAGGAATTCTCGTCCTCATGTAAGGACCTGCTGATCCTTATGTGCCTCCTAGCATCCCTACCAGTGCCATTAAGATGGACCACCTCCAGGAGGAACCCATGATTCGCATGCCCTTCCTTTGTCCACCTCATGACGGCCGGGCTCACGTCGAAGCTCTCCCACTTGCTCGAATCGGACTGCACTAGCCTCGTGTCTAAAAGTCTTGTGATGAGCTCCTTGGCGCATGAGTCTGTCCTTAATATCTCATAGACATTGATACGGTGAAAGGTGGCACTAGAGTTCTCTCCTCCTTTCATCTGATCTCGGAAAATCCTCAGCTCTGCTGATGTGATGAGTTCCTCTTCGGGAATGGTGGTCAGATTGAAGAAGAACTTCTGCGCAGTTTTGCCACGTACGTGGGAAAGAGCTTCCAAAGAGTCTGATTGGTAAAAAAAAAAATGCATTGTTATTAAGTTTCCATGCAATGCTCCGTACCAATTGACCTTCTGATAACATCAGCCTAAAAAGATTACAGGGCCTAACAGTCAAATGTATTGAAATGTGTTTCATCACCCAAATACTATATACACCACAATACTTTTTTATATAATATTTTCAGTTAGAAAACTGGGAAACCTGAATTTAATCTGAAATATCCTTTAACCTGGTGGTGGCATGGTGGTGAGCACTGCTGTGACACACGTCTGAGACCAGAGTTTGAGTCTCCATAAGGCTCAATGTGTGTGGAGTTTGCATGTTCTCCCCGTGTCATTGTGGAGATTCCTCCAGGTACTCATGTTTCTGCCCACAGTCCAAAAACATGCTGAGGTCAACTGGAGTTGCCAAATTGCCCATAGGTGTGCATGTGTGTGTGAATGGTGTGTGAGTGTGCCCTGCAATGGATTGGCACCCTATCTTGGGTTGTTCCCTGCCTAGCATCCATAGCCTCCAGACCTCCCACAATCCTAAATACGATAAAGTGTTTACAGAAAATAGATAGATGGATCTACTTTAATCTAATTACAAGGATACATACTAGGATATAATATTTCAGAATGGTTAACATGGTTTAAGTAATCATTACCTTAAGATTACCTTAACATTAAGAGAAATCCTGGAAAAAGTGACATCTACTTACATTTTTAAAACTTAATGATCTGGTTAAACCTCAGACCTTTATGACCTGATTAAATAAGTCATAGGATCCAAAACATTTTCCATCACTGTTTAATGGGACTATTTGTTTTGCTGTAAATTCTGTGTGAACTCATACAGCTTCACGATGAATCACTAACTGCAAACACCTAAGGCCTCCCAATAAACATATTGCTACTATTTTCAGATTATGTGTAATTGTAAAGGGGTATTAGCCACCCTTGAAGAGTAAGGTACCTCACCCACCCCTCAAGCATACTTCTGCAAGCGGACACGGACTTGTAAACTGACCCGTCTCCATACCGGGTTTGTTATACACTGTCAAAAACACATCTACTTAACACTGTTCAAACTTTAGGCAGCTATTTAGTGCATTATAATTCAATATTTGCATTATACATTATTATCCATGGTGATTTACAGTCACTGTCCAGGTCAAAACTCCACCACTACCCTGAAGCGTTCTAGACAATATACATATTTCCTGCTGAATAGTGTTACATACAAGTGACTGATATACCCTAAGGTTTTTCTCAAGAGCTATAAGTGTGCTGTGGTGATATTAAGAAGCCTCTGTATGCCAGGTCAAATTCTGTATGCAGTTTTCAAATTACAGTGAAACACTGGCTGGCACTCCATGCACCCTGCCAATCTGCTTGTATGGTTAGGAATGGAAAAAAAAGACAAGAAAACAAAAGTGTTAGCAGTGAAAAACTGTCTGAAACTGTCATCCTAGACACCAGCGAAGGTGACTACAAACTACATGTACAATGGACTCACAGCCCAATAATAGCCTTATATCCCATTAACCTTCCAATGTCTCAGAATTGCAATTACTTACAGTAAAACATTCGAAAGCTGAACAAACGAAAAGCACAAATACACTTCGAATCAACCAAAACAAAACCTATGTGGGTGTTTCTGTACAATTATATATGATGGATGCAAGGTTAAGTTACTGTTTTACAAATACTACATTCATAAAATTCAATGAACAGTTTTTATACAAACAAATAATCATACTAGATTTCCAGATGTTCCAAATGTAAAGCCCTGATCTTCTAGGCAAATATGCCAAACACTGCATTAAATGCTACAAATAACTCCAATAAGGATGAAAGTGTCCCAACCTGTTTGGGACTGATATAAGAAAAATATACATCTGATTATTTTTGTAGAAATTTAATCTATTAAATCATTTAGTCACAGTATATTAACATTATTCCTTGGAATATAACTGAGCCTGGCCTATTTATTTACCTGTGAACGCTATATGAACCCAGAAACCCTTCAGAGTGAGCTGCATTAATATCACAGCTTGTAAAATATGCCTGCATGGAACAGGCAAAGTAAACTCCGCTATAAAACATCTTGTCTCCTGTTAAATTTTGTTACATTGGAAGGAGGCCTGTAAGGCTAGGACACACCCCGCTAACAAATTTTCGTTCTAGGAACGTTCACCGAAGGTTACGATTAAAGTATGCAAATGTTCAAAGTGTCCAGTGTTCCCAGAATATTATCCCACTGCTACAACTAAGAGTATTAACTTAAAAGCATCAAAGATCATAACATTTCATTATAAAACAATATTTTTCAACATTAATTGCGTTAAAATGGTGCTCAGGTAATATTGCGGTAGGTTATTGCGCTAACATTGACAGAACCATTGTTAAAATGTAAAGCTTGGAAATAACGTTCCATTCTCTGCCAACTGCGGGAAAGTTCCCTGTTACCTGGGCAGTTAAACTGAAACACTTAACATCACTGCTTTGTGACCTGACATTTACCCCTTTTCATTCAAAGAGGAAAAGTGCTAAACTGTTCACAGTGAACTGACCCTGCTGGTGACTGAATACAGCTAAATAAGATGAATGTATGTACTGTTCGTATTAAATATGGATATATTGATGAATGGAACGTAAAACTCAAATTCAAAACACCATGAATATGTAATACGAATAATTGTTGCTTGCTACAGCTGGCGTAAAAGCAAATGTACATAAAATCCTTTGCATGACGAGTTGATGTGAGCATTTCCAGGAGTCATTAAGTAAAGCAGAAAATAACCGTACTTTTAAATAAACGCAGCTAACCACAAGCGCATAAAAGTCGCTATTGTTTGACTTACCTCGATTTTTCCTCAAAAAAAAAAAACGTAAAAACATCAAACGACAGATCTGCTCGTACTTCTAGAACAGCGTTACAGACACTAACATATCGGAAAGTTAAAACCTGTGATTTTTCAGATTTCCCCCCCAAGGTACCTGTAACCCACTTTACTTGCCAATTACTAATCCAGTATAAATAGTTAAGCTGCGCACACGCGGTATATGCTGTTTTTATTACTAACATAAAAATGCTCGCGATAAGTGCACGCACGACCGCATTACACCAAATGAGTTGCAGTAAATATTAACAACAGATTTTTAAAATAACCATTTAGTATTTTTTTGTATCTTTTTCCTCTTTCTGTTGAATCAAAGGAGTACAACTTTCGTGGCCAATAAGTTACCAGTGGCTGCCCAAGTGTTCAGTGTCCCTTAACTTCTAATTAGTCAACTCTGTTCTGCTAACTATAAAATATCCTAATGTAATTATATAAGACGTTTTTCTGTTTTTTGTGTCTATTATGTGTATTGTTAAATATTTAAAGGCTTGCCATTATGGTTGCGTGATTATTCTAGCCATTTCTGTAAAATCTATATAAAACACATTCTATGTTATACGCCGGAAATATCAATCTGTCACTGCTAGGACGGTACAGATTACTAGCAAACGGTTTTTAATACATTGTAACAGACGTCGAGCAATAAATAAATAAAGAAGGCAGACACGCACACAAACACACAGAATGCGTACCATGTGGTACCGAGTTTGTATCTTTAAAATCTTACCTTCGTGATAAAAACTCCTAATCGTATTCGCCCTGCTGGCAGACCGCTCCGCAGTTCTCGCAGAGGACGATCTCGCTCTGCTCAGTTTCTCTTCTCCTTGCCCCGAGTGCGTTCGATAGAGGTCCATCATGTACTGCGGAACTACGGCGGAGCGGCTCGGGTTTGGTCTCCGCTTCAATCCGAACATGTTCAGCAAACGAAGCTCAAACTCGTTAAGCATATGCTCCGGTAGTGGTGGACTCTGCCGGCCTGATTCGCTATACTTCCGTCGGCCCACCTCGGGGATAAGTCCTATTGACCCGCCAAGCAACACCTGAGCAAGCAGCAGAACTGTAAGCGCACGAACCCCGGATACCATGATCAATCTGTACCCAAGGAATGGGGAGCGAGTCGTCAAGTCTATGGGGTCCTGCTATAATATACACATCAGCAAGTAATATTTACGATGTTTTGTTGAAAAAATCCATCCCTTGAAAAAATCACTTTAAACCAGCAGACCTTATCAGTTGGTCTCAACTGGTATGAGCTGGTCTACAATTAACCTACTCACCACTATATGTATAAGTACACCTACTGTAACAGTACTGTAACTACTTATAAAGCATAACCAACATATCAGTTCAGATACTAAATTTGGAATTCGACTTTAAGTACTATGGCTAAATTGTAGCAAGTGCCACAACAGACATTTTTTTTCTAAGAAAAAAAGTACAGAACGAAGAAACATTCTAACACATAAGTATACGTGACAAGATAAATCTGATTGAGGAAGAAATAACCCTGTACATATGATATTATAGTATATAGTTGCGCTTACAAGACAAGTATTCGACTCCCAAAATCTCAAAACACAGTGAATAGTACACCGCGGTGAATTATTTAGGCTACTATTAAATATTCGACGCGATAAAGTTTTGCGTTAAGTAGTTCCATACAGATAAAAAGATCACAGAATCACTAAGAGCCTGGCGGGTTTCCAGTCGCATCTCTGTCCATCGAAGAATAACAGCTGCACCTTACATTGTGATTCTCCTGAAATATTCTCTGAAGGGTCCATGGAAACTTTTCACACGGAAGAAAAGTGACTCTTCATATATTCCGGGTGCGATCATGAATGAGGAGAAGGTTTCGGTCTCTCGGTGTATTGTGCGATCATACCCCGTGTCGGTCTTCTTAAAAAGCCCTCATTATTCCCATACAAAGGCAAGTTGTCCACATAAAGTCAAAATGAGAACTCGGAGCTAGTTCAAGCGGCACCACTGTTAAATCCTAGGCTTTTCGCTTATTTCCGTAAAGCCTCCACAACACAGTTCGCTTCTTTTTGTACATTCTCATCGGATAATAAGTTGGTCCGCTATGTAAAACGTTGAGCCAAATCGGTGTAAAAGTATCCGTTGGTTTAATTAGCTCCGTTAAAACATCTGGCACAGTTACATACTGATCTGGAAGTATGTCAGTAGGTTACATCACCATAAGCGTTTTTATTAGACAAGGCGAACTTAACTTGTAGTGTCTCCTTGACTTGGCGCAGGTTACTTTGGTGGAAGTGAAAGGCGGTTTCTGGTTTTCACTTACGTGCTTTACTTGCCCGGTGATGTCATTGAATCAAGGCTGAACCAAAGCTTTTTTTTTCTCGGAGATGCAAAAAGACTTAAACGTGCGAAGCAGTCAAATTATTAAACGTGCATCTGTTCTTCACACCATAATGACAGATCATAAACGTTTGAAATTGCAGCATCAGTTCCTGGAGTGGTCTTTTTTTGTCCTGAAATCGTTCTAATATCAGAATGCACTTCTCAAATCAGACGACTTGTATAAAACTACAAATTGTGATTGATGTATTTTACAAAATGCATCTAGTAGACCTATTAAAACACTGATAATCAGGTACTGCTATGAAAACATTTAGGCCTACCAGAAATTAAAATACATAAAACACAGAAAAGAAAAATCTGCTTTTTATATTAAACAGAAGCAGGTAGCCGTATTTTAGCTATAATTATCAATAAAGTTAAGGACAGCACTTGAGTCACACTGGAAACATTTAAGGACAATGTTACTCAGATTTTGATGTGAAATGTTTTATTCCCGTCAAGTCCTCAGGCTGTTTGTGTCGCTAGTCTACTCTTGTTCTCCTGTATGCATGTTCTTGGAAACAACCACGGTCGAGGAATATCTGCAACGAGCACGAGCTGGCACCAAATCCGGCTATTCTATAAGCCAGAATACTTAATATTATCTGCCTTGAATTTCAGCGGTTGCGCTGGTAATCCTCAGGGCGCATAAATTGGAATTTATGGCACCGAACAAAGAATTTTACATGGTAACCATCCAAAAGTAAGGGCAGCCATAGGTAACCGCTATTTATAATCTATTTACAAACACTATGCGCTCAGGCTTGCACTACAGCAAGCATCTTTAAAGACGGGGAAAAACACGGAGTAAAGTTTAAAACAAGTTTATTTATAACTTAACCCCCCCCCCCCCTTTAAGACATACGTTCATCTACAACCACACTCATCCACCACCATGTCCTCATAATGCCTCAATACCACGTTGTCATTGTTGTCGTAATAAAGCATTGAAATCGGGGACAACTTAATCGGGACACAGCACGGCTGAGGCGTCCCCTTGGGATCGAAGGAATGAACCAGGGTCTGCAATATGGCATGATTGGTCCCATTCAAGCTTTCGCTGAGAGGAA
>JAAGVU020000025.1:18901022-18916846 GCA_011763525.2 Mormyrus iriodes
CTTGAAGTCAATGTACAAGCGCCTGGGTTTGCACACACTGCTGGGCGTCACAGGCAGATACTGCGCGCTCCTCTTTCATCTCAACTTACACTGAAGGGGGTTTAAAGACACCATCACCAAGGACGTGTGCAGCTCTGGGACCATCTTTAAGCAATGTAACATAGGGTTTACAGAGTTGGGGTGGAGCACAATAATTAGCCCAAAGTTTTTGCCTGGTTTCCTCCAAGTCTCCACGATCCCAGTCAGGATCAGCATGACGGAACCAGAATTACTTTAATTGACCGAGAGAGCAGGAGCTTCTAACTGTACTCATGATGTACCCCTTTTAACGCAGTCTTTAACACTCTATATAGGTACATACTAAATATCTCTACGTCTGATTCTGGAACGTGATAGAAGGGATGTTTGAATTTTATTTCCAATTACAAGTTGGGCACTGGCTATTCAGCCCAGAGAATAAAACATATATAAAACAAGAAAATGCACCACTTAGGACCATTAACTATACATGTTACAATGGAACATAGGTGAATTAGTCCATTCCAATAGCACTGGTCATAATGATTAAAATATGTAAGCAACAGAAATTTCTGACCTCGAACTTGAAGGAATTGTACAATATTCCTTTGGACACCAAATTTTGATACCATACAGGGCTTGTTTTGCTAATGAGACTTAAGTTGAGATCCACTGAAACTAATAACTGAGGAATAGATAATTGAAGAATATCACTTCACAAGTCAAATGTTGTCTACAGTTACCTTTTGCTTGCTGCCATAGGTGGCGTTGTTTCAAATTTGGGGCAGTTTGTCTTAAAATTCAATCATTTCCAGTGAGACACCCATACAATTTCTCTGCAATGTTTGAAAAATATCCATCAAATACTTTTTGAGTTATTGTCTTAACGGGATCAAGTGTCAGAATTTGCCCTTCTCTTTCCTACTTAGGGAGTTGGGATACACGCAGATGTTATAGGTATTGCTACAATATTTTTTCTCAGCAAACCTTTCAGATAGCCATATTCATACCTAGGTGCCAGTTTGTTTTCTGTAATCCAAGGTTTGATCGATTTTTGGATTTAAACTGAGACAGTGCTGAAAAAGTTTCTGCACACGCTAGTTCATTCATGATAGCACTGTGCCAGACTCACATATGTCAGTCCCTTAACAAAATGTGCATGCAACTGAGTGAATATGTTAGCAGTAAGTAATGTAACCAACATTATTACAGTCACCTGCATTTTTGTTGTTTCATATTACAACTTTTGCAGGTTGCAGAAGTTAAATCTGGGTCCTTAATGACCACATGTTCAATCTTAACGTCATGACATAATAACAGCTTTACAGATGTTTCCATCAGGATTCCGTAGAAAGAGTAGAGGTAGGCCAATCTCTGTGTATGCTTTCATTGACTAAAACTAGACTTAAAAAATCAGATGACTGAAATATGACTAAAACTAAATTGTGGAAAGTGATAGAAGGAATAGAAGCACTCAAAACCAGTATACTTATACAACATACAATGGAAGGAACAAACAAAACTTACGTATCACAAAAAAGTAAGGACAAGTAATCAAACGCAGTGTACTTACACATCACACAATGGAAGGAGCAAACAATCAAACACAGTATGCTTACGCATCACACAAAAGACGGGACCAGCATTCAAACACAGTATACTTACACAGCACACAAGAGAAGGGACAAGCACTCAAACCCAATACACAAAGGAAAGGACAAGCACTCAAACATAGTGTGCTTACACATCACACAAAAGAAAACAAAAGCGATTAAACATGGTATACTTACACATCACACAATGGAAGGGACAAGCACTGAAAGCCAGTACACTTATACATCACAAAAACGAAGGGACAAGCACTTAAACACAGTGTACTTACACATCACAGAGAAGAAGGGAGAGGCACTCAAACATATTGTACTTACACAGCATAGAAAAGAAGGGACAAGCACTCAAACACAGTGTACTTACACATCACACAAAGGAAGCACACAATGGAAGGGAGAAGCACTCAAACACAGTATACTTTCACATCACAGAAAGGAAGGGACAAGCACTCAAAGCCAATATACTGTGGCTACTTCCTCGTACCAGGCTTCGAATGTCCACCATGGCTCCATGCCGCTTGGAGTTTGCATGTTCTCCCCGAGTAGTCGCAGGGTTCTTCCAGGTACTCCGGTTTCCCCCCTACTGTCCAAAAACATGCTTAGGTAAATTGGAGTTACCAAATTGCCCATAGGTGTGCATGTGTGTGTAAATGGTGTGTGAGGGTGCCCTGCAATGAATTGGCGCCCCATCCTGGGTTGTTCCCTACGGGATAGGCTCTGGACCCCCTACGACCCTGAATAGGACAAGCAGTTACAGAAAATGGATGGATGGATGGATACTTTCTCATAACAGCCCTTAAATATCAAAGAAGGACAATACTCAAAGCTCTGTGATGAAGGACTGGTCTACATAACCAGGTATTCTCAAAGATCATATCTACAACGGTTAATCGGCACCTGAGTCAGGGTTGATTCTTCGGGCCCATCGCTCTGCAGTGCCATCTTCTTCGAGCGCTCAGAGTTAACAGTCAAAGCCCACGTAGTAAAGTGAATACCTCTTGCCTTTGGTATCCTTAGCATTGGCCTGAATACTGTCTAGACTGATTACACCTATGGGGAACAGAAGCTTGTTTTTGGCTTCATACTTCTCATTTGCACATTAATTAATCACAAATACATCACCCCTTATAGTGTTCAAGCTACAGATGAACTTTGTTTCAACTAAATGGAAATGGTGTTGCATTTGGCTTCAATGTAAAATCTAAATCATTCAGAATTCCTGCCATTTCATCCAGTGGGTATCCCAGCCTTGTGCCCTGTGCTGCCTGAGATAGGCTCCAGGCCCCTCCAGTGACCCTTACCTACATGGTTGGTTGGATGGATGGATGGATGGATGGATAATCTAGAAGTAGCTGGAAGCTATATTCCATATGATATCCTTGAACAATGTAATCCAGAAAGTTAACTGCCATTTCTCCATTCTTAAAATACTGTTAGTATCGCTGAATTTCTCTTCACTTGTTTGAAATAACATATAGAAGGGTATGTTAACTTCTTTATATGTTGCCTCCTTAAACAGTTCAAAATCAGTGTAAAATGTTAACATTTTAAGGATCTACATGTAACGTTTCACACTGATTCAAGCTATAGCAGTGCTTAAGTGCTGTATTTTACACGTGCACTGTGAGTGCCTTCGGACAACTGCTATATGCTATGAAACATATGAGAGTGCAGTTAAAGTCAGACCCTGCACACCCTTGTCGCGGGGCAGTGACTCAGTGCTTAAATTGTGCACGTCAGTGGAGAAACGGCAAAGTTATTATGAATGTTAGTTTCCCAGAAACCACCTGTGATTTAAGAAAATTGCATGCATGCTTCATTGTGATAGAGAAAAATGCAAAAAATGGTCTACATGAACTAATTTGAAGTACCTGAAGTTGGGTCTCTGTCTGTGAGAAGAATGAGAATGGAGCTGGTGTCTTCAGTATTACGGCTCTCAGAAAGGCTGTTCAGTATCCTCACTCCTTCCAGCACTGCGCCGTTTATATTCGTGGCTGACGGGGAAGTGAAGATTTAAGTTATTATGCAGTTCCATTATATGTGCCTGGGAGAAAAGTCACAGTAATGTTTTATTCATATGTTCATATATTTTTTATATACAATTACACTGTCTGTATATGAGGATAGGGGCCATTCATGAATTGAATTGAGAATGCATGGTAAATTCCATTTCTCTTCCTGGAGTTGGAATTGAAATGCTCCCTCCTTTAGGGAAATAGAATCGCAATGGATTTGGAATTTCAGGAAACTAAATTCCAAGAAATTTTACTTCTAAGAGGTCATCTTCATTTGCTAAGTATTATACATGTAACTTTAAATATTTTGTAAAGAAAAACATTACAAATACATTTAATCATAATTTATGCATTACAAGTTACACAAGATAATTTATCAACTTACAATTATTTTTTCCATTGCAAAATCATGAATCTGTGCATTGTTCAAATTGCAGTGTCCAGAATTATTGCATTGTTTTGCATAAAAATACTTGCCACATACATCCAAAATATTCAGCCACACAGTGGCAGATCATGTAATGTAACAGAGTGAGGTCGCCGAGTGCTGAGGCACATAGTGCATAAAAGTCAACAGCACTCCAGTCATGAGTAGTCTATCTCCCCTACCTGAAAATCATCCTTTGATTCGGGTCTATTGACGTCATAGACAATGAGCAGGTCACCATTGAGTCCATTTGTCTCACAGCTTGGACACTGCTGTTACTGCTGCTTTGTGGGAGCAAACTGCACTTTGGCCTAGGATGGGGAGAGGCAGGCAGAAGGCATGCAGTAAGTCATTGGCCTTCCTGTTAAATTAGGACTACATGTAGATGTATAACCTGCATAGCATTGCTGTTTGTCACACCTCCAGCAGTGCCTTTGTAATAGATCCACATTTCTAGATTTTTACCCTCCATCTCTTCACTAATTTCATTAACCTATCAGACCTAAGACAACACACAGTATCATGCTAGCATCAATACTAAGCTATCAGCAAAGGTTGCCTATTGGAACAACAGCGTTATTCTGATGGGGGTCACACAATGTCATGGCTGAAATGAAGAGAGGCCAGTTAGGTTAGCCACATGACTGGGATAATCAGGTTGATGCCTCCCTTCCTCAAAGTTTCATTGAAAGTGCTTGCACATCTCTAGAGTGTCTCATGGGATCCCTGGTAAACCTCCTCTGTATCCACCAATACTTGCAGTATCATTCAGTATTTGTCATACTACCCTGCTGTTGACTTTGGGAACTGTGAGTTTCCTAGTTTTTAACCTTCCTTTGAAACCAGAATTGGAACTTCACCCCTTCAGTCGACTCCTTTGATATCCTCCTGCTCTCCTCTCTTGTAATACCAGCATTCCTCAGTAGATTCTGTGCCAGACATTCCCATGAAGTGGCCCAATGGTGTGATTACTCTTATAGCCAGAGGATTTGAACCCAAGACCATCCAGATATAGATAAATATCCCTTTCAGCCACACAGCAATTTCATCATACGATGGTCAGAAACGATCACCATGGCTATCGTAGAACATATTATAATATCTGGCGGTTAACAGTTTAATGTATAGAGATGTTGTATACCCTTCTTATGGACTGTGAGAAGTTGCCTCGAAGTCTGACAGTGCAGTGCTGATGACCTAGGCCAGCTCTTTGGAAATAGGTTCTCCACGGGTGTCCAGAAAGTGGATCCCCTGCTGCTCAAATATCTACACTTCAATCTGCCACACAGGGAATGTGAATCAAAACCGTAGGTACTGTAAGGAAGCCCAATAGGATCACAATAATGCTATACCATAGCGAAATCGCCTGCATATCATCATTCCTTCTATGCTCCTTGAAATCCTTGACCACCTGTGTGGGTTTAGCTTTGATCAGAAGCTCATACTGCCCCAGGCTATGTTTCAGGAGCTCTGTGCAAGTTCAAAGGTCACTTTACTGTGTGCTGTTACTGTCACTGAGCTTTGGAACACCTAAAGTGCAAGTCCAATTGCACTAAGACACACAGAACAGCAACTAATCAGCTTCTGGGAATGACCTTTTCATCGCCAATATGTCCTTATGCATTCAAGCATCATCCTTAAAACTGGACATCACAGAATGGAAAAATCTATTTGACAGCATTGTTAGTAATAGGCAATGGAAGAGCCCCTCATCACATAGCAAAGACATGGCCCAGATAAGACAATGGAACAAATCAAGAACTACTCAAGCTCACAAAGAACAGCTAAGTCTTCCAAAAAATTACCTGGATAATATACACATTGCGTTCAAGAAAAACATCAGAAACCAATTTCAAGAGTCTGGACCTACTTGACAGTGTGGACAGAATGATACATTCTGAGAAAAGACTGGTGAAAATGAGAATCTGAGGAAAGAGTGGTGAAAAAGACAGAGCCAATGAAATCAAACTGGATGACAGAAGGCACATTAGAAACTGCAAAGCGAAGCCAACGTCAGGAAGGATAAAGATCTCGTACTAGTGGCGAAAGGTAGAAAACTACCAAGAAAGACATAGATTACAATATGTTATTGAAAAAGTAAACAAACATCGAAAACAACAGATGTTTTTCTATAATAGTGAAAAGAGGGTCCAACTTTGTGTGAGTATGTTGAAGGACATCGGTGGGAAAATAATAACTGATGGAACAAGGATTGAGCAGAGATGGGAGGAGAACACAGAAGATCTCCGTAGCAAAGACATCAATGGCCAAGATACAGTGCCTTGCAAAAGTAGTGAACCCGGCTTAAAATGATCAGATTGGCCTGAGTTACATATGATACGTAGAAATATTCTTTCTGTCAGTATTTTTATTACAAACTCATAGCCTGAATGAGTTCCTCATTACCCTGAATGGTAATGAAAATTACAGAAATATGACAAGCAAAGGAAGAAGAATCAAAGTGTTGACAAAATCTAGCAGAAAAAGAAACTGAAAAACAGTACAATGGCCTACAGATTGGCAAAGATCATTGCATATTCCAAAACCAAAAAAGGTGTATTTGACAGCACCGCGCAAAGCAATAACTACAAGACAGATTTTTCTCATGTCATATGATAAAAAGATTATGTTAATTCAATTCAAAGAGGATCGTATACATTCAATTCAAAGTAGATCCTATATAGGGAATTGCCTGATGTTTAAGCAAAAGGAAGAAGAGACATCACTGCTAATGCACAATGATCAAACAAAAACACACCATTATAATGGCAGAGAACACATTCAGAAACTGAATAGGGTTATTTTTCTCATTGTGAACAAAATCAATCATTATACAGCAGATTTTTTTTTAAACTTTGGGAATAACCATATATTTATTGTGACACTAGATTGGTTAAGACAAGCTTGCATGCAAATGGCAAATTAGCTGGCAAAAAATAATGATAAATTTGATGGATGTCACCCCCTCTTCCCTATCTAATCACTACTCCTCCCATAACATACCATAATATACTGCTAGACAGGCTAGAAAAGTGTGTGGGACTTTCTGATACCGTGTTAAATTGGTTTAAATCATATTTACAAGATAGGGACTATTTTGTGTCAATAGGTAATTATGAATCTGAGCGAACAAAAATCACATGTGGAGTTCCTCAAGGGTCCATTCTTGGACCGCTTGTATTCAAAATCTACATGCTCCCCCTCACTATTATGGGACATTATAACATCTCTTACCATAATTATGCAGATGACACACAACTCTATATTACAGTGTCACCTTGTAACTATACTCCCTTAGATTCGCTGAAGACATGCATTGAACAAATTAATGAATGGATATGCCAGAATTTTCTACAACTGAACACATAAAAAACTGAAATAATTGTTTTTGACCCCAAAAAAGAAAGACCGAAAGTCATTGCTCACCTTGAATCCATGACACTAAAACCTACAAACCAAGTCAGAAATCTTGGTGTAGTTCTGGATTCGGACTTTAATTTCAACAGCCACATTAAGATAATTATAAAATCAGCCTACTACCACCTTAAAACATAGCAGGAATTAAAGGATTTCTGTTTAAGCAAGATACAGAAAGGCTTGTTCATGCATTTATTTTTAGCAGGCTAGACTACTGTACCGGTATCTTCACAGGTCTTAGCAAAAAATCAGTCAGACAGCTGCAGCTCATTCAGAATGCTGCTGCTAGAGTCCTTACTAACACCAAGAAAGTAGAACATATCACACCGGCCCTTAAATCACAGGATTGATTTTAAAATATCATTACTGGTGTATAAAGCATTAAATGGTCTCAGGCCTAACTACATTTCTGATTTACTTGAACATTATGAAGCATCGAGTCCCTTGAGGGCATCTGGTAAAGGTTTACTCAGTGTTCCCAGAATCAAGACTAAGCAAGGTGAATCAGTGTTCGGTTTCTATGCTCCTCGACTGTGGAACAAGCGTCCTGAGAACCTTATGTCTGCTAAAACTGTTAGCTCATTTAAATCAGGGCTTAAAACACTACTATTTGCTGCAGCTTTTCAATAAATTAAATAGGTAAAATTATACACTATCGCTACAGTATAACTTCTTTTTGGCTTTTTTTAAATATTATATTACTTTATTTTTATGTAATTTTACTCATTCAATTATCTTTTTGCCTTTTTAATGTGATTTTTATGTCTTTTGTTTAAATGTGTTCCTTCTGCCTTTGTAAAGCACTTTGAATTGCCTTGTGTCTGAATTGTGCTATATAAATAAACTTGCCTTGCCTTGCCATATACCCCCACTAGGCTTCGGTTGCATCTAATTTTTCATACTGTAAAATGTAAAATATACCCACAGAAAATACCTCCCAAGCCTACCCTACACCCCCACCCCCCACACACTCTACAAAAGAATCTTTATTAAAAGCTCAACTTTGACTGACTTGTCTCATTGCAATCATGTTCATCAGATGTGCAACTGTCATTTTATGTGCTGACTAGGACTAGTCACACAGTGAAAAGATTAAATTCTCCCAGGATAAATCTTGCAGAGAAGGGGGTTTTACCCACAACAATTTCCTGAATGAGTACTGAATGAGTACAGTTGCGTATTCTGTGACTGTGACTTTATACTCAGCTGGTTGCTTGAAACAAAACTTTGGTCTGAATTTGTACTTTCTGAACTTAAACTGTCTGTAATGGATTACATTTGTGAGTAACTTCCCCAACACTGTGTCCATATAATGATATTGTTAATTAATAATGAAATCCATCAAAGATTATATAGAGTACACCGAGTAACAAGATCAATAGAGTTATCCTGAGCACATGGTCAAGCACTCACCCTTCCACCACAGTGGTGTTGCATTAATAGTGGTGTGATTTATCTCAGAATTCCACTTCATGGCCTATACCATCCCTCTGCAAAGTTTGAAAAAGAGCTATCAAATACTTTTTGAGTTATCATGAATGTATCGTGGTGGTGGACTGGTCCCGAAACCATATGTCTTCTCCGTATTCTACAATTAAATGTAGAATTTATTTAGGTGTTAAGATGTGTTTGAATACTTTGATCAAACACTTAAAAAAGTAGCATGCTTGTCACAGAAATATTTGAAACACAGGTGACTGGACTTTTTTTAGCAAAAATCATTTAAAATATTGCGTAGTTCTTACCATTAATGCACCGATGGAGATCAAATTTCGCAATTGTTTCAGTTTCATTTAATAACAGGGTCCTGTCAAATTCCCTATTTCCAACTTTCTGATCTGTGATACATGCCTCTTTGAACCAAAACCTATAAGGATATATGTTCCTTTTTGGAAGAATTTCAAAACAATTCCATATTGTTCCTTGGGCAATAAGAAGCAGAAATGCAATTATTGCTGCAAAGATACCTTGTGCACAACACTGTCTTGGATAGATTCTAGGCCACCCTACTAGTTAAGTGGTTGGAAGATGGATGGATGGATGGTTCGATCGATCGATTGATGATATCTACTAATAAACTCATCAAATAAATGAGACAAGCAAGCAAACAGCAAGTGAACCTTCAAATGAACCAAAAGATATCCTAGATCTAGACATCCCATAGCAGTCATCTATCGCAGTGGCTCACTAATTTAGATATTTTCTTACTATGCATGTGTTTTCTTTTACAGCGCAATAACGGCTGGTTTTACTGTAGAAACCAAAGAACATACCTATGGCCCAGATGCTTGTGAATAATTCCACATTCAGATTCTAATGCAATGTTATTCACTGCGCAACATTATGTGTTTTTTGTTCTCATAACGATATTAGCAAGCTGATCTGGACATAAACCAGTCAGACCCATAGCCAGAAATAAATTTCTTGGGGTTCCCGGCATCTGCTTTGGTAGATTATATGAGCTTTTACTACTTGGATACATGCCTGAGTACTTATTGGACAAGTGCTTATTGTACTTGTCCTTTTTTTCATCATAAAGTTTATTGTTGAAGTTGATAAAATAGCTACATTTACAGTTTATACTTTATCTACATTTTATTATTCAATTAGTATGGGAGCAACACCACAGTTTATTTCAGAATATCCATCAGTTCAGCATGCAGCAGATATGAAAACAGCCCTATGACTAACATATGAAATAATGAGTATGTATGTAGCACGATTGTCACACACCTTGGGTATGGTTTTTTTTTTTTTTAATCTAACATCACAATTGTATAAAATATAGTAACAGCTACTTAATGTCTTTAAATAGCTTTTTTATTGTTCCAGCAGACCCTAAACATAGCAGGGTCTAATCATGTATTCTAACTGCAACGAGAAACTTACTTTTTCATCTGGCACATTCCTGAAGTCAGCAGTAAATTTACTGACAAGACGCAGCATATCAATCCATTAACTCCCCTTACTGTTAACAGCTCCTTGTCTAAGGTCTCTGACTGCATTCCACTGCATATCCTAATGTGGAACCAGCTATTTAACTTGCTGGTGTCCAGGGAATAACTGTAGTGATGATTTCAAGTAGAGTTTTGATGTTTATGATTAGCCCTACAGTTAAGGACAACGCATTGCCTGTTTATTAAGCTTATGATTTATGCATACTGTAGGAATATAGCACTTTAATTCAAAGATCGTATTTCTCAGCTTTTTTAAGTGAAATAAATAATTTTTCTGTTTGTAGTACTGCCATTTTTGTTTACCATTATGTGTAATAGAAAATGATTGCATAATGTTATTTTTATATAGGGAGCAAACATTAGTTCTCAGTTCTACCCCCGTTTTCACCTAAGATACACTGTGCTCACGATAATACTCCCGAGCATGAGTGCTGAATTGTAAATAGTATTCAAATTGCAAATAAAGAAAGATAAAAGAGAAGGTAAGTATCAAAATGTGCCCCAAAGGTAAGGAATGTGCTTCTCTGAAATATTCCCTGCCAAGACAACTGCTTGCTTTACACACTGTAGGTCGCAGGCTGGGCGCCCTGCAGATAAATGCATACCTGTCAGTATTGGAAATTGGCAACCTGCAAGTGACTGACAAGCCTTCAAACGAAGCTGCTAACCTGTAAACCTTCCCACCCAACCCGCTTAGCCATACAGTTCCAATTACATTTATGTATTTATAATTTATACTGTCACAAATGCATATCACAGTTCTGCAGTCACACCCATACAGCTTGTCCTTTCAGTCTCACTCATCTGCATTTATTGCAAATGGACCTGTGGCTGTTTTTATTTCAGCCTAAGCAGGGTGGCAGGGGCAATGCACGTAAGAGAGCCTTAAGGAACGAGGCAAAAGCAGAGCAGGGGCCGACAGGTGTACGATTTATAAGTAGACGGTGGAGAGATTGTGTACAGCCGCTGGGGAAAGAATGGTTTTGCATGGAAAATGAGATTTAGAACTTCTAAGGTTCTCCAAGCGATGCCAAACCCACATTTGTCAACACAACAGAATATATACTTGCCTCAGGGAAGAAGGAAGGTGGAATAGGATATTACTTGTTGACTCTGATAAAAAAGATTATGAAGGACAAATAGGAAAGTGTCAGGTAAAATTCTATTTCATGGAGGATACTCATTCATCATACATTTGGACATCTGTCTCCCCTCACCTTATGTGTCATAAACAGAATGCGTGGAAAAAAAAACCCACGAAAAACAAACTTATAAAAAAAACTCTGATCTTGCATGCAACACATTAGTTCCCTTTTCGACCGAACCAGTCTTTCTGTTTGTGTTATTTCTTCACTGTGATGGAAACATTTAGTACATATGAAATGAGAAATATGTCAACTTGCAAAATAATTTTTAGGCTAATATGTAACTTAAGTGTACTTAAAAGTTTAGGTTTCAAACGCAGATGTCACATAAGCTATTATGTGAACTGTTTTTACAGATACAATGAACATCTGTCTGGAAAACATTATCTAGTTTCAGTAACAGCCGGGCCACAATCTTTTCCAAGGTTCTTATATTTCATTTTATTATAATTTCTTCTTGAAAAAAGGAAACGAAAGTTCACTTAGAGTCAGTTAAATATAATCTCATAAACCACTAAATAATTCTGTGTGTGTGTTCCCTCCTCTGTATGACAATATATCACTTGGTTTCATTTAAATTGGTAATATAGTTTTAGAAATAGTTTTGTTGCCAAAACGTGGAATTAGATGTTCTAAGCAATAGCATAGCATAATGGCATAATGTCTGGGACAAAGACATTTTTTAATTTGCTTCTGTACTCCACAGTTTTAGATTTGTGTCACATGTAGTTAAAGGGCACATTTTCACATTTTATTAACAGATTTTTTTAAAATAAAAATTACATCTCGCTCTCTCTCTCTCTCTCTCTTTCTCTCTCTCTCTCTCTCTCTCTCTCTGTCTCCCTCTCTCTCTCTCTCTCTCTCTCTCTCTCTCTCTCTCTCTCTCTCACACACACACACCCACACACACTTTTGTATTCACATCTTCGTGGGGACCATCTATTCACCTCTATGGGCATATCACTAATTCCAACAATGACACCCTTAACCCCTACCCAGCCCTAACCTTAAACATAAGTCACCAAACAAAATACAAGTCTTTTGGCATTTTTAGTTTTTTGATTGCAGTCACAGATTTTTTATAAAACTGAGTTTCCCCTTGTGGGGACTGAAAAAATGGTCCTCACAAAGTCAAAGTAACCGGTTCTTATCACATTGTTGGGACATTTGGTCCCCACAATATAATATACACACGACCACCCCTATACCCACACACACGCACACATACTTAAACACATATATTTGTCGCTATTTAGACATTTACTTCTTTAAATCACCATACCCACATATCCACGCCTGATTTCTATCATAACTATTTAAATTATAGTAAAGGAAAGCCTTGGGTAACATGCTGGCTTAGCACTAAAGCACTAAAGCTTTATGGTGCCAAGGTTGTGGGCTCAGTTCCCACCCTTGTGAGTGGGGTTTGTGTGCGTGAGTTTTGTTCCCTGATTGCAAGTGACCTTGTGCCTCTAAATTGGCCACAAAGCACATGCCTTGTGATGGACTGTCATTACATACTGGGTGTCCCCTACTTTGTGTCCTTTCTTCCTTGCAATAACCTGCAGGTGCATTTTAAACCCTCACTGGATAAGTAGTTATGGATATAATAGGCTCTGGTAGCCAATATGATTTACCCAAATCATATTATGATTAAAGTTGTCCATTTTGATTAGGTATTTCATTCTCGCCTTACAATTACAAACTTCTTCACCATGCGATATCATCAGCCCGCAGTTACAACCTGCAAAGTTATCTTTTTTTCCATCATTTAGCCATGACTGTTACATTTTTACTGTTAGTAGGGGTTGTCTTAAATCTGGCACTTCAAGGTTGATTTGCATAATACAATGCGTATCGCATAACATTTCAGAACGCTGCAAGTTGCCATGTTTATGGTACCCAGACATGCACAGATAATAAGAAACAGGGTGAGTGGGTTAAGACTAATGACTTATTGTTTATTGTTCGAGTGCATAATGTTGTATAATGGGCACTGACCTTTCTCCTTTTTATGGAGTTATTTCTTGAAAGCAGTTTTTTCATCATATTAGTGCCACTGTGGATAAACAAATGAAATTCAGTCTCTTGGGATCAAGGTTTTTGATCGTTGTGGTACAAAGGAAACAACAGCTGATTGTATGAATCTATATTATCACTCTTCTCCTGCTTACCACATTCTCTCATCCCCAAAACCACCAATTAAAGTGATTGTGTGCTGATGGATTTTTAATATTATCATGTGTCAAATGCAGAAACAAGAAAAATTCCAAAATCAAATGCAAATCCAAATCCACATCTCTCAATTTCTGATTATCATCTTTGTCAACTGCTAAATTAGACATCTCTGCATACCAGAACACTGCTAAATCAAAATTTAAAAAAGAATCTCACTATAACGATTAATAATCAATGAACAATGTTGCATTCAGTCTCAAAGTCAGCAAAATGGCAGCAATTAAGGTTGCCATTAGTGGCAATAATGACATGCCAATTTATTATTACAATTTATTTAATTACTTTAAAATGTGAAGTGGTTAATGTACAAGCCTCTAAACTAACTGGTAGAAATCGGGTTTCAAAATCAACAGCAAACAAGGTATCGATCCATGTCAAATGGATTTGTTTACTCCCTATTGGTTATTTTAAGGGATTGACAGCCTCTTCTCTTCCCTTTCAGTGTGAGTTTCAAAGTCTCATCTATCTTAACCAAGTTTTACATTGTTTGCCCTTCATCCATGGCCTTGGCAGATGACATTTATGGCAGATAAGCCACATCATTATATTCCGTCAAGAGCGTGACACCAAACTTTTATTTTATTTTTTTGAGGTCTAGTAATCTTGTTATGCCGATGGGAAAATGGAGTTCTTTTGATTTGTTACAAACGTTAATCCCAGTAGTATTTGTATAGCGTGCCAGTATTTTGTAATTAAAATGATATTAAATAAATCAACAAGTAAATAAGTCAATACAGTGTTTCACTTTTTTCCCTTAAACACTCCAGGGTTAGACACACCTTGTTGAATCACAGACTTAAATGTATAATAAATAGAGGGAAATGAGTAAACCCCTTAATGGGTATTACGCTGACACAACTGTTCCCCTTGTTACCTCCGAGAGTTGGGGCAGCGGTACAAATTAGCTAACAAAGCAAACTGTTGGAGATTATTAGAATTAGGTGGTTTGTCAGTCTCCGATTCTTGCATAAATATTTTACCTTGTCTAACATACCGAAGCATTTAATCAAACTCTATAATCTACTGGAAAATTATTGTATTATTATGTCAATTTAGGGGAGAGCTTACAATGTTGAATATCACCAAGAATCTACAATTATAATGATTAATTTTCCAAAACATCCATCAATGGAGGTGATAAAGTCCAAGGCATTTCAAGATCAAAAGGTACAGTTACTACAACACCAAATACATTAAGCAGGGGTGGCCAGTCTTATCTGCAAAGGGCCAGTGTGTATGCATGTTATTGAGATAACCTTTATGTCAACTGTTCAGACCCAGGTATGAGAACTGCAGCTAACCAGTCCTCTAATTAGTAACCTTATTAGTGAGTTTCAATGAAAACCTGCGTACATGACAGCCCTTTCTGGAAAAGATTGGCCACCCCTGACTGCCAGCATACAGTAATCATCATTTACAATTTTTCTGAATTACTAAAGCACATTTCCTGAAACTATCTATCATTCTCTCAACACAGTAAACATAAATCCTAATCAAACTGCATTCACGAAACCTTTTACTCATCTTGCAAAATCAAACAATCTACTCGAAACTATTTCATCTTTGCTCAAAACCAAATTGCTTTCAGATCACACACAAAGCTGGTCAGTACATAAACACTACTGAGCAGTCATTATACATGACAGCAACAAATTGAAAACACTACCAGTCAAAACTGTTCCTGGCATGCAGAAAATCATGTATACTGAGGTTATGGTCTGTCGCCTGTTGAGTTATAGAAACTGAAACCAACTGTACAGGACTATAGTAAAAAAAAATTGTTGAAAATGTTTGTAACTATTTGTATAGCAATATGTAATATTTGCAGTAAGAGAAAAGTTAAAAGAAAGTTACTGAAATGGACAAAGTAAAAAAATCTAAATGAAACACATTCATATATATATATATATATATATATATATATATATATATATATATATATATATATATAATATAAAAAAAATATATATATATAAAAAATAAATATTTGATATAAA
>JAAGVU020000025.1:18922004-18939879 GCA_011763525.2 Mormyrus iriodes
TCTCTCTCCATCTATATATAGATATATATATATATATATATATATAAAATGGATAGCCATTTTGGTGAGACCCCCCACTGCAGAAGGGGATTTGCAAGTCCTGCGATGCTGCGGAGAGCATGGGAGCTGCAGATGGCATTGCGCGCATTCCTTCCTAATTGTACATTTGTTGTCTTCTAGGGGGCGAAGCTGTTGGCCAGATTCATGGAATATGGGATAAAACAATATGCCCCACATCCGTCCTGCCCTTACCCACAGCCTATTTAAAGGAACAGTAGGCTGTAGTTTTTCTGCCACCAAACAGGGCACCCACCCTTCCGCTCTGCTACATATTGGAAACAGATGCTGTCACTGTGATGCTCATCTAATTTCTGAGTTTGCAGAGCGTGCCAGACATCCATAATGTATAGATGCAGGAGCTGACAGTACAGTCTTTTGTCACATTTGTCTACGGAAGCAAACGTCAGCTCTTACACATATTTACCTAGTTCCAGGTATTTGCTTAGTGTTATGCAATATTTATAAGGCCCATTTTTTGTGTCATCTTTGAGAATAAAAGTAAAGCAGGTATCACTTTAAGATAAAATGCAGCTAAAATTGCAGCTTTTCATGAAATATCCAGACAGTATAATATTAGTCTTACCTAAAAATACATGGTGCGACTTAGTTAATTAAATGTATGTTTTTCAATAGAATGCTGTTATCAAGAGAAGACAAAGAAGCAACATAAAATATGCAGTTACTTATCTGCGTAACCAGGGTTGGTCTGAAGCCTATCCCAGGACACATGGGGGATAAGGTAGGGGTACATCACGAAGAACACTCATAGGGTAATTAAAATTGCTAATTAGCCCAACTGCATATACTGTCAGAGAAAACAAACACAAGCACAGGATTCAAGCCCACACACTTGGAAACATGATATAATACAATAACCCAATGAACCACCATGCTACCACCCCCGGCTTATCGTGATCAAACCTTCATTTAGGGTACAACATTGTATTTGCATTAGTAACAGCTAAACGTGTTTAGATGTGGAGAATTATTAATTTTGTTCTACTGAGTGGCAAAATACATAATTATTATTAGCTAATTTTCTGTTTTTAGTTTGCTTTTCCATATTCGACAGCCTGACACAAAGTTGGCTGTGCTGTGCTTTCATGGCTGGCTTTGGCTAAGACTCTGCCATTTTATGTTGGTGTCTTTGTTGTATATTGTGCAAATACTGTTGGAAATGTGAATCCTAGGTGTTGAGCCTTATAAGGAAGTCAAACAATTTGCAAAAAGTGTTATCAACTTTACTTTGTCTACATGTTGAGACTAGCTCTGGAATGAGAAACAGGAGTCTTCAACCAACATAAATATACAGCAGTTTAAATACCCAAATAGGAAAATGGGACACTGGTGTAAAATTGATCATAAAATAGGATTACTTCATTCAGAAATTAAAAATTTTTGATGAGTCGAGACTTTTAAGGTCAATCTACAGTGCTACGCCCCCTTTGCAAAACATACTCCGCATGACTGGGGCACCACAATCCCGTGGTCTCGTGGATTTTACTGGGACTGTCTTTCTCTCTTTTACAGAGAGGAATTGACTTACAGTAAGAAGACATGGAAACCGCTGGCTGAACGCAGCTGCTGCACGAGGTTTCCACCAGCTCAAAATAAGCTTTGTAATGCTTAATGATGTTTATGGCAACACGGTCTGAGCGGGAGGGCTTCAGATGGTCGTAATGATGGAGCACGGATGCCACATGTGGTCGGCTGGGAGCCACATGCTGGAAGCTCATTGGTGTTTCGGAGGCAATGAATAGTACATGAGCATAAATCAGAGCTGCAGACTCCAAGGCTACCATTTACGTTGCATTTTGAATAGCGAGTCTTGGGCTTTCACGAGCATTGGACCGCCCTGTCATATTTTAATCTCATGACAATGGGAATGAACAGAGTTAGGATAGTATACGCTGGTGCTTGTTCTGTAAAAAGGCTTAAACTTTTCTTCAAGGAGTCCAGTTTTTATATTAGTTGTAAACTGATATAAAAAAAATTCCACAGAGTAGCAAGAGCAATTTTAATCACTGCTAGCATATTCCAGCTAGCTTAATCCTGGTAGCTTAATCCTGCAAGCATACTTCTGCTAGGAGGCTCCTGCTAAAATAATGGCAATTGGCACAAAGAATTATAAGTGCAGATTTTTTGTTACAACATACTCATATAGATTGAAAATTAGTTTAATTGATTGAGGTAATATTAAACTGATTTTAGGATGTTCAGCGGAACGTTGTGTTGCATATTATTTTTAATTCTTGAAAGGCATATATATATATAAACACAGGAACCATTTCTGTATGTAAAAAGTCATTGCTTCATGTACTGTGCCTCTGTCTTTGTAAAGGGTTAGTTTAAAGTGCCTAGCCTCTTTGATTAGAGTGTACTTTCCTCAGTGTTTAGTTTCACGGAGCATGTTAAATGTAAACTTCGGCATTGAGGTTAAATACGTCATCCCATGACTCAGGGAGACATGCTGCACTACCCTTACACGAGGAGCTTAACCTGAATTGCTCTAGTAAAAACATCCAGCTTCCTCAATGAGTGAAATGATATAAGAATAACCATCCTGAAGGGTTTCTGTTTAAGTGCAAACAACAGATGGATTTGTATCAAACCATGCAAGCCTAAATTTGTTTCTTTAATTAAAACTGAGCAATCTATGGAGTTGACATGTGTAGTTGAACTAAAATTCAGTTTAAAGTAGTATTCCGCTTACATTACACAAATGAAAGTTTGGACAGAATATACAATGGTTTAAGCGCTGAGTGTCCTAGATGCCAGTTATCCAACTACAACTGCTCCTATGTTTTGGTCATGCCAACGTTTAAAAAAAAAGTGGGTACAGAATTTCATAATATTTTCTCATATATGTGGTGCCATAATTGAGCCTGACCTTGTTGTTGTTGCGTTTGGTGTGTTCCCTCCTAAGAAACATTATACCTCCTCACAGGCCATAGCCTTCTCTCTGCTGGGTCGAAGAACAGTCCTTCTGTGGTGGAAGTCATATAGTCCTCCCTCCCTTCAAACACTATGTTGCCACTTGAAAAGCTGAGATATAGCAGAGGTACAGTAAATGCAGGCAGAGATGGACAGTATTTCAATTAAATGCATTTAAAATATGCAATTATTTTTGAGCATTTTGTAATCTGTATTTTTCTGTATGGAAAAAAAATCTGATGTAATTTGTAATAAAATACTTCGAGAGATTGTATTTTATGTATTTCAAATATTTAATATACTTAACATGTCATATCTATTTATTTTGTGTCATTTTATGACCTTTAACACCAGGTTTACAGACTTTAAAGGGGCAGTTCACCCCAAAACTAGAAGAGTGCCATTCAGTCCCATTATATTTGAGAGAAGGCCGACATTTCTATGTCCTATCTCCAAAACCAGGCTACTCCCAGCAGAACAACCTAGATCGACAGATAGCACTAAAACGCCTCTAAAACACATCTTTTTTTTCAGTTTTGGGTTGAACTTCCCCTTTAAATATAGCCTATCATCGTGTTTGGCTAGATGTAAGTAAATGCCTTGACATATCCCGTTGGGCCCAGCTTCCTCGTTGTGAACTTAGTTTTCCTATGACCAGTAATCCAAGGAAAGAAGATGCTTTGGCACAAGTATGTAGTGAAATATACTATCAGATATTGTTCACTAAATGTCATTATAAGAGAGAAAAATATAGCAACTAACAAACAGCAGTGTTGTGTTCTAGAACTTAACCTGCATTATGATAATTAATTTAATTGAAGCGTCAGTGTGCCTCCTTGCATGCACTCTCACATACCGGCACCCCCATCAGCCACCGCCTCTGATTCTGTGGGAAACACGGGGTATAAATTAGAGGTGTAAGATACAAACATTCATGACCTCGGAACCGCGATAACCCCCCAACCCAAACCCGTTGCTGCAGGTGCAGCCTGTTCAGCTCTCATTACGTTAAAAATGTTACAAACGGCATTTTTCATTTCACAATTAACATTAAAACACATATAAAACACAAAATTATTCTTCTATTTAAAGTTACGGCAAGCTGTATATTTAGTAAATATTACACATTACTAGGGTGTAGACATATTCACAGTGTTCCATTACCATTTTTCATGTATTTTTGTATTTTGAAATAATAAATTAACTGTATTGTAATTAAATACATTTTTACACCAGTAATTTGTATTGTATTTTGTTACATTTGATAAGCAAGTATTTGCAATTTGTAACAAGATACTTTTTGATGTATTTGTGCCCATCTCTGAATGCAGGAAGAGGTTTCATGCGATCTGGTCTCCTTTCACTGAACATGTGGGGAGCCTGTCCCTCACTTAAAAATATTATTTCTTCTCACATTTTTAAGCTATTGATTATTATAAATTAATCAATTGACATTGTTTCTTAAACTTTTCTTTATTCTGAACTACCAGATTTATGCAATGGTGTGTAATCTGTAACACTCTGTAATGACATAGAAGATCGTGTAACGATCCATCAGTAAGATTGTACAATGTTTTTTTCCCTCCACAAATGCAAATGCATGCATATGTATTATGTGTATGTACATATACTGTACTTGCTCATGTAGGTGTCGGCCTGGGTAGTGGTGGGGGTGGAGTTGTTCTGTGTTGTGCTGCCCTGTTTTTTTTATTTTTTATTTTTTTGCAATGTTTGGAAGAATTATTAAATAAAGTTCCAAAATTAAAAAAAATATATAATTGTGTGTCTGTGTCCATCTTTTTATAATTGTATATATACACACCGGTTTTATTTTCTATGCCGTCTTATTTGAGCTTTTTTTCTAGTTTTGAGCTTTCTAAAATTATTGTTTAGATGGGTATTCAATCAAATATGGGTAAAAACACCATCTCTTACGTTCATCAAGAGCATGAAGCAGAAGATATATCAGCATGCAAAGTATGGTGATCTGACTGCTTTTCTGCTCTTCACTCCCATGTCTCTCCATTGTCATCTTTCTTATTTTGGGTATTAGAGGCAGGTGTTTGTCACCTGGGGGGGTTTGGGACATCTGCCAGATTTCTCTTTTTTATCTCAAGACAGGCAAACGGAAACAACACAATCTAGAGACCGATGAGACATTAGGATAGGAGAAGTCCCCTCAGGGATCCACTTTTCTTTTGCGGGTTGGACTTCTGTTAAGTATGCAAAGAGTAACATTTTTCCCAGGCTGCAGATTTTTTCTCAGAGTGATGGGGGGTGGAATGACCCCGAGCTTTTTCATTGTGTCCTTTAAAGTGACACTGTGGGATATTTGTCAACAGTCATTGCTGTCCTAGTGTTGAAAATGAACTACAATGAGAGAATGCCTTTAAGTTATACAGTACCTGTAGTTTAGTCAATACCTGATTGGGTCTAATTTCTAAAAACATATACTTGGCTTGAACTGAGAACGTTGAAAGACCTTTCTGACAATGTGGACTATATTTTCATAACCAGTAGCTACTGTATAACAATTTTCTCTTAACATGACCTAACAAAAGATCCTTTGTTTTTTTTTATTATTCTGTGTTATAAATGAATTTTTAAATAAAAGATTTTTTTTAGTTATTTGCAATTGCACTTAAACAGTTGGGTCGGAAAAAAACAATAAGTCTTTCCTATAGTACAGCTGCAACATGTTGCCAAAACTGATGGGAAAAGGAAAAAACTCTGAAATATGGAATATTCTGGACTGCAGAGTAAAACAATGGAATGTTTCAATCAACATCATCAGAAAAACATCTTGAGAATTTGAAATTCGAAATGGTGAGGCCAGGTAGCTATATAAAGGTTTCTAAAGGGACCCGGATAACAATACTACCAGCTTTAGTAGAATGTCCTCCACAATACATTGCAGATATGTACCGACATATTATATTTATAAAAAAAACTCCCATAACCTAAGGCTGGATACAGATGTAGTTAATACCAAATATCAGTACCCATAAAACCCAACCTCAATCGTATAAGTTTATGGAACACAGAACCTAAATTCTTCAGTATTTTTTAAACCACAGTATCAATATGCTAAAACTGTATATTGGTTCATAAGCAGGATTTGCCCCTTAATGTGTTACATTCATTTTCCTTATCCACCGATCCATGGTCTTGGTGAACTTTTCCTAGGAAGTATAAGCCAGAAGACAGGGCTCTGGAATGAAAGCCAGTCCATCACTGTGCTAAATAGGAGCAATTCAAACAAACTCATGCTACAACAATGTGATATTTATTATTGTCATAGAGGGTCCAGGATCCACTTCCAGCTTTTAAGTTTCAGTTGAACCCCAATTGATCTGCTGAAAATGTTGAGAAAGCCGAAATTTGGTGAAATCTTGCATGGAAAATATTAGGACGTTGTAAACTGCAACCCGTGTTGTTTCTGTTTATTATGGAAATAATGTAAGCGCTACTTGGCGTGCATTCCTACCACAGTAAACAGGAATAGCATGTGAGCAGGTCAAATTGTGGTAGAGATCGAGAGATCCCATTGACTGGTTCTCTAAATCTTGGGCACGTTTAATGAACTATTTCCTACTTTTTG
This sequence comes from Mormyrus iriodes, assembly GCA_011763525.2. Taxonomy (NCBI): domain Eukaryota; kingdom Metazoa; phylum Chordata; class Actinopteri; order Osteoglossiformes; family Mormyridae; genus Mormyrus; species Mormyrus iriodes. The sequence continues at coordinate 18,928,600 of JAAGVU020000025.1, forward strand.
GTATAGTAATAAAAGGTCAATTGAAAATGTATTAAATTCAAAGGTCCAGAAATTCTGCTCACGAGAAAGTATTCAAAATAAAGATTTGTAACTGAATATAGCAGAAGCAATCTATTGATTGATTTGTGGGCAATTACTGAATAACGATCTTCACTTCATATCCCAAAAGGATCACATAAGGATCATGTGCCTTTGCAAGGTAAATATTTAATAATATCAGGTGCAAGTCCGTTTTGAGATTAATCAGACAAAAAAGCAACATTGTTCCCCGACTTCCAGGCAGTTGATCGTTCTTAAATGTAACGTGAATATCATCACGCTAAATCGTTCAGGCTCAGCCTTATCTTAATAGCTGCCAAGATGAAATCTTCGGGGGTAGTCTGCGTTGGATCATTACCGCGGGAAGCGCGCACTCCCCTCGGCGCTGGGATCAATCAAAGGTTGCGCGCATGTTTCAGATCACGGGGGAGCCTGGCGTAGCCCTCGCACGTGTAAACCTAGATGACGCTGTGTATAAGCACTGCATAATGTAACCTCCTTTTCGGAGATAAGTGGGGCATCAGGAGAATGTAGCAGGCTGGCCGCATCAAGGCTAAAAACTGGGGGAACCTCCTAACATTTAGTTCACTATTACGTGGCCCATTCTTTCTATTGTGTAATGCGTGGAAAAAGGTTAATATAGAGAAGCGCGTAGTTTCCTAGTAACTCCTACATTTACTTAAAAAGTGCTTTAGTAAATGTCATTTCCTTGACTGATTTTTTAAGGCTTTTATTGCATCAGGTTTGTTTTATTTTTAACAGTATTTCACAATTGCTGATCGCATTTGTATTAAATATTCACTTTTCTGAAAACTAATCAAAAACCCTCTGACTGGTCTGTCAAAGTGGAATCAAAACCATTTCATCCTTGCTAAAGCTTCTATTTTAATTTCTTTTGCATTAGGTAAGGAATAAATATCTGTTTTGCCTATTGCTTGTCCAGTACAGGATCACAGTGAGTATGGAGCTTATCTCAGGAAGATTACGGTACAATTTAGGGGCCGTTATAGAAATGATGTATAATAAAAATGTAAAACTGATGTTAAAATGTTAATATATTAGTGTAACCAATTTGATTACCATCCCTAAACTCATCATTACTCACAATACAGAATGGGCACATCCATTAATGTTATGGTACAGACTGAGGTCCATTAAGTGAGTTATCCTTGAGAACTTGCAGCAAACAGTGAAGTGGTGTGTATATTATGTCAATAGTACAGAACAGTACTTTTATTTGACTTTAATTTTAAAACAAACTGGCTAATTCAAAATTGGTCTGACTTCCCCAACACAATCTGTGCATTATGGGTTAACAACATGAAGCGTAACTGGTTTAAAAATTGCGTCTTTCCCAACGATTCCTGCATGGAGTTCTGACACTGGAGCCCAACATGTGGCCTGTCATAAGAAAAGTAGAATGAAAGGGAACATTTGAAAAGGGGGCATTTGAACTCAGTTAGACCCACATAGTCATACATGTCTGAGTATTTACTGCTTAATTACACTAAACAAAAAAACAATAGTTTGGCTATGAACATTATGGGTCCTCTGAAAAAGTAATATTTAAGTAATACTCATAATGCTATATATAAAAGGTTTACTTAAGTAGAATTACATTATAGTGTTAAAGACATTAAAGAAAATGACGTCTGCAAACACTAAAAACCAACTAAATAGAACAAAATTAATTATTTTAAATGAATTTATAAGCGAAACCATTTTTATGGCTTGCATTTTAAAAACTAGTTGAATGTAATACAATGGGATATATATAAGCGTGTTTGGCTAATTATTAAAAAAAAATCACAGAAAGAGTACTTAAAAATCTTACGTTTAGATGATCACTTAAGACAAACTTAAAAAAAAACACAAACTGGACCTTGTTGATGTTTTTATTTGTATACAAGTCATTTACATATGATTCCACGAGAAAATGTCCCCTCGATCTAAAATCATATTAAATATATGACAAAAGAAGTGCTTCCCTCCTAAAATTCAAAGGATCCGTTCCCACACAGCAGATGTAGAAATTCAGTCTGGTTCATCATAGTAGTTTTCAGGCTGCGATTGCAACTCGATTTTCTAAACACCACCTCCAAACAGTCCTCCTCTGCTCTTATGGAAAAATCACTTTGGCTTGTTTAAGACTTCCACAGTCTTTTTCCCATAATGGTAGTAACTGTAACCGGATGCCGCAGTTGTCAGTGCAGTTATAAACCTGTAAAAGGAACAACAGAGAGTAATATAGCTCAACACCTCTGGATATATAACTCACTGTGATCCCTGAGTTATTACTGCACTGCACTGCACTGCACTGTAACTCCATCTGTGTATCTAGTACAGGGCTGTGGATTCCAAGAACTTCTTTTAACATACAAACACACACCAAGGAAAACTTATGAGACACCAATTCATCTAATCTGGACTGCAGGCTGAAATGCATGCAAATATGGGCAGAAACTCCACACACACAGAGGTTAAGATGGGAATCACAGCCCTGAATGGGTGGAAGCTACTAACACAACTTACTGCCCACACTACCTAATGCTTTAAAAATCAACACCTGAGTAAATATACCATTGGAATTCATGTTATGAAAACAGAAAAATGCCACTTTTAGCTTCCTTAAAAAACTGATTTCGAAACTGCATAAAACACTGTAAAACAAACTCAAGATTTCCTGCATTTTGGGTCATCAATGGACTTGAAAATTCAAGGGTGCAATTGTGGACATGCTTACCAGAGGGTCTGAAGAAACACACTGTCTGTGTACTGAAATACTGGGGCTGCCAGTGATGCTGCCACCAGTATCAGCTGGATTGCAGTGTTTACCTTTAAAATCACACAAAAAAATCCATTTAAGAGCTTAAGAGTTAAATTCAGGATCAGGGCCCATATTCAAAGCAGTTTACATGCTTGTAAAATCTGAATAACGTATTTCAGTCCTACTTTTACACTTAAGAATAAAGGACATTGACAACTTTCCTTCACACCCAAATTTTCAGCTTATATTTAATACATTTCAAGAGGTCTCCTAAAATGCTACAAAAAGGCATGTGACAGCCACAAAAAAAAACAATGACAGTCCATTTTGCATGAACAGAAAAGCCTTTTACAGATGGACAACAATGTAGAATTATTCCTAATGTAGTGCATTATATTATTGCATCATAGGTGACAAATAACATATGTAATGCAGTAATGACCACATTAGAGATGAAACAGCATGAAAATTTTATATCATGATTAAAGTGACCAAAATTTCACATGGTTATCAGTATTATCACGGTATTGATAAAATGTGCTGAAAATGTTCAAAAAGTACTGATACACATATTGAAATCAGTTCAAGTTTTATATTGAAAACCACAAAGTAAATCTTTACTTCACTTTATACTTTTTGTTCACATAAACATAAAAATTATAACTTAGCCAACACCTGATGTAAACATATGAAAACCATATCAAATGTGCATTAACAATAAAAATCTCCAGTGCGCTGTCACTGCCTTCCTCCATGTTTTCACTGACACTAAACAAACCCATGTTGCATGCTACGCCTGCACACCTGCGTCTGGGAGAATGTTGTTAACTATGGTTGATGCTAGACAGTATTTAACATGAGTTTTTCAAAGTGCAGTAATCAACCAAGGCTTTAGAGATAATTAAAATTTGAAACAATAATACTAACCACCGGGAATTTTACTGCAGCTTGCAGTGAAACCGGTAACTGTTTCATCCCTAGATCACATATCAGAATTAGAATGATTTACTTCCCTTTAGGTACCTCCTACAGATTTTGGGACCCACGTTAAGATTAATTTATATCTCATGATTAAAAGAATGTGTATAATAAAGACTTTGATTAAACTATTATATCAAAAGGGGAACAAGTTGAAAACCGAATGGTATTTTATTGTAGTAAATCAGTGGAAAATATTACATCAGAACAGAAAAGGCACAGTGCAAAAATGCACAAGGTACCTTGCTGATGGACGTTGGTTTAAGCTGAGCTGTAGCGTAGCAGGGATTGAAGTATTTGCTGAGCGTCCGCTGTGGGTGAACGGAGGAGAAGGGAGGCGATTAACCTTCCTATTGTGACAGAACCACCAAAGTCTGTGCTGGAGGCCAAAATGACAGAGTACATGCTTGTATTTACAAGATATCAATCTGCCAGATCTCCAGGTTAAGTTTAATTGGACAGATGTGTCACTGTATACATTCAGGCGGCTGGTGTACTTGCCGGAGGGGGAACTGTTTTGTAGCGAACGTAGAAGACCGCAGCAATCAAGGCCACATCTCTGGAGATCACCAACACCGTAAGAGGGACTGACGGAGACAAAGCTTACTATTAAAAACATAATTTAGCGAGAGAGACGATGAGTCTCTGAAATCCAGCACAGTTACTGGGGCAAACATTTGAAGACTCTCCTTATAGTGACCCTCAGTACTCAAAACATTCTTAAAACCTTACTAAGCGCATATGGGCAGTCAAATAAGTCAGGACTGGCAGGCCACTACCCAATAACATGAATGCATAAGTGAGTAATGCTGCAAATATTTATTAAAAGAAAACATATAAAAACACCCTAGCAAGAATGAGTGTTTTGTGTTTGTTAATAAAAGATTAACCACTAGTACAGGGAAAATGTCTGTATAGGCAATTAACACTTTCACAATTCCAGGAATATGAAATTCGATGCCAAAATATCGATGCTCCAGTCTACTGCAACTATGCCCTGCTGATTTGGCTTACCTGGGATAAGACTGGCATAAGTCAAACTTATATATAGAACACTGATGAGTATTTTATCAGCCAATGGGTCGAGAGCACTCCCCAGAGCTGATTTCTGATTGGCCCAGTTGCGAGCAATGTACCCATCCAACTGTAAATAGAATGCATTTAAAATGTCAGTTTAATTTACAAGTACTTTAATTTACAAAATAAATAAATACATAAAAAATGAAGACCATGAAGGCTGTGATTGGTTAAATGTAATAGTCATTTTAAAAAAGTCTGTAAAGGATCTTAAAAACGATGACCCTATCCAGGATAATCGGCTGCAAGACATATCTTAAAATTACCCAAATGCCAATAATGTTTTACATTTTTAATCATTGAATCAATTAAAAAAAAAAAACCTACCAAATCTGTTGCTCCAGCTAAAACAAAGAGGCCAAGAGAGAGATGAAAACACTGTTCCACAATCAAGTATCCCAGGACTGGGGCCAGAGCAATTCTGGCCATGCACAGGAAATTTGGTATGGTCCATGGATTTTCATACTAAAAATAGTTAAACATTTTCTCATGTTACTATCAAAGAATACCAACCGCAGAATATAATTAGAAAACATCTATGCACTTTTCATTAATTGGTTACTGGATCATATCACAGACCAGTCTTCACCCAGTAACACTCTCCTAGTTAAGCTAAGAAGGTTCATATAAATGTCCAGTAACAAGTTACTATGCATTGCTGTTTCATTTTAAAGACACATAACCTAACAAACGTAATTTTCAAGCTAATACGGAGTACCATTCAGGACGCTTACCAGCTCTTTAAAATTTGACAACCCTTCTTTTGATGGCTTTGGAGAGTCACACGCCTTTGATGTACCACTTTGTAAAGGGTCTTCATCGCCCTGAGTCTTAGGCTTTGCTGAGTTACTGTACCCCCTGTAACCTTGAAGTACAAATGAACTTCCGGTTATCCTGAAATGGAAGACGCACTTAATCCTGTGCACAAGAGGCTTAGGGTCTAACCTGGAGACTCCCGAACTGTTTACAGCTAGACTGTAACAATTCGTCCTTTTCTGTATTTGACAGCTTCCCTGGTTTGTTGATTGGGCACCCAATGGAAAAGTCGGCATTAGTCGACCACCCCAAAGTTCAGGAAAGGCAGTTCTAAAAGTTGGTTCGTGATCATGTAGTTTATCCGACGGAAAATGCCCCAGGCTGGGCCACTCCCCCAAAGAAGAAAGCGTGACTTTCACTCTCTGGGCACATTTCTTCTCGGTCCAGAGACACTTCTGTGACGTTTTATGTCCCCATGATGTCAATGCATTCCTCCAAACACAGGAGCTGGGAGCAGTCCTTAACCGACCCGCTGCAATACAACTCTTTGCAAAGCTCAACACTTGCCCTTTCGCACAAGTTACTAAGATATTTCTACAAACCGCCAGAAACATCTCAAATTTAAAAACCTATCAGTTAGCTTTCGGAATTAGCTAAAAAATACAGCCTTCGACTTTCCCAAAACATCCAATGATCGGGAACATCTGTCTTATTTTATATCACATTTCTTCTTCCTAAATCCGAAATACACTGCTCCACTTTACATGTGCAGCCGTGCCGTATTCCGGTTCAGCAGTAACTTTACGACAGTATAAAAGGCAGGCGTTTCTATTGGTTACGAAGTTCAAGCTCCGAGCCGTGTGTAACATTTTATCTCGCCTAATTTTTTTTTACCCAATTTCCAATATAATTCCGCCCAGAATTCCTTTTAAATTCTGGTCTGTCTTACTATACGTGGCAGATAAAACGGAATTCGCTATTTTGTTGCCGAGTATGAAATAGAGACAAAGTGTTTTGTTCCTTTTGAAGCAAATATCTTAATACTAGATTAATGGAGCTGTAAAACAAACAAAAATAGATCTAATCTAAGTAACAGGACACTCGGCATCTGGCAGCGATCCGATGGTGTACTCCTGCTTTTGGCTCGAGACGAGTATAGTACGTAGCACGAGACGTTCAGACAGGAAGTTACGTGTGATATGGATGTATTTTTATGTTATGTGCAACTGAGGTCGCCTATTAGTTGATATTTTAACTAATCGAAAAATAAAATGGCATTACAAAGAATAACGTAAACGTCTTTAGCAATACTGTCATAAATGATTTTGTTTAACATCTGATCCTGGAGTCCATCCCAGAAAACACAGGGCAACGGTCATTTTTTAGTCAAACCCAGCATTCGGTTTATTTTATAATGATCATTTTTTAGTCAAAGTAACAATATAATATATGTATGAAACAAAAGTAGCTTCACAGTAAAATAATTTATAAAATACACAAATTAAATTCATACATAACCTACCCAGACAAAACAGCATCTTAACAGAACCACAATACAATAACAAAGAGAGCCTTTACAATGTCAACAATATACCTTATATTCTTATCATTTAAACAGCATAAAAATAGAACAGATGCAATCATCTGAATAATTTTTATTCAGACTGTCTGTAGCTGGTAAGTCTTCGGCCCCTTTTTCAGGAGGTAACCTTGTTCATTCAGGCCGCTGATAAAACCTTCAAAATCAGCTACCTGAAATAAACGACTAATAAATGCAAATGGAAGAACCTACTGCAACAGAGCCTGAACTACATCCCAGCTTACTTCATGTAAAATACACTTGTATGTCAAATAGCAAAAAAATGTTTCTGGGTAAGGACGTATCTGCACTATGTGTGTACTAATTTGGTATACTAACGACATTATATACCACATAATAACCCGTAAGTGCCAGTCAGTGACCCACCTGTACGTTTAACTCCATGGCTAGTTGCCGCAGTTGCTGGTATTCAAACACGGTTTTGTACGTGCGCTCGGCAATCCTGTTCAGGGCAGCTACAAACTTCTTCTTCTGAGACCTGTTGCTCATTCCAGACCCCAACTGAGAACGATTGAAATCGATTTTGCCAAATTCATCCAAATAGGTGTCCAGTAAGCTGTGAAAGATTAAACCAGAAAATAGTGCTATAATCAAAATGGAAAAGGTTGTTATGTGAAATAAATTTGTGAATTTATATGTAAAGTTGAGTTATGAATTTAAAATAAGCACTACCTAAAGCTTGCTGGTGTCTATTTAAAATAATACTTCTGAATTTGAGCAATAGGATATATATTATCTAGAAACGATGGAACAACGATGGTACTAAATACCACAGTATTGTCCGGTAAAATCGATGCTATACAAAGTATCACTGTTAGTTTATAATTATCCTACCCCGTTAGCTTATAATCACCTACCCTGGTCACAAAGACCCTGTATGAAAAGTAATATTAAATTGTGTGAAGGTCTATGGAGTACTGGTACTGTAAATGAGCTTGAACATTAACTATAAATATATTACTGTGGGGTTTGTAAATGCTCCTTATATGCATTCAGCTTCTCGCTGATTCAGTCCCTACCTGAGCTTCATTATCTCTACAACATCTTCTGCATCATTTTTAGTGGCTTCCTCTCGCAGTTCTAGTCTTGCTCTGGCCTACGCGACAGGCAGAACAAATGCATTACATTTTTAAAAGTATTTAATCATATATCTTACATTATATTAAGTATATTAATCATGTTTGTTTGGAGCAACTGTAATAGTGATTAGAAACGTGAAGCTATGATTGCTGGTAGGAAAAAGCAGCATTTGCATAATATCAAAACCCGACAGCCTTCGGTTTCACCATTTCTGGACACAGCGGCAGCCAAACTATAGTCAAGATGGCTTTACCCCACGTACTCTACCTCTGTCAGCCTTATGAGCGACTCCAGCTGGCGCGTGGTGATGGGCGTGCTGTCTGCGGACTGGTTCTGTCTGCGCAGCTCAAGGTAGAAGTCTTGAAGAACCTGCGCAGCTTCCGCAGACAGCTTGGGGTGAACATAGTGTCTAGCGTAGCCAATGTACTTCCTCAGGAGCTGGTGAGGGATTAGGTCCAAACTCTCTCTGGGACCAACCTATTATTAATGTATTTCAGGAAAATCGGATAAATATCCATCCGTTTTCTATGACCGGTTTTCCAGTAGAGGGTCATGCTGAGCCCAAGGAGGTAGAAAGCAGGGGAAAACCCTGGATGGGGTGCCAATCCATCACAGAGCACAGACACACATAGTAACACATTGTGAGCAATTCAGAGACACTGGTTCACCTAATCACATGTTTGTAGACTGCGTGAGGAACTAGGTGCACTGGGAAACCTTCACGACATGGGGAGACCAGGCAATCTTCTGGAGATGGGAGGTGACAGAGCTACCTAATCCTCCAACATGCTATACTTCAGATAAATATGTTGACTTGAATTAAAATCATACAATTATCTTTAAGAAATCCCATTCATACGAATCTGATAAAATTAATAAGCAAACACGCAAATGTGATTAATCATGCTTATTGATAACCATAAAATTGACTGAAAATAAAGGTAATTTAACATAAAACACAATATAAATAAAAATAGAAATTCTGTGTGGTTGAAAACTCTGGAAAAATCGCTACCTTCAGACTCTCTGAGAGGGGTTTGTCCCCGACCGCCTCCAGTATGGAAATATCGGATTCCTGCATGCCCATCCGGGTGACCGTGGCACCAGCCTGGACACCAGTTTTCCCTAAGCGCATGGCAATCACATGGTCCGAAACCATGTGGTCATGGTCCTCATTCGGGGTATCTAGAAGGATAAAGACCAGGTCAAACCTGGACAAAAGAGCACTCCCCATCCTGTGGGAAAAGAAAGAAAAGCATAAAGAAATACGTTACCATTTAAAAAGCAGAAAATAGGACACGCCACATCATGTCAGACATGATGACGACAATTCAACATTTATAATACTAACAAAAATATTTTGATAATTGTTTTGAAGAAGTTGAAATTGGTTTTGACTGCTGGGTTCGACACATCCAAGCAAGTGGATTTCCATTCCACTATGAAGAACATATCTGAAAATCTAATATTCAGTAATTTAAGCTCCTTTTGAAAGATTACTCAAATCTTTATTTAAAACCATAAAATCCACAAGAACAATATTTTAAAAAGTATACCTCCAAATCTTATGTATTCACTTTTCTATCTTGTATTGTTCTAAATAAGAATTCATTGTGTATGTATTGCACATGTGACAAACTGCTTGAATCTTGAACTGTTTTGAAGTATCATAAATCATAGGCTGCATCACATTCACATCAGTGTGCATCAATCCATGTTATATCCCCTGTTAAAACAGCAGATGTTTCTGGGATTTTTTCTCCAAAGCAGTAAGAAATCTATAGATGTTCAGCAGAAGATTCCCTGCAATGTTTCATGAAACCATGCATTCTCCCTGAGCACTGCTGCAGCCAATCGCAGAGCGGCACCTAGCCCATAGAGGGGCGGGGCGTACTTCAGGTTCTCGGAGACCGTCTTTCCCTTGTTGTAGTGGCCCCCGACGGGGTTGGCTGCTGCGACGATGGAGGTGCGAGCCGGGAGGGAGCACACGATTCCGGCCTTGGCCAGGCTGATGCTCTGCTGTTCCATGGCCTCCAGCAGCGCCTGGTGCTGACTGCCCATCTTGTCAAACTCATCGATGCAGCAGATTCCTGCATGAGATGCAGGCCACCAGTTATAGACAGGGAAGCAGGAGCTAATGCATGGATAAAGCTGCCGAATAGGGGTGACAGCTCGTGACATTTTACTGAATTTAAGACAAAAAAGTGTGAAAATAATAATACACGCATCTGCTTCTTCACATTATACATCTGTTTTTGCTTGTTAATTTCACTCAAAGCCATAGAACAGTGATACTTCATTCATCCCTGTGGGGAAATTGTCATTTTGCCCATCTCATCTTGCTTTCCAGGAGACACAGACACATATATAGGTGAAAGCAGCAGTCAGCTGGCCACGGGATTCAAACTGGCGACCTTCCGAGTCCAAACCTGCTGAGGTACACAATTGCACAAACTATTGCCCTAAGTAATTTATGTTGATTCCTAATGCCATTCCAGAGTAGGGGTAGTGCCCCTATGTCCTGGCTAAAATTGCCCACTGTGGCCCTATCAAATCTGGCCACCTATTCATCCCCTATATCTAACTGATGAATTCTCTCCTGCCCCTTCACCACCTTAGCTACTGTGTGGCGAGTGTACTGATGCAGAATGGCTGCTGTTGCATCATCCAAGTGGGCGTTGCACAGTGGCGGGGGTTGAAGTGGCTACCCATTAGTTCTGTGAAGCACTCTGGGTGTGTTGAAAAGTGCTATATAAATGCAATATTCATTCACTCATTCATTCATTCATTCATTCATTCATTCCAGCAACTAGGGCTATATACATGGCAAGAGTATAAGGGTATTAAAACAGATTAAAGAACCAAATAGGTATATCAGAAATAATTATAAAATGTCACAGTTAAAACAATACATTTACATTTACATTTACATCATTTGGCAGACGCCCTTAGCCAGAGCGACTTACATAAGTGCTTTAAGACT
>JAAGVU020000025.1:18939979-18955364 GCA_011763525.2 Mormyrus iriodes
ACGGATCAGGGAGTTGTCGAAGGAGATTGCAAGGTCCAGGAGGGGGGATGAGTCAGTGGGGATGTACAGCAGTTCCGATTTACTAGGGTTGAGTTTCAGTTGGTGAGTGGTCATCCAAGATGAGATATCTGCTAGACATGCAAATATCATCTCATCTAAAAGCTCACTTTCTCTTATTTAAAGAGTCAGTAGAAAGGTAACTCCACATAAGGGAGTTAAAAGAAGGACAATACAATAAAACGTGTGTAACAGTTAAAGGTGTGTTACATGCAGACACAAAGGTGGATCTTCACCTGTAAGTACTTATAGTATAAGCTTGGACTAATGAAACAGAACAACTTAGATTAACGACCAATAAAAGCCAATAGGATGGTTATGAGACGGAACTGAAAGAGGTTATGGTTTGGCTGGTTAGTAGTTATGCTGTAAATACCTTGATCACTCAGAACTAAAGCCCCAGCTTCCAAAGCATAATCTCCAGATGCAGCATCTCGAGACAGAGTGACGGTCAGTCCTGATGTGGTTGTGGTGTTTCCACAAACGTAGACGCCTCGTGGGGCGACGTTACACACTGCCTGATGGAATTAGCATATTTCATTCAAGTCCACTCATCTTCCAAAAGCTTTTCCAGTACAGGGTAACAGATAAAGACTAAACTCTTCGACAGTCATTCTTAAAAAAATGTGTTACATGTGTAGGAAAATATGTCTATAAACATATTTATAAAGTCAAATTAACTATTAACTTCAGTTTGATTTAAATATTAGGACCTTAAGACACTTTTTGTACATAAAGTAATACGAAGTACAGTTTGACTTTACAGAGAGGCCATTTCATAGCAACACACCTGTAACATCTGGCTCTTGCCCAAACCTGGGTCCCCCACCACAAGAATGTGAGGGTCTCCCCTAATGGGGATTCGGTTTTTGTCATCCATGTACTTCTGACAGCCCCCGAATAGAGCCAGTACCAAACCTGCCTTCACCAGCTGTGCACAAAGACAAACCCAGGTCTTGGTGATGCAGAGCAAATTCACACACGGCTCAGGTTTAACTAAGAAAGACTGCATGAAATCTCTGAGGGGGGAAAAAAATGGTAATTCTACTTACCAAATGTCCATAAATAGCCGGACACAGTGAACTGCAATACAAACATAAAAGAACAGGAAAACACAGGAAAATTTTTTGCAATGGAATAAGATGAGGCAGTTATGATGCATTTATATAACAATTTACATACAGCTCATATTTACATAAAACGCCCATTATGTTTTATTTAAAATCCACATATAAAAACTCTCTTTTCTGTCATTTATCAGAGGTTCTTACTGGACGATTAGCTTCAGGAGATCTCCCTGTGCTTGGATCTCCTGGATAGCATACAGGTCCTTGAGAGAAAACTCCACCGGGGCCCCCTGGCTCTCCGATTCAGCCTCCTCCTTCGACTTCTGCCCCTTGGAGTTGCTGATGGAGTTCGCCTTGAGGAACAGCAGGAACATGCACCGGTCCTTCTTGTTCCTTCCATAGCCTGGAGGCTCAGCCATTGAGAAATATCAAAATCCATTCCTTGTTGTCTTAAAGCCAAACTGAAATTTGTACTGATTTTGATAAGGTCAAGAAACTGAAGAACGCAATGGTGAGGACTGAAAAACTATATATAAAAAATATAACAACCTGACTATCTTTGTATAATTCTTCATTAGTAACCAAATGGCAAAAATGGCTGTTTAGTAGGTAAACTTCCACAAGTGTCTGAAAAAGATGGATGCTTCCCCCTGGTGGTCTTCAAGAGTATGACCACTGTATGTAAATCACACGCATCCAAGTAGCTTAAGGATAAAGAATTGTAGCACAATTAGCTTAAGCCATTTAATTGTGAGAAAATTGGACATCACCCAATAGTCTAAATGGCATTGTCAAGGTTTGCTACAAAATTACTGGAGTCCAGCGGAGGGATTTGTGCTCCCTCTGGGAGAATCGTATAATTCAGAAAGTAAAAGGCATTCTTAGTAAATCCAACCACATTCTGTTTAGTGAATTTACTGTAATGCCCTCAAGTCGGAATTATTATGCGCCCCTCAGGAAAACAAATTGTTACTCTAAGTCCTTCATTCCTTCTCCTACCTGGCTGCTTCATGCCGACAGTAGTCATTTTAGATGAAGACAATGTCCTTTAAACTATAATACCGACATATTACAATGAACACATTCTTCTGTTCCTTCATTTTTTACTTTTCATTATTTGTTTGTTTTTCTTCTCTCACTCATGAATATCAGAGTGAGTCCATTGTTTGTGTCCTTATACCCTTATGCTGATCTGCTGTCTGTGGAACATTAATGTTTGAACGTTCTGTATAGAGTTACTTTATGTGGACTGGGTTGTGGAACTGAACTGCCCTTTGGGGATAAATAAAGTTCTCTCAATTTTCTTTTAAAATATGTACTTTCTTGTCCATAAAGAATGGAACTGATTTTTGAATGCAAAAACCTATTAATTAAAAATTTGTGCCAAGATACGCATATATTTCTTGCTAGGATCTCAATTTCAAAACAACATATATTATGGTAATCACTCACCTTCCTCACTGGACACTTTAACGACCCCTGTGATGGTGACTGTGTCTCCTGGGACACTGCTGTCAACGAGGTCCTGGGTGAGCTCGCACTCGATGGTCCGAGGGATTCGTCCTGCCTCTCTCTGGTCATCGGATATCAACTCCTGAACTCTGAAGAACAGGTTAACTCCTATGTTCAAAACTTAAAAATACTTACCCTTGACCATTTTTTATAAACAAGCACACTACAATGTCTGCACTAAATCCGTTTACACCAAAACTTCAATAATGCCTGATGGGTTATTTATAAGGCAGTACAGTCTACAGGATCCACAGAGCTTTATTAGGATGCACAGAAAACCTAAAAACCTACTTTATAGTCTGATAATCCACAGTTAGTGTTAGAGGTGAACTTCTGTTGGGTGTAAACGAACGGCTCCTGCATCCCAGCTGAAAACACTGCAGAAAAAATAGAAAACTATAAAGAAAATGTCTTTCCTTGATCAAGTTTGCTTAGATTCTGATAATGCTCTCTTGCTCAGTGTCTGATAATCAATACAACGGCAGACTACAGCAAATATACATTATAAATCTGCTGAACAGCACAGAAATATTAAAATTTAAGTTATAAGCTGATTATGACTAAAATAGTTTTGCTACTTAAGAGACTAAGATGTCTATAAAATGGAGAGGGGGGTACCTTGGTGGGGGTAGCAAACTTGCCATCCGGCAAATGAAAACCCTGCGTGTCACCACAGTTATTGCAGACGAAGGCCATTTTGATGCACAGCGGCTTGATGTTGCTGACCCTCACAACCGTCCCTCTGAGCGATACGTACTTCCCATACAGATTCGCCTTCAGCATCTTCAGAGGGGTGAGCGGCTCGAAGTTGTAAACTCTACAAACACAAGCAATTTTGCAAAACTGTATGGAGCTGGAACCTGAACTGCCTTGGGCAAACCTACATTTTTCAGTGGCAAAATTAGTTAGCATTTATCATCCCCCCACCCACCATAAATAAAAAAAAACAACATTTATTTTTTAGCTTTTGTAGTAATTTATCTTCCAGATACATATTATTTACTTCCTTTTTTAGCAGACACTTTTATCCAAAGCTACATACAATTCAGAAAGCAGGGTCAGCCAGCCTCTGAACCTACTGGGGGTTAAGGGTCTTGTTCAAGGATTCACACACCGCCCCATGCACATCAATGCACGTGAGCAGTAACAATAATATGCAATTAAATAGATGGGCCTGCTGTATTACCGGGCATTGATGTAGGGTATGCGCACAACAGCTGTTGCTCCACTAGGCAACCCTTCCTGTCCCTGCAGTTCTGCTGCATGTCTCTCCAGATCCATTGTCAACACCTAAAATAACCCCAAAGGAATATGAATAACATCAAAACATGGAATTAGTAAATATATATACAACACCTGTAGCTCAACGATTAAATCAAATTTATTTTATCGTGCTTATTTTAATTTGTGTACTTATTTTAATTCTGTTTTCCTTCTTTTAAAATGTCTATAAAGCACTTTGTAAACCCTGTGGTTAAAACAGTGCTATATAAATAAATTTTGATTGACTGAACAATTGAAGTGTTGCTCTAACAACACAAAGGCTGCGGTTTATAGAATACCAGCGGGCACCCATAAATTGTAACCCTTCTGTCTTCGGTAAGTTGTTTTGGATAAAATTATGATATGAGTAAAATGTATATATGTTATTCACTGTTAACAGACTCCCCTATCATATGAAATATTTGTAACCGTAAAAAAAAGGAAAAGAAAAACTATGGACCCCAAAAATAAGAAAATTAACCAATTGCATATATACTTCCAGGTTGAGCATAAATATATTTATTTATTTTTATTAGGGTAAAAATCATAATATCACAAGTTTTCGATAGTCTATCAATGCAATTTCTAACTAATTCATAAGAACTCATACCTGATGAATTGCCAGACCCAGACAATCCAATAGCTTCTCTGGCATGTCCTTAAGCTCAGTTGCTAAGTTAGGCAGAGCCAAAGACAGCTGTTCATCCTGAAGGAGGTCTTTATAGTCCACTAATATACTACCTTTCCTTTCAATTTCATCCTGTTGAAACACCAAGCCAAAAGGGTCATTACTACACTTGGTGTGTAAAAGGAGGACATACACTGATAATTCTACTCCTGTTTAACCATAGTGATTGTTTAAGCACAAAAATTAAAAATCATGAATTTGCATACTTTGTCATACAGTTCAATCCGTGACGAGAAGTAACATTCAAATGCCTGGATTTTCTGGACGTACGGAGAACTTTCTATAAAACCTGGCAAAAGTGGAGAAAATTGCATAGACAGCCATGATAAAACTATTCCACAAAGGATGACAGTGAAAATACGATGACTATCATTCACATCTTCTGCTGCTACAAAGTACAGTTTAAAAAGTACAAGTAAAATCCCAAGTATGATTATATCCCTAAGCATGTCAACCATAAAAAGCTGAGCATAACTTCCAATCAAGAGTTAATTTACAGGAAAACAGCAGAACAGTATCATAGGAAGCTCCAACCTTCAGAAAAGTAAAGTCTCCATCCTCTGTAGTGACACTTTTCGATCAGGGTTGTTTGGGTCATTTGTGGCTGCTGAGATCCACCCCCTAATGAAAATGTACAAGATGTACTGTAGAAATTTCTTTATGAAGGTTCTGCACCATACACTGGTACCCATAATGCATTTCCAGGGCTGCTTTATAAATGCATATTCTCATTTTATTCTCATCTTATGTCATTTGGTTTTGACATGAAGACACTAAAATACTTGGGGACGTCCGGGATTCAGAAAATACTGAAAATGCATGCAATGTTATTTATTTCGGCTGCAAAGTTAACAGTAGGCTAGGGCAGGTATGACAGTATTACAGTACACCCTGGCATTTAGAAATCCCAATCATATTATTTTTAATACCGTCAAAAATATAGACGCTCCCCTTTCTATTAAACTAATATGAAGATGCTGTATGGAAGTGATGTATTGCAGGGCACAGCACATGCCACCAGAGATCAGTCTACTGGAGAGAAATATGGCGACTGCGAGAGGTAGCAATAACACAGATTAGTCAAAAAGAAAAAAAGTGTTGTCCATTCTGTTCATTTAACTTTAGATGCCGGTCATACCATATAAATGCTGTCATATACCGTATACCAGGGTGAAATATCTAGAAGGTATAACTGTATGAAAAAATAGGCACAGCTGAACTCTAGTAAACAGCATGAATAAAAAAATTAGGTTAACCTCTTTCTGTTTGGTTTGTTTTTGGGTTGCCATATCCTCCTCTCCAAGGTCTTCTCTTCCAGCCACCTCCTCCACCTCTCCATCCTCTCCCTCTCCATCCTCTCCCACTTCCCCCTCTCCAGCTGCCACTGCTGTTACAAGTTCCTGAGCCTTCTCCTCTCCCACTTCCCTGTGATTGTCCACCTCTGCCCCAAGCCCCCTGGCTTTCACTCATTCTTCTTTATCTCCTATTAAGGTGAAATTTTAGCATAGGAAGAACGTGAAATGCAGCACTAGTCAAAAGTCTGGACACATATACTGAAAATTATTTGTTTTTTAACACGATAATGACCCTAAGCACACCTTGAGGATATGTAAATAGTGTATAATTTTGTGAACAAGGAAAGAGATGGAGTGCTATCACAGATAACCTGACCCCCACAATCCCCGGTCCTATAGAGCTGGTTCGGAATATCTGGATCGAAGAGTATGAGCAAGGCAGCCAACTTGTACTTTAGGACTGTTGGAAAAGCATTCCAGGTGGCTACATCCGAAAGCTGGTTGAAAGAATGACATGAGTCTGCAAAGCTGTCATCAAAGCAAAACAGGGCTATTTTGAAGAGTCTAAAATGTAAGAAAATTTTGAGATATTGATCACTTCTCTTGGTTGTTGTAATATTTGATATGCATTACTTCATCGCCATGAGACCTTTTACTATGAGGTGAATAACATAGCTAAAAGAGAGACAAATGATTTAAAAGCAATCGTTTCCAAACTTTTGACTGGTACTGTACATAACAGAATTTTTCACTGGCATTGCCTCAGAAAGGTATATTCATACATTTTATTATTCAGCAGATGCTTCTATCCAAAACAACTTATTCCTGAGAAAGCAGGGTCGACCAGTCCCTGGAGCAAATGGGGTTATGGGCCTTGCTCACAACCCACTGAGCCGCACACTGTTTTAAAGTGTAACTGACACAGATGGAGCTATAATTGGATTAAAGTACAAGTAAAAAAATGTGCTTACTTGTTTGAGACTAGTAAAAACATCATTTGAATACATAAGATCAACTAAGCCAGTTTCCATGATGTATTATTATCCACAAGGTGTTGAAATAGACAGATAAACATATAGAAATTGTTAAATAAAGCTAGCTACACAATGAAATTTCACCTCTAAAACTGATTATTAATTTTATAATTTACATTTATTGAGGCATGTTAAGACCATTTACAAATATCTGTAAAAAGTTTAGCAAGCTGACAGCTTAACTAGGTAACAGATCAATTGTAAAAAGCATTAAGAACTACGAAGGATACTGAATATTTCCGCTAAACGACAAAACTACTGTAACTTTCAAGTCGTCCAGTTTGCGTGTTTATAAACAGTTAATACCTCAATGAACACAAAAATAGAAACCATTAATAAACCTATTACAATATATCCAATACACTCATAACGTACACCATAACTTACATAGCAGGCTATCCCTCTCGCATGTAAGCTGGTTATTGCAAATAAATCGATCCGAAAATCTTGATCAAGTTCAATTCCACTAAAATAAATCTAGAGATGTTACTAAGCGTATACTAAATAATTTTCGCCACGTATAAAGTCGCTGTCAGAAATCTAATACATGCCATATTTCGTCTTTTCTGGTAGCGAGCAAGTACTCTTGCTGTTTCCATCTCTCGCGGAGGCTTTGTTTTATACTTGCCGCCTTTCGTACTTGTTCGGTTGTCTGAAGACGGGATGAGGGTCAGTAAATTAACAACACTGCCCCCAACAGTACGGAGGACAGATTTACAACCCTTGAATAATAATGCAGTAGCCTGGTACTAGTAGAACCTGTACTGGACTACAGGTTGGAAGGATGGATAATATAAATGCATGTGTAATATGCTATATGTATTGAATATAGATAATAAATTGTCCAGAGATATCGCTTTCAATCTGAAACGAACATCCAAAGATTTTTGAATTTCTTATAATGTCTATTTTATAAATACATTAAAGAAACATGGGAAATGAATGACTGTTTTGGGATCGCCATAAAATGATCCACCTTTTGGTGTCGGAACTGGTGCATGTCGCACAGTACGGGCAAAAAAAAAGAAGGATATTTAATATCAGATGTCCAGGGAATAAACGGCGTTAATCTGATATTTAAATCGGATGAATGCACCAGATTATCCGGATTTTTAGTGTACATAGTACAACCGTGCTGGCAACCGGAAACAGTGTCTACGGCCCGGAAAACCTTTAACGGGGTTTCTCACGTTTTCTGTCTCCCCTAAAGCAGCTAGGCATTACGGCGCAGCGGGTGAACCTGGCGGTCCTGGTGGTTCAGACGCGTTTATATATCATTATATAAGAAATGGATAACGCCAGTAAGGAAGAGGAAGCTCTTCGGCTCATGGCTGAAGCAGATAAGAAAATGAAGTCATCTACTTCATTTCTGGGAGGGATGTTTGGGTAAGATTTATTTCATTAGTGACATGCCAGCGGGCATAAAAAATGTAAACCATTGGTTTACAAGGGGAAACCAGTTATGCAGGTGCAAGGCAGATGTGTTCGGACATGTAGCTAGTTTACGGTTGCATTTATGGATTGTATTTTTTATATATATATATAAATCAATGCTGCAGTATATACACGATGATGTGTTTGGTAGCTGGATACGAGTAGGCGGGATGCATGAATGATCTCACGCACTGATCTTGCGCTTTCTTCCCGGTGGATCAGAAATGGTGGATTGCAACGTTCCATCATGAGGGAAATAAAAAACGAGCGTTATATTTAAGACATGAATCTCTATTAGACTGAGTGATATTTGTAAGTAGTGAGAATGCGATTTCACGCATTCACCACTGCTGGCGGAGCCTAGTCCTTGTTTATGTCGTGTATACGATAATTCCCGTAGGAAATGTGGACAGCTGGTTTTTCCATTCACTGTGATTAAAATGCACATTCAAAAGCAAAGTCCTGTAAGCCTATAATACTTATTTTATTTGAGTTCGGTACAGTTGCAATGGTATATTTGCTTCATAATAAGATCATATGTAGCTAATTAGGGGTCCAAGCATGCAGTGCTGGAACCCTATTGTATATGCTAGGATTTTTAGGCGTCCAAAGCGCGTAGTGCTATGGACCACTGTTGTTTTAGTTAGGATTTTCTCTTTCATTATTTTTACTGTTATTGTAAAGGGTCCAAAGCACTTAGTGCTTCTTTCCATTCTCCTAATTTAGTGAGCGTTTCTACTGAAATGGCAGTATGTCAGGTCTCCATCCTGTCACAGCAGTATTTACTACTGTCTGACTTTTTAATACATTGGCCACCAGTTACAGTCTGTACTCCATTTTCCATCAGTACCAATATACTGTTTCCATGCCGTGGACGACATTCCGACCCTTTGGATCCCTCAGTCACTGCTTGCAGTTATCTTTCTTCTTCTTCTTCTTCTTCATTATTATTAGTATGCACTAAACCGATATGAGGAGCGGAGACCGTAAGTCGTAGAAACGCCAAATTTGGTCGAGTGGTGCAAAATCCCCCCCGCTACGCAAGAAAGCAAAACCATAGCCATTGGCCTGATGGTGGCGCTATAGCGCGATGGTTTATGTTTTGGCCTACATCCCCAGAACCGTGAGTCATAGAAACGAAACACTTTTTTTCGAAACATTCCTTGGCTCATGCCAAAAAATAATGCCAATGGCACTATGAAGCTCCGCCTACTTATTCTGCTAATTTGCATAACGTAAACAATCTACTTTTTGAACTCGTCCTGGACCATTCATCTGATTCTCACAAAATCTGAACCTCAGCATCTTGAGACCATGTAGACAAAAAAGTTGTCTGTAGGATTTTGATCAGGGTAATCGTTCCAATGCTACGGACAATTAATTTCTTGGGCATGTCCTGTTTGCTATTTCTCATCAACAGAACATCCAGTTCTCACCCAACTTGATATATATTGTTAGTATGACATTCCGAGGTGACTCTCCAGATTTTCTCACTGTGCAACCTTACAGTAACTTGTCTGGTGGTTATGACCATATTATAGTAGTTGACACAGTTAGTTTCTTGTTTCATTTTGTTTTATTTTTTCTCCCATGTTTTCTCTGCTGAAAACAGTCACACTCAGTACTCTTCACACTCACTGATTGATTGCCTTTATGGGTGTTTCAGGGCTTTCCCACTATGTTGTATTTCAGGGGGAGTCACAAGGTAGAGGAAGCCTGCGAGATGTATGCCCGAGCTGCCAATATGTTTAAAATGGCCAAAAACTGGATCGGTAGGTTTTAACTAAGCATATTATTTTAAGAGTTTTTCTGTGTCCAGCTGCCAAGGCAGCTGTTAGTAATTAGAAATCATCCACCATAAAGTCAATGTAAAATGCCAGCATATATATGGCGACACTTGGCACCATTTCACTGGCAGACGTTTTGTATTTCTGCTGCTACTGTTTTGTTGTCCTTGTATTCCTGTTGCAGTAAAAGTAAAAGCTATTTATAAGAAAATGTTACATGAAATATATTTGTCAAATGTTTTTAATTTTTTTTTTATTTTAACATTCTTCATCCTGCATCTCAGATTTCAAACACAATCACTTAGGCTGTGTATTTAACTTATTTTACAGTTATTTCTGAAGTATTTGGTTGGGTTTGCTTTTGAGCATATGCACTAGGGGTCTTCTCCCGCTCATGGTGTTTAACGTTGTTGCTGCCCAGCTGCAGGAAATGCATTCCGCCAAGTGGCCAAGATCCACATGCAACTGCAGAATAAGCATGACTCTGCGACCAGCTTCATCGATGCTGGCACTGCTTACAAGAAAGTCGACCCCCAAGGTGAGGCGGGATGGACTGTTACTGCATGCAGATTTCAGTACATTAAAAGTATAGGTTGGATGCTGATGTCTAATGCATAGATGTTCACTGTAGAATCACACCTTTGTATAGCTCATTTTATGTATAATGAGAATATTATATTTTAAAATTCTGCATTGTTATGGACTGGTTAATTATTATACTTAAATTTTATAGGATTTTAAGTTGTGTCCATATTATTAATAAAGTGAACCCCATTCTGACTATATTACTCTCTATATTGCTTTCGGGATTTGGTAATATTCAATAGTTTTTTATTATTATTATTTAAGAATACAGCTTTTTGCGAGCAGTGTAAATTAAAGTTCCGATTATTTCTTTCAGTTGCTATTGAGATTTTCTGCCAGGATTTTCAGTAGATTAAAATATCTGTTCTTCTTCTGTGATAGAAAAAAAAAACTATGTAGTGATCCTGAAGTCCTTGTTTTCGTTGTGGCAACATATCCCTTAATGAAGGATTAAAAGCTATATTACCATATTATCCTGAGACTGGAGACCTATGTGTTGTTCCTGGCATGTAAAAATGATTGTTTCAGTCTAAATTTACAAATTTCCTCCTTCTCCTTAATGCACCAAAAGAGGCCATCAACTGTTTAAGTGCCGCTATTGATATATATACAGACATGGTAAGCTCTCCATTGGGTGCATAGCATCGTGTTCATAGCTAAAGGATGACAAATAATGTCTGTCAAAGCCAAACCACGTATTCTGCTGCCTGTGTCAGTCTGCATCTGTGTGCATGCAAGAAAACAGTACATAGTATGCATAAAACACAGTTGTTAGCATGTTTGTTTTTTCTGTTAGGGAAGGTTTACTATTGCTGCCAGGCACCATATCACTATCGCCGAGGTATACGAGTCTGAAATGGTGGATATCGACAAGGTGAGGAATGTTTTAAAATTTTACACATCTCACAAAATGAACTGGTTAGCAGAAAGGTTCTTTTTTTACACTTTGGTGTGCTTTTGTGTGTGTGAGTGTGTGTGTGGTTTTATTAAGAACTCAGTTTGTGTGGTTATATAACTAGCTGGCTCTTAGGCTAATGAATTAGGTCTGCTGCAGGAGAAGCTGAGGAACAAAATTGTTTCTATTAAAAATAATTGAGATGTAAAATTGTACGTTTTTACTGGCTTCATTTCTGCATTTGGCAGAATGTTTTTCGTTGCAGAGAGGAGCTTGTGAAATTGCATGGTGTGGCTGGTGCTTCCCCTCAGTGCAGCGGTGATGTTTTAGGTTAGAAAAATCAATCCATTACTGCTTTCTCCAAAGCGGTCATGGAGAGCCTATCCCAAGTTTTTGGACTGTGGCTGAAAACCACTCAGATGTAAAAGTAACTTGCAGAAAAAGACAGACTTGGCTTGATTGCTAGTACATCAATATTTGAATGACTGACGTTAGAATATCTGGACAAAATAGAACATAAAAAAATCCTATTATAATATAGAAAAAAATCTACAAGCAAGGCTCAGTATGTTATGGGACAGTAAAAAAGTAGCGTATCTTAATTGTTTTGTTTTTTTTTTTTGTTTTTTTTTTAATAGTAGAAGAGTAAAGAATGTCTTCGGCATTTTTTGTCTCTGCTTTATGTGCCCCTGGTGTTTTAATTGAGTTGGTTAAAGTGCCATGCACATACATTGTCTACTAAGCTATTGCCATTACACAACATTGATAGTCAAATGGTTTTTAGTTTAATCTAATTATTTGTTTTAAGGGGTTAGTATGTAATTTATTTCTGTACTTATTTCTAGGATTGGTTTCAGGATAAATGCAGATGAGAGATTCAAGAGGGATTTCTGCATTTTCTTTATAGAACTGCTAGCCATGGCACAGTGGGAGTGTATATCTTAATTGGGAAGTAGATTAGTTCCTTATTCCTTATCTTCATAGTCTCAGAACTAAAGGAGAGGTTAATTGACTTATTACTTGTTCATGCACCACAGGCAAAAATATCCGCATTACTACGTTTATGCTACAAATGCATGACGTTTTTGATGTTTCTAGGTCTAAATATTGTGTCCTAATCTTTGATATTCCTGGTGTGACCCTTAGAAGAAGCATACATCCATGCGTTTATGGGCTACGGTTTTACTTGAAATTAGACCAAAATTCTTTTCGTTTTTATTGTGTCTTGTCCGCTCTCAGGCAATCGCACACTATGAACAAGCAGCTGACTACTACAAGGGAGAAGATTCCAAAAGGTAACTGTTTACCTTGCAGGTGCAACATCATTATGTCAGCGGACATTAGATTTAATGATCTGAAACCTAAATATAATTTAGTTATACTGCAGTTTGCATCAGCGTAATGTACCTCAGGGATGTTGGAGCATAGATTAATTCTGTTGGTATCGTGTGTTAATGTCCATCTTCTGCTATAACTGGGTTTGGTAATTAACTATCTTCTCCCCCCCCCTTTCTTGTTAAAGTTCAGCCAACAAATGTCTGGTGAAAGTGGGCTTTTACAGCGCCCAGTTGGAACAGTACCAGAAGGCCATAGAGATATACGAACAGGTCAGTGTCGTTTCTGCAAAACCCTGCAGTTCCAGGTTGGAATGAGGATTTCTGCATTGATGCTACGAACGTCGTTTCCTTGTAGGTTGGAACTAACTGCATGGACGACCCGCTGATGAAGCACAATGCAAAAGAACATTTCTTTAAGGCTGCCCTGTGCCATTTCATTGTGGATGAATTAAATGCAAAGGTTAGTATAAGTTCAATCCAGTAATTAAATTCAGTATATTTTTATATAGTGCCTTTCACAACATAGTTATCAAGGCACTTAACAAGAATGTGTGGCAATAGTCGTGCTCCGGATAACGACGTTTTGGTCAACGATGGATTGCATTTGTGACAGTGATCCCAAAAGATTATAATGAAGCTGAACCCTGTCACCTAGTGATGCTGTAGCCATGATAACATTGCAGTGCAATGCATTGCTCATCCGTTCGTGGTGATATTAGTGTAAACAAACCTACTGCGCTGCAAGTCATATAAAAGTTTAGTACATATAATTATGTACAGTACATGAAACTTGAAAATGATAATTATTACTGGTTTATATATTTTCTGTACTGTTATTTAGGTAATAATCTAGCTTTGTGATGTTCGCGCGAATCGCCTAACGACGCGTTTCTTAGAACGTATCTCTGTCATTAAATGACGCATGACTGCACATAATTAGTTCATGGATACTAAAATGTTCATGATGTAGGGGGAAAAATCTCATTAGCTAATAAATCCAGGGTAAACGTGCATTGAGTCTATTGCAATACATTATCCAGAAGAAAAGCCGAAATCCATTACATTTGTAACATACTTTATAAATGACATTGTTTATGCATTTTGGTATGCAAGGATTAGGAAGCATTGCCTGGGGAAATGCATTAAGCATCTGGGTACCAGTTGTCATTTTCATATGTATGTGTTGTCACTTTTCCCTTTGATTCATAATGATTTGATTCATTATTTTGAGGTAGAACAAATGTCACCGGGGTAATTTTGATTTGTTTATTTGCCGCTAAATCCCCACGGGCGGCTCGTTTCTTTGAAATTAACACTCTGTGTCCTGCAGCTTGCCCTGGAGAAGTATGAGGGAATGTTCCCAGCATTTTCTGATTCAAGAGAATGCAAGCTTCTGAAGGTCCGTAAGTTTTAATTTAAACAGTTGCTCTAGAACTTATTGCTGTCCAACAGTAATTTTCCCCCACTCAGTGGTCCGAATGGGGAATGTACAGATATTGAAGGCATTTTACTTGGTAGTAAGTGGAGCATTAATGAAGAGTGTGTGAGGGCATGTCTTTTTTTCCAACTCTGTATGATTGTCTAAATAAATGATCAGGCAACAGTGTTTCAGAAACCTTTCTATAGAAAATCACCCACACTGGAAATGTTTGCTTTTTTTGGTTATTTTAGTGTAATTATTACCTATAACAAAGAGGAATGAAGTGGTTTATCTCCTCCTAACATTATGGGAATGTTTCAAAAACACTTTGGAGTAAACTTTGGAACATTTAAAGATATACTTTAGTACATGAAGAAGGAGTACTTCTTGGCAAACCACTCTGTCAAAATAAGAACCTATGAAGCCAGTAAGTACAGGGAGACACTTTGGTACCACTTTTTTTTTCCTATAGCAATATAATTAAAGCAACACATTTCTGTCATTCTGCATAAGGATGGTCATTTGGAACCATCGCTTCTGTTGCAGTAGACGGAAATGCAACAATCCTCGATTACTGTCTTTAATATATGTACAATACTTTATAGTTAGTATCATTAGAAACACTGATTAAGCCAAGAGAATGAAGATATTGCCTTTTTGGGGAAAATGTGATATAAAATGATATTATTAAAACTCTGTAATTATCGACTGTATCTGCTCCAATCACTGCTTTATAATATTATTCACAGAAACTTATGGAAGCCCATGAGGAACAAAACAGTGAGGCTTTCACTGAAGCTGTAAGTTGACACCCCTTTTATAAACTCATAAAATATGAGAGAGTCTTCCCATCCAGCTGTGGATGTGGAGAATAATATTCAGTCATTGGTTTTGGATACTCTCAGTCCCTCCCCACATTCCTCATAGATTCCATCCATCCATCCATCCATTTTCCAGAACCGCTTATTCCATTTCGGGTCGTGGGGGGTCCGGAGCCTATCCCGGAGGCTG
>JAAGVU020000025.1:18968544-18984052 GCA_011763525.2 Mormyrus iriodes
TTTTTTGTTGAGCGTTTGGGAAATTTTTAAAACGGGCACAAAAATTAGACTGTTCGTTTTTGGGGAAAAAACCCGGGGGGGTTTAAGGAATTTTGGGGGGCCCCCCCCCCCCCCCCCCCCCCGTGCAAAAAAGGGGTTGGGGGATAACTTGCCTATTATTTAAGGTTGTTACAAGGTATCTTAATTGGTACAATGATTGTTTTAATACATTTTTATTGACTGCTGCTGGGTGTGAGTTGGTTGTATTTGTAGGTTTTCCTGGACCTTATGTATTCTCAGATCATCTTATGGTTTTCAGTTGGAAGAGATTTATTTTCCTCAAGCAATTTCGACCTTACTGGAACAGTAACTTCAGCTTCTGTAATACTGTGACATACAGTGAAATTTCCATCCTCTTGCTTTCACACCCTGAATAAAATGAATGTCTTGCAAGCCATGGTCATTTAGCAGTCTTTTTTTACTTTTTTTTTTTTTTTTACACTAACCCTTTACGCATATTCAAATTCATGTCATGTGCATTGGAAGATTTTCATGTGCTTTCTGCTACGCAGTGAGGTATTTCACACCATCTGCTAGCTTGCCTCTAAAATCCCATTGTTGATTGTCCCTACAAAACAAATTAGAAAACCTTACTGCCACACAATTCCATTGTGTTTTGATCCCTTTGATCAGTTCGATTTATATAATACAGCCCTGTCAATAGGCACTTTCCTACCGCAGAAACCTTTTTCAGGAAAAAGGGTTTTATCACATTCCCGCTGCAGGAACTCGGCCCGATTTGTAGTTCCATGGAGAGAGTTCCTGTTTTTTGTCCCTATTCCAGCATTGGTACTTTTTGTTCAACCAAGAACCACTGAGTGGTGCTTATAGTAATAAACTTCGATTAGTTGACCACAAGCACCAGTGCTAACTTGGAAATTACATGGAAGTGTGGGGGGAAAAAGATGGTAGTGTAGTGAAAATTGAGTAGATAACTATTTTTGTATCACAATTACATTAAATACATTAATGAATACCTTTTTACTGATGTCCCCCATGATTCTACATTGGAACATTTGATTGACATACTTCTGTCTAATATAGTCGGCAGCGAAACTTGGAAAGATAAGAAACTTGCCAGTGATTATTAGCAGAATAACGTAACTTTTTTTTTTTTGTTTGTTTTATTCTGTGGACAACAAAAGCTCAATCTGCAGGCTTCATTTAATAATGAATTATAAACGTGTCTATGGGTCAAATAAAATGCGATTTGTCCTGCATTTTTGTGCCACACAATCGATCCCTCCAATAACAAAACGACTTGTTCATCCTCCATTGTCTTGGCTTGGTGATGTAGTTTTTGAAATTGTGTAAAGTTTAACAGTCTCCCACGCTTATTTAGTTTAATGGTCACAATTCCTGTTGTGCGGCAGGAAAGTGACACAAAAATGGCCAAGAACTGCAAAAGTTCACAGTTGAGATGGCCCAAGAACTTGGAACTAGGAAATATTTTCCCACTGAAGTTCAGGAACCTATCTAATATGAAAGTGCCACATTTTTGCGCATAGGTGAAGTTGAATCTCTGAATTGCTTTTTGTGTGTGTGTGTGTGTGTGTGTGTGTGTGTGTGTGTGTGTGTGTACACTGTGATGGGCTCCCATCCCATCCATGTTCTTCCCCAGCTTTGTCTGCCAGTGTTTTTTAACCCAGTCCTCAGGGACTGGTTCAGGCAAACAAACACTCGTCTGCTGCGTTTCCATGTCTCCCACAACCCTGTACAGGAGAAACATTTGGAAAACCGATGGGTAGATGAGTCAAGCTCACAAGTCTGACACATTGGTAGTAACTGAAAGATCGACAAACAATAGCTGCAATTGAATAACTGTAATGGCACAGTTCGTAATAAGTGAACTGAAACGCAGGCTGCACTGTCAGAAAGGGTACAGCCCTAGTGCAGTTTTGTTCCCCGAGGTACAAAGAACATTAATGTACCCCAATAGTACAAAAATGTTCCTCAGAATCCATTACTGTACATTAAAGGTAAATTTACCTGCAGCTAGGATGCAATTGGCAGACACTGGAGGGAACACCCCCAGTAACAAGTAATTGTGTCCTCAAAGGCACAAGGTACAAATTGGTACTTTTTTTTTTTTGACACTGCAGGATTGAAGAAGAAAAGAAGAAAATCTAGACTTTATTAATCACAAAACTTTTATGAATTTGTCATATTTAACGATATTGTGTTTTCAAATGCAAATATGGAATTGCACTATAATTCCACACATTAAAGTGTGATTTATTAAATTCTTCTTTCCAGGTGTTCGATATCGCTCGATATCGAGAATCCCTGGCCGCATACTTCTGTCTCTCGGCGCACAAAAATCTCAACCAGATCGTGGAGATAATCCTGGGCGACACCCTGGCTTACGTGTTCTTCGAGAAGAGTCATGGCGACATGCACTCATTCGTGCGGACTTGCAAGCGGCTGCACGAGGACGAGGCGGCACGCCTCTTCTATCAGATAGTGTCGGCTGTCGCTCACTGCCACGACAGTGGCCTGGTGCTCAGAGACCTCAAACTGAGAAAATTCGTCTTTACTAACGAAGACAGGTAAGCTTCCCTTTTCTGTCTGTAAATGTGCAGTCATTTCACCCTTACGTACAGTAATCGGTAACTGTCGCTGAGAAATATGGGTGTGTTTAGGTTGTATGGTGTTATGAACTATTCGTTTTTCTCTCTGATTTTTACGTTTTTTAATAAGCATAACTGGCAGAAAAGCAGCTGTAAGTTGTACTTGACGATTTTGGTTATTAATGGGTAGCAATTAATATGGCTGCGCTCTGTATTATGCCTATAGCAGTGGAAAATCATGATATCAGTCATTTGTTAAAGTAACCAAGTTTTGCAACCACAACTTAATCTTAAAATCCATTACATTGGTTTTCTTCCAACTGCTAGTAAATTGAATTATACCAGGTTTTAAACTACTGGAATTGCTTTGAAATTGTTGCCTGGCAACCAAGAGACGGGCTCTGCCATGGAGAGCAGAAGATGCTCTTTATATTGAGGGTTGCAGACCTGCTAACCTGCAGTGTTGGGGATTCTGTTGCGTTGTAGCGTGATGATCACTAAGCCGATATATGGATTTGGGGAGGCCGCTCAGGTGTGTTCTCCTTAAATGTGCTTTTAATCATTAATCTACAAATTGTTTACACCCAAGTTGCTATGGAATTGTCTGGTTTTAAGCACAATAGTATGTTGGATTTTCCCATTTGTTGTATGCCACTGAATGTCCAATAGGATTGAGAATTGGAGTTTTTAGCCTGTACACTGAGGTGTAGGGGGAGGGCAAATGAGCATTCTGCCACTGGGGGTCAGTGACACTGCAGCTAAGGGTGTGAGGTTAGGAAAAGCCATGACTTCTTACATGAAGTGTCATCATTTTCATCCAGGAGCCTCATTAAGTTAGAGAGCTTGGAGGACGCGTACATCCTGAAGGGAGATGACGACTTCCTGTCAGACAAGCATGGCTGCCCGGCCTACGTCAGCCCGGAGATATTGAACATGAGCGGCAGGTACTCGGGCAAGGCGGCAGACGTGTGGAGCCTGGGGGTCATGCTCTACACTATCCTGGTTGGCCGCTACCCATTTCACGACATCGAGCCCAGTTCCCTGTTCAGCAAGATCCGCCGGGGGAAATTCAGCATCCCCGACACGCTCACGCCGAGGGCCAAGTGCCTCATCCGCAGCATGCTGAGGCGGGAGCCGGCCGAGAGGCTCACGTCCCGGGAGATCTTGGGCCACCCGTGGTTTTCCGGTGATTTCCATGGGCCTGGACTGGGGTGTGGGGTAGGAGAGAAGGACGCATTGGATCAGGTCGTGCCTGATGTGAATATGGAGGAGGAGAAATTCTTCAACTAAGGGGGGGCGCCCTTCTGGAAACCCCCAGTTGGACATCAGGAAGTTAAGTGAAGGACGTTGCAATCTCATCCAGGCGGGAGCTGGGATCGTCTTGTGTGGATCGTCAAGGAGCTGCTCGTCACAAGAAGTACATATGCAATGTGGGTGGGGGGGTGGACAGAGGGAGGGGGGTATCCTGTGCTTTTCGTTAGATCTCAAGTAGGTTTTTAAACATCTTTTCAAAGAAAGTTAAAAAAGGTCATCTAGTTGATCCTAACTTTTTTTTTTCCTGTTTTTTTTCTCATCTTACAGAGCCAAGGATAATAAAAACAAGCTGCTCACACGTCAAATTGCAGGGTCACTTTTTCCTTTTATATTTTTATATATTTATATTTTGAGCCTCAAGACGTAACTCATTAACCATTGAATTTTATTCAGGATCCATCCCCACCTCTAAGTTTTAAGGTGTGCTCTTGGGTAAATTTTAAAAATAGCAGGTACAATACAACTTTATTTATTTTGTAGCTTTCAGCCTCTGCCTTTCATTCATGGCATCTTCTAGTACGTTGACAAATTCTCAAAATGGAGAATTGTAGTTGGCTGGCTTTTTTTTTTTTTTTTTTTAAATAGTATCTCTTGTTGCAACAAATTCTTAGTGTCCTCTTGTTTCTTAATGTAGTTTTCTTAAGAACTGACATGCACTTCATATTATTGGTGTGATAAATAGTGCTTTTAATACTCATTGGCTGGTATTTAAGTTAAGCTTGTTTTCTTTCTCCCTGTGAACAAGGCAATGGCTGTCTTGTTTAAATGTAAATTATTAATTAAACGTTTCTATATGACATGCATGTGCGAGACGCATAAGCGGACAAGGTAACACTAAAGCTTAGATGAAACATTTTGAGTTTTCTGTTAGTGCCTCAGTAACTTGCACACCTTTCATACAAAGATGACACATTTGTGCAATTTTGGTACTTCGGTGTAATTATAGATGAGAAGCTGTGTCAGAATCGATCCGTAATTCTTTCGCCGCTTGGAAAATAATAGTCGCTGTTAGGAAGAGTGTCACCCATACCATGCATCTAAACGAAGACATTTAAAATGTGTTCTTAAAGGTGTCGGTGGAATGTCAGTGCATTGTTACCTATAGAGTCCACGTATTAACCTGCGGGTTAGAGAATGGCATATTATTGGTAATGTTTTTGTGGCTTTTTCCTTTTGTTTGTGTTTTTGTTTTATTTTTAAAAACCTTTTGGCGTAATTTAGTTTTAAGCCATATAACTACACTCCGTCCAGTACCTCATAAGATGATATTAATATAAGATCTGGAGTTATCCAGAATAGGTACGTAAGGGTGTTTTACAGTATTTCAATGTTACTTGAATAGATTTTTTTAAAATTTTTTTTTTGATTACTATTTTTTGTTTAAGAATCTGTGGCATGTGCGTACCATTTCTTGGCATTTCTCTTGCAGATGCTATGTCATGCCTGGCGAGAAAAGCTTTGTTAATGAAATTGATAGATTTGCTATTTAATAGATTGCATTCTCTTATTTTAACAAAGATATAGAGGAGTTATTTTGAAGCTATGGGACTGGTGCTGATGCTAAAGTAATAATATATTTGTGTATTGAAAGGGGAATGTTTTCAGAGATGTGCATGGTGGAACTTCACTGCCTCTGTTTTGATTGTAATCTATATGGATGAATGATTTGTTCAAGAGATTCTTAGTAAATTGTGAATTGCATTAAAAAACTTTTGTCTCTCTCCCCCCCATTTATGTATTTATATATGCCTTGACATTTGGTGCTGTGTAATTTTTAGATAATCCCTCATCTTAAATAGTTCACAGATGTTAAAGAAGTTGCGGTAAGGTGATATAAACGGCAAATAAAGACGCTATATGATTTTAATATTCCTCTTGTGCCTTTTCCAGGTTTACTCATAATTACCACAACCAGCTCTGTTATTTATAAATGCAGGGCAGATGTGTTAAGTCATTTTTGGGTGGGGTCTGTGGTTACTTGAGCAGTAAAATGCCAGAAAAGTACAGTGCAGTATTGGTACATCAATAACTGTCAGGCCTTTGCGTCCCTATGTTCTTGATTGTTTCTGAAAATGGATGTATTCTGGAGACGTCAGATTACACACAGCTCATAATTTGATGTATTACTCCAACTTAATCTGCTCTGGTCCTCCAGCAAATGTTTTTCTTTACAACAACTTTGATGAAATCACAGTAGAATATACACTTTGTATATGTACATTTAAGTGTCACTATAGTGTGTAACGTTCTACACAATTTGAATTGTTAATGCCTATAAGGTGGAAATGACAAGAAAATCGAGTGAAAACAAAATACATGTACTGGAAGTTGAGAGATGTCCAAAATTCCGGTGTTTACAATACAGCAAATGTCTGTGCAGTTACACAACCATGTTGCACTTGAATTTAATTAAGGAAAAATCTCTCAGCAACTTACATTAATCTCTTAGGAAACAATGTTGCCTTGTTCCCTTGGATATTAACAAGGACAAACAATATTTAAAGTCTGCAATTATTCCGTTAGCTCATATGAAAATTTTATACTCAGCTTTTTTTGTGCTACTGTTTGACTTTTCAGGACCTTCTTTCACATTTAATTAAAATTATATTCATTGTTCTATCTCTTACTCTCTTGGGGGCAGGGAGGCCTGTAACCGGTAGGCCATACAGCTTTCTGTAAGTGGGGGGGTCTGTACCATGCTTAATTGGTCATAATGCTTCTTTAATCTGAAGAACGCATGGATACTTTGAGTATGGACACCTGTCTGTGGTATAATCCAGCAAGCAAAAGCGAAGTAGGACAATCATAAATATCTCTGTGTGAACAGTAGAGGGGGACGTAACTCCTGGATAGGTGTGATGTGAAAATTTGATCCACTGTCTCTTTAAGGGTGAAGCAAAGCACAGGGACAATGGAGTCTATGGCCAATACAATATCCTATTCATCCATTTTTATAGTCTACTATAAATCTATAAAGCATTTTCTAATCAGGGCTGTAGTCTTGCTTGATGTAGTTAACAGAAATATATGATGAAATGGCAGCTTCCATGCAATCTTTGGATTTGGATTGCTCTCAGGCAAACCAAGGCATGATGGGAAGGGCATGTCGTGTCTTCCCCTGCAAGTCAAAAACCCAACAATATAGCAAAATTAATTATAAAGCTTAGTCATCGCTTCCTCTGGGGCATATCGGACACTGTAATTGAAAAAATGTTTATATTAAGCAACATTTAAATTTGGGTTAGTAGAACCAACTCAACAGTAAATACCAGCAGAAAAGAAGTAATTTAGTAATAAATAAATTACACTTCAGGGCTCTGTGGGTAGCATTCTATTACCTCTAGGGATCTGGATTTGATTCATAAGCCTAGCATTAGAGTATGATTGCATACTCTCCATTAAAGGCATGAGGTTAGGTGGACTGGCATGTGTATATCCTATGACAGACTTAAATCCCATCCAGTATCCCCTTCCACATGCCTTGCGCTTCCTAGGAGAGGTACCAGGATCATCGCAACCCTATATTTACTGTCAGAAAAATTACCAATTTGTACCTTTGCTTGTCGTGGGGCTGTACCCTCAAAGGTCTGCCAATGGTACCCTAGCAAATGTACCTTTTAGTCTAATATAAAGTACAAAGATGGACTCTGAGGAGCATCCACAAAGGTTAAAGTACGCCCAATGGTACAAAAATATTCCTCATACACCATTTCTGTATTTTAAAAGGTATAAGTACCTGCAGCTAGCGTACAATTGGCAGGCCCTTGAGGGTACAGCCCCAGTGACAAATTGGTACTCTTTTATCTTACAATGTTAGATAAATAAATTAGGGAAAATGGTGGGATTGATAAATCTCTCTTCAAAAGATCTGTAACATGTTCTTTGGACATCTTTATCACATTAAGTGCAGGTCTTTATCATAAAATAAAAGGTGTTAAAAACAGGGAGAGATCTGTAGTTTCCTTCAATACAATTTTCAGACACTGTAATATTTATCCTTTAAAATGGTCAGAAATAAATCATGTATGTGACTCTTCACAGTAATAACAGTGTGTTATTAATTTATCTAAATATATCCATTTATGTCTTTCTTATAGCGACTCATCCAGAACTTGGTCACAGGGGGCCTGGAGCCTATCCCGGGCAGCATACGGTAAAAGATATCCGCTGACTATTAGGTGCGATCAAGTTGACGTAAATATGTACATAGTAGGTACTCTAGTGGAGAAAAATAAGATGTAAGTTATTCTGTTGGCGTTTCTACATTGAAATCTTTAATGTTAGCTAGAAAGATGTCTGGTGTTTCAAGCTATTACAAAATCAATCAGTTTAATTATTCTCAGAACTGGGCAAAATATCCAAATAGCACTTGATATTTTAGCTTACTTTAAATTGGGTGGAAAATCAAAGAAAGCCAGTGATCTCATTTAAACAGACATAACCCTTTTAAAGGTTTTCATTTTGTTTCTAATAAGGTTTATGTCATTATTTCCTTTTCTCATAAATAAAACGTTATTATATTAAGTCGTTAACGTATGAGTTTTAGCCCTGAATCCCTTGCATTAATTCCGAAATATAATAATATATTTTGTGGAAAATAACTTACTACCAGCAGATGGCGCTCATTATTTAGGAATAGCCAGGCGGATTCTTGTTGGGGTCGGGAAAACTTGATGGTAATGCGTGGTTTGTTTTTTGGCCTGTTCTGAATTTCCCCATGTGTGCTGCTATTCCCCTGATTCTCGCAGTGCTCCTAGAAGGATCGCATTATGCTACTGCAAGGATTTGCATCTGGACTGCTGTCATGCAGTGCTCCAGTGAAGCAGGTGACTGAATCCTCAAAAGGATTAAATTCATCACGGGGAGTATTTTATTCATTCAGTGGTATAATAGGATTATTAAGCCAAGCGCTTGGGTCAAACTGAGACAGCTGGAACTGAAACTGTACAATCGCTATAAAAAAACGTACAGAATATGTTCTGGGTTTGTATCATCATTATCATTATTATTATTATTATTATTATTATTATTATTATTATTAATGATAATAATAATACTAATATTGTTGTTGTTATCAATTTTATTATTATGATTATTATTGTTGTTGTTTATATTAATATTAAGAAGATGGTGAAGAACACAGAGGGCAGCAAGGCAGTAATTAAGTAACCTTCAGTATTATCTTCAAATAACATCTAAAAACTTGCGCAGTACTAATATTCTCTTAAACATGTAAAATACTGAAGTAGTTACAGACATAAATGAGACTTAATTTGTCAGAAAAATAGTAATAAAAATAATGATGATGATCAATAAACAGAATAAAAGGATTGCTCCTCATGGAATATAGTCCTTAGACATTTTTTTCATGAATTCCTTTTCCAACACATACGCAAAGAAAATATCCAGGCACCTGGCATCATAAACAAACATTCTCGCTTTCTTTCAAATACATAATCGGATAATACATAGCTTGCAGTTATTTCACACCGAGCCCCATTAGAATGCACTCAAAATTCTCTCCACGGTCAGGAACCGTAGCTCTTTCTTTGAACGTTCTTTGAACGTTCTTTGAAACATATTTTCTGCCAACTGTCAGGTCAAGGTGGATGTTGAGTGAAGGGTACGACCACAGTAACATCTCCTATTTATGGCAAGTGAGCCATAATGAAGAAGAAGTGTTGCATCTAGATGGTATTTTGGTTCTTGCAAGCTGGGTGCCTTTATTGTACTCTGTCAGGAAGTCTCCCTCCCTCTGCTTCCGGAAATGAGACGTCAGCTCTTATGTTATGTAGTAGACCTGATCTTATTACTCATTTATAGGCAACTGTGAAGGATGAAACTCTCAGGGCTAATAAAAAAGGGTGGCCACTGTTCTGCTATAAAACCCGGGAGGGAAAGAAGTCGTGCTGAAATAAAATGGGGAAAGTAAGTCTGGCTCAGTGGACAGGTATACGGTTAATCTGCTAGACTGATCAACCTGTAGCTGTGGGGATATGGACACAATCCAGCCGCTGATTTAACAGCTGTCGATTGAGCAAAGCGGGCAGAGTATTTGGATTTGCAGGAACAAGTGGTGCTACATTGTAGGAAACAACAAGTTACTTGTAACAGAATAATTAAAGAGTACATAAATAAAAAGTACATATATAAAAGATATAGGAGATCAAAACTGGCCAGGGGAATTATTCATGTAATTGATTTTATATCTGGCTTTCATAAGGCACAAAGATTCACGTTCCTCTCATCCAGGAAATTATCAAGTTTGAGTACGAAGTTGTTTTTGTTGTTTTACCCCACCATCCTTTCATCCATCTTTCGTAATGACTTATCCAGTACAAGGTTATGGTGAGCCTGGAGCCTGTTCCAGGAAATGCCAGGAACACGGTAGGTGAGGCACCCAGGACGGGATGTCAGTCCACCTCAGGAAACCCCAGCGGCGTCACTAGGGCTGTTTTAGGGGGGTTATAGCAATCCCCCCCCCCCCCAAATAAATGTGCACTAATTAGTTTAAACAGTGTGTTCTCCTTTGTTTTAATTAAAATAAGAAGCCCCTAGTAAAGGCTTGGCCCCCTTTTTCATAAATCTCCACTGACAGTTCTGGGAAACACACTCACCCATGATCAGCCTCATGTCTTTGTATTGCAGGAGAAGACTGGAGTACCTGGGGGAGGCACAGGCAAGCAGACACACTGAGGTGGGGGCAGCATCCGAACCTGCAGCCCACTGGGCCTCCCCTATGTTATGCCACCATTGCAAGATAACAATAGCTGTCACTGTGATCCTGCAGTGGAAGAGTAATTCTGGTAAACTGGTTTGGGTGGATTTCTGATTTTTGTCATTTTGTTGACTACAACAATAGTCCTTTATCTATGCCTTTTTGATAATGGATATGTAAGAAATCCACAAATAAATACCCTTTGCGAGAGTCCTCAGATCACTTTGTGATTAAGGAACTGAAACCGTGACCAAAACATTTTATTTTTAAACCAAGGGTAATTGTAGTTAAGTTTAAAATATTTACTCTGGATTTCATCATTAAAAATATGGATAATACCTTTTAATAGGTTGTATTCTCTTGACAACATGAAAACAAAGCTGCTCTACAACTAAAATATGTGTTAAGGATATTAAGGAAAGAATTAATCATAGGCTTCACCACGTTATATTTACATTTTTTTTCAAGATTATTTCCCTGGGATCAATAAGGTTTATTTTATTCTATCTTAATGATGCACCTACATAATCAAGACTTGAGAACCGGCAAATCATCAGAATGCAAATCACAGTGTTTCAGACCTCAGATACCTTGTTTTAGCGCAGGCAAAGCAAAGCGACTTCATTCGTACAGCACATTTATGACATACAGGTAATTAAAAAGAGCTTACATAATAAAATGATCAGTCTGACAACACAATTTAAGCAAAAGATGAAAAGCTAATTAAAAGAGAAATAAACATTCTGGACATTTATTTAGTAGCGTAAAAAATAAAATTAAAAATAATAAATCATATATTAATCATTTAATGGTGTTGTGATTAACCTGAGAAACTAATCAGAGGCGCAACAGGCGGGTTTTTAATTTGACTTTAAAAATAGCAACAGGTGGGGCACATCTAATTGTGGGGGAAGTTTAGCCCAATTTTGGAGCCCAATGCCGTCTCGCCCTGTTCTGAATTAACTCTGCTACTATACTAACTGAACCGTCCACAGCGATCTAAGAGGCTTTCCAGGTTAATACTGTTCTTGCGTTTCAGATATTACCAGTAGCGCGTCCGTTTCCAGCTTTTTCTAAGGGATCAATATTCAGTCTGTCACATTATCTTCAGGTACAGAAATCTCAGTACCAATTCGCCCATCCCCTTGGCTTATCAGCTTATGCCCTCGGAGTAACTGCTGTTGGGTCCATCTGTTAATTTGCTTGTCCTGTAGAGTTTCCGTTATCGTTTCCTGGAGCTATCCTTATTATTTTTAAACTTCTCCTACTTAGGCTATGTTTACACCATGGGGGTACATACAGCATGAATGTTGCGACAAACCATTGTATAACGATACTTGTTAAATCACGTTTGCAAAATGTTTTCTAACGTATGTCACTTGAATGCTGCTCATTTCTCTTCCAGAATTTGTACGTTTATGCCTAGCATTAGTGAGGATATTTTAGTTGAGGTGAATTTCTAAAGTTTGGGTGCACATTGTAAAGCTTTCTTCAAGCTATCGTTGACTTTGTAGGTTAGTTCTCATCACCTGTAATAATTACCCTGGCATTTATGCAGATAGAGCTGCTGTTTCCAAGTCAGAGGTTTGCAGACCTGAGATCCAACGCAAAATCTTTCTGTTTCATGCCATACTGTGCTATGTTAATATAGCATAATAATAATATTATTATTATTATTATTATTATTATTATTATTATTAACAGTTCGTTTTTTGTTTTTGATTTATTCCAACTAATTTAAAATGGATAAAATCAATTTCTGCGGAGAGCGCGGTACATAGATGGAATTAATTAACCTTCTGCAACATTTCCGCATCAAGTACAGGTTTACCCCATTTCTTCATCCTGCTTATCGCCGTCCGCAAAGCTTTCTCCAAAGTGTCCGACTCTCTTTTAGCCCACGTCAAATGAGCTGATTAAGAATAACAAACACAAAGAAGGCAGACGGCACATTGCCACTGCAGGCTCAAGCTTATAAATGTTCGAAATGCTTATTAAAGCGTGCAGGCATTCGAGTTTACTTTCAAAATCCACTCTCCTCGTTTGTCGAATAAATAAGTATTTTTATATATATAGAGTCTATGTGGAATGTTTTTGGGGCCATAGATATAATTTACTTTTTCTGCTTGTGTTAGCTAAGACAAGAATGAAAAAAGATCAAGGCTGCAAATGACCTGTGATGGACTAGCATCCCAGGGTAGACCCCTGCCTACCTGCGCTTCCTGTGGTGGCCTCGAGACTCACCTTGACCCTGTATGCTACATGAACAGTAGGGAAGATGGATAGATGGATAGTTGATGGATGGCTACAGACAGCACCTATATTATTTAACAAGGAACACTGCAGCAATATCTACTTGCAAGATGTGATCTACAGCAAAAATGCTATTAAAAACTGGAGAAAAACAAAATGTAGGTTCAAAGGATATTTGCAAATGTGGGCAGGAGACAAGGGGAAGAAGGTTGTATGAAAGTATGCACAGAAGATTCTAGAAGAGTGTCCTCCAAGTATTACACCCTTCCCTTAGAATGTCTCTACAACAAAGACCCTTTACCAACGGGATACAACAGTGCTGACTTGAAAGGGATGTATCTTGCAGAAAATCACAAAAGAGACTGGGTAACACATTGTGAAAAGTGCTATTTCTATGCTTTCTGACAGCTGTGAATGAAGTGGTCATGTAAGTACTATCACTAGGACGCTAAGGGAAACTGAAAGCTTGCCTCTGTAATCTTTATTTAATATGCACTGTCATTAAATTCAAAGTGTCGTGATCTTACGGTTTCAAGACCAAAACTGACAGGCAAATATCTAAAAAGTAATAAAATAAACACTGCTATTGGCTGATGCCTCCATTTTTGGTTCATATGATACCCAAGCTGCATTTGTGTGTGAGGAGTTAATATTACATGAACATGGCGATCCTACCCACAGAGCAAAGACATGCAGTTTAAGACACTAAGTCAGGGTCCAGACTGCAGTTGTGTGGCTGAATGAGTGAAAGCCTGTATTTCTGAGTGTATGCATGCCTTGTCAGTGTCCGGACGAGAGTGCCTTGTGCCATATGTTCCATGTTGTGTGAGACAGGCTCCTGACTTGTCCATTCCTAACTTTTAAAGTTAGCCAATCCTGACTCTCAGTAGGCAAAAAGCCATCCCTAAGCCCATGACTGTGCAAGCCAGTCTCTCTCCAGGTGTGATAATGGCATTGTTATGTGATAACAGCAAGCAGTGGGGCTTTTCTCGGTATCTTCATAATCAGCCATTTCCAGTGTAAATGTGAGGCACTACAGATCAGCCAGACACTCAGGGCATTGAAGATTCACACAGTCCAATTTCATTACAAATCGCTCGACATCTCATTGAAAAATTACCAGCCTGTTTGAATGATTCGGGAGCAATTTGTGTTATATCTGTGGAAATAAAGCACGGCTTTAATGTTGCGGTTAAACCGAGCGACTTCTGATTATGAAACTCAGCATAATTATCAAAGCGTTTCCATGGTTCCTTGTTCAACATGGGGTTGCAGAGTACAAGAATCGTCAAGTTCCTATGGATTATTAGGGAGAAAAAAGAACATTTTAAATATTCAAACAATAGTGCTGTCGAGATTCATAGCTTACTGGCTGCATGGATGAAAAAAAAAATCAAACTATCATTTCCCTAAAAGCTCAGGACCCCCAGATAACTAATCCTACCAAGGGCTTTGTGCCCTGAGTATGCTATTCAGCTCAAAACGTCAAGAACAGCATAATTAGTGTTTGTTGCAGTTATCTGAAAAATAGGACAGGCAGAGGCCCACAGAGGATATAATTATCTGGTGTTCCACTGCCTGTCCACTGTCTGCTCCAGTGTCCTCCAATCTTTTAGGTGACGTAACATCTCCATCCCTCCCCCACGCCAATATCACTATAAGTCCCAAAAGCACAGACACAAAACTAATGCATACGTTGTGTGGACAAGGTCAGTTAAATTCATCCTCCACACCTGAGCTCGTCTACTGAAGGGGATTGTGGGCCAGGACAGGGGACAGTCAGCTAACAATGAGTGACCCTTAACCGTATCTTCATGCTACTGCACTGACACTCCTCGACTGTCGCGTAAACCTGGGAGTGGCTGATGGGTAATTCCGCCACCGTCTTCCATGCTATCGTGGCCCCGTCATCCTCTTGACACACGCATTTATATTCAGCTGTATCTGTGGATGAGATCCTGTAAAGGAAGCATACGGATTAGAGGCTCCTGGCTCTGGGGCGGACGGGAGAAGGCCAACCACGCGTAGCCGCCCTTCCGCACGCAGACCACGTCCTGCTGTCTTGCATAAGTCGGATCCCTCCACCACATCTGGAGTGTAGCGATAATGGCGAGGCACTCCGCTATTTCCGTCACGACGATAACCTTGCCGCATTAGCGAGAAAGCGGGGAGACTCATTTTGGATATTCCCGTAGGGGGTGTAGCCGGACTCAGAGAAATACTGAATCAGTGATTGGCTATTGCTGGAGTTGCAAAGAAAAAAATAATAGACCATGTAAAGCAAAATGCAATGAAATGCATTGGGCATGGCTTCTGTCTCATAGGGTTGGCTGCTTTTGTCTAGAATCAATTCACAGTGTTGGATAGTTACTTTTACTGACTTTCTAATATTGCAGGGCACAGTTGTATATAAAATGCTATATTTATTTGGCAGATGATTTTATCCAACATGGCATATATTTGAAATAGCAGGTCAGCCAGTCCATGGGGCAATTGGGGGTTAAGGGCCTTGCTCAAGGGCCCAATGGTTACATCACTCTGCCAGCCTTGAGATTTGATCATGGGACCTTCCGATCACAGGCATAGTGGCCTAACCTACAAACGCCCC
The DNA here is from genome assembly GCA_011763525.2 of Mormyrus iriodes. Taxonomy (NCBI): domain Eukaryota; kingdom Metazoa; phylum Chordata; class Actinopteri; order Osteoglossiformes; family Mormyridae; genus Mormyrus; species Mormyrus iriodes. The sequence continues at coordinate 18,984,047 of JAAGVU020000025.1, forward strand.
ACCACC
>JAAGVU020000025.1:18986306-19013545 GCA_011763525.2 Mormyrus iriodes
CCCCCCCCACCCTCCGATTCTCCCAAGCGCCCCCCCCCCCACAGGCCCAACGCCCCACCCAAACACCCCCCCCCCCCCCCCACACACACACACACGCACACACACACACACACACACACAGCCCCCAGAATATATCTAAAATATAAATAAAAATTATAAAATACAGCTGTTTTTTTCTGAACTAGTAACACTCCATTTTTATTTTATTCCTTTCTTTCTTTCCAAGGGACTGTGATTGAATGTAGCATTTATCCACAGGGATGCTGATATTAAACATAAGAGATGCTATTAGCTGTGTCCTGTGTCCTAGCAAAGCATCGCACATGGTAGCATCATTTGGCCAAAATAGAAAAGAGTTGATTAACGTATGCTACCAGTCTGCGAAGCTTTGAAGGCAGTACAATGTCTTATAGACATTTATGTAAAACTACAAAAAAATGACAGACCACATGAGATGACATACAAGATAATAATACCATACAATGATTATGCACATTATCATTTTATCACAGCCAATGAATATAGGGGCATTTCCAGCAATGTGGAGTTGGATCAGGGGTCTCAAGAAGCAGCACACCATGTCTCTATCAAAAGAACTTACTGAAGACCTGAGAAAGAAAGTTTTTGAGATACACCAGTTGGGAAAAGGGTACAGGGCACTCTCTGAAGTCCTTGGACTCCAGGGGACCACCATGAGAGCCATCATCGCCAAATGGAAAAAACTTGGAACAGTGGCAGATCATCCCTGGAGTGGCTGGCCTAGCAGAATTACTCTAAGAGCGCACAGAAAACTCATCAGGGAAGCTATAGCAGACCCCAAATGAACACCTAAGGTATTTCAGGACTCTCTCAGGTTTGTTAATGTCTGCTTTGTGATTCCACATGAACTATTTTGAAGACATGGGTCCTGCTACATCTGGCATAAAGTTAACACCGCTATCCACACAAAGAACATCATGGCCACAGTCAGACATGGTGGAGGCAGTGTGATGGTGTGGAGATGTTTTGCCACTTCAGGACCTGGGCGATTTGCCATTATTATGGGATGCATGAATTCAGCTGCCTACCAGAAAGTACTGATGGAGAATGTCATCAGTCTATGATCTGAAGCTCGAGCAGAATTGGGTCATGCAGCAGGACAACGATCTGAAGCACAAGAGCAAATCCACTTCTCAATGGCTGAAGAAAAAGCAATGCTTTGGAATTCCTTGGTCAAAATCCTGACTTGAATCCTACTGAGATGTTGTGGTGAGAATTTAAATGGGGAGATCACAGTTCTGTAGAGCAGAGGGGGCCAAAATTTCTCCACAGTGATGCCAACGACTGATCTCCTCTTACTGCAGGAATTGGATTGTAGCTGCTGCTAAAAAATGGCGCAACTTTCGGGTGGGGGGGAATTACTTTGTCACATGGGTTATATGGGTGTTGGTGAATTATTATTATTTTTTTCCTTCAATCAATCAAACAATCATTTACAAACTTGCGATGTTTACCCAGGTTGTCCTTTGTATTATCCTAAATTTGTCTGGGGATCAAGACAAAATTACATGTTATGCATAAGCAGAAAAAGAGGGAATTAGGAAGAGGGCATCTACTTTGTCACAGCACTGTACATAGCAGGTCTTATCCAGAAAGGGCCGTTGTGTATGTGGGTTTTTGCTGCAACTCCCTAATTAGATTACTAATTAGAGGACTGATTGACTGATGAGTCCTCACACCTGGGTTTGAACAGCTGACCTAAAGTTTATCCCAAAAACCTGCATACACACTGGCCCTTTGTGGATAAGATTTCCCAGCAGTGGTATATAGGCTGGACTCAAAGATCACTGGGTAAGGAGAAGACCCTACATACAATAAGCAAGAGTAGCCCAACAGATGCATTAAACTTTAATTAGTAAATAGCTGAGGTCCATCAACTCCATCCCACATGCTTTGGTGTATGGAAGATCCACAGCAAAGCAATGCAATTTGGGATTTGCCTGGGCAAACAGCTTGGTTTCTCTGGGGCTTTCTAATGCTAATTGTGCTGACCTCTGTTCCTGAGTCTTCATTCCATGTCCCTTATCAGCATAGCTCAATGAATCCTTGGGACCTCCAGTTATGGCTAATGTGAGATCAGCATCTTTGCGAGTCCTCCAGAGCATTCACATAATTTCACCGCAATGTCACTTTGAAGCACTCACTCGTTTTTTTGGCAAATTGTTATTTTTTTAATTAATATGCCTGATTGTCTAAGTTATAAATTCTATCCCTCTTCCATATGCTCTTATCCAAGACAGGGTAGCAATGAATCTGGACTCTGTCCCTGGAAGTCATATTATTCTAACAATCAACCAAAAATAACGATAGTGCTATTTTCAGCAACATTTACATATTTTGTGTGTTTTCGTGTGGGGCCGGTGATTGGCTCACTGGGTTAGCTTACTGTGCCCATGTGCGGAAGGTCACCAGTGGTCAGCAGAGTGATGTCACCATTGGGCCCTTGAGCAAGGCCCTTAACCCCCAATAGCTCCAGGGACTGGCTGACCTGCTTTCTCAATTATTGCTTTGGGTAAAAATGCCCACAAATGTATTTTGCAAAATATTCATTCTAAATTTTCCTCAGTTTGTTGAATTTTAGATTACTTTATCATGTATTTACTTAACCCTTTGAACCCTACCCATTTTTGAGTGTTTTTCTATCCCTTTGATTTTAGGCTTATTACACTGTAAGTACATGAGTCGGCCACATATGCTGTATGGTTTTATTTTCAGGACATTCTGGGCTACTCAGATACGTCATAATTTGATGTGTAAATGCTGACACAGACTTGAAATCATCCTTCTTATGAGGAAAAACTCCTTGTGCCTTTTGAAATTTCTCAATTTTCAGTCTCACCCAATATAAAAATTTGCAGGCACTACAAATTTAATCTTATAACTGTTGAGATTAAAGTCTCTATGATGTGGGAATGCAGGGGATTTATTGGGGACTTTTCTATGGCTTAGTATTGTGAAGGAGTACATGGTGGTGCCAGGCAGAAATGAATATCTTTCATTATGCATTCCTTTAGTAACTCATTGAAGTTATCTGATATACAGCAATGCATGCTTATATGTATGTATGTATGTATGTATGTATGTATGTGTGTATATATATATATGTAAATAGATAATTTATTACTTATTATTTTATAACATCTGAAAGAAATTGAAATGGAGAAGCATTGTTTATTTTACGTTCCACTGAAGTTAAATAACATTGAAACAAACACACTAAAACGAACAACAATACACATCAAATCCTACTATAATCTCAAACTAAGTACTTTTAGGAGTCACATACATTCATTTTGTTTATATTTTCTCTTCTGACGACGGTTGGTAGTGTGTTTTGGTGGAAAATGTTTAGAACACACAGGGCGACAGTGGGTAGCACTGTTGCCTCATACCTCTAGGACCAGCATTCAAGTCTTTGCCCGGGTTACATGTGTGTGGAGTTTGCATGTTCTCCCCGTGTCGTCGTGGGGTTTCCTCCGGGTACTCCGGTTTCCCCCCACAATCGAAAAACATGCTGAGGCTGATTGGAGTTGCCAAATTGCCCGTAGGTGTGCCTGGTGATGTGTTGGCGCCCCATCCTGGGTTGTTTCTATGGGATTCCTGGGTTATTCCTATGGGATAGGCTCCAGACCCCCTGTGACCCTGTATGGGATAAGTGGTTAAAGGAAATGGATGGATGTCTAGAATATATGCCTCACAGGATTACTCTGGAATGCTTTAGTGCACAACATTGCAACTTGGCCCATCAGATCAGGTAAATTATCTCAATTACAAAGATATGCGATTCATGTCTGTGCGTAATACCTATCCAAAGGTACGAGCCTGAGATTAATGGGTTCTAAAATCAACGCATTTTGCATTTGTTGGGTTCTAAGGATTAACCAGAGCGGTGCTATTTGCTTACTTTAGGCCATCATGCATGTTCTATATTTTTTTTCTCCAGAATTCTTCCACGCTATTATATGCACTTAGGAAGTGCGCTTGCTGCGCAGGAACATATTTTTTTTGCTCAGAAACTCCAGCCGTAAGTGTATATCTATGACAGGCACACGCCATCATTCCTGAGACAGCAGACAGGTTCAATTTTAGGTTGAACTTAAAAGCACTTATTGGTAGCACATTGAAATAGCAAAATTATTTACTACAGGGTTACATGAAGCAGAATACAGAAGACAGGCATGGAAATTGTGGTGTAATTCAGATGCCTGACTTGCACCTTTATTTAAATTTTTTGTGGAAAATACATCCTATTCTTATTGTTTATTACCAAGTGCAGCAATCTGGATTCATCTGGTGCACTTAACATGCAACTTGCTACAATAAAGAATTCTGCTTGCTGTTAACCAGAGGAAATGTGTGACTCTGCAGGTTAAGATGCTGTCTGTGATTGGAAGGTCACCGGTTCAGATTCTGTGGTCTGCAGTGATTTTACCGTTGGGGTCTTGAGCAAGGCCCTTAACCTCACTTGCTCCAGGGATGGGCTTTGGGTAATAGAATCTGTTAAAATAAGTAAAAATGTAAAATAGAAAATTAACTGAAGCGTCCTTGATTTGTGCATTGAGTATTGACCACTGTATCCCTTTTATAAACCTTAGAAAAACATATATATATATATATTTTTTTTTACTGGCCTTTAGGTACAAGGAGTGGGAGGTAAGGACCACATGGTAAAAATAGCACACAGAGGAGCATCAAAGGCAGGGTCTGCGTGAACTGCTCCATGGCCTATCTCAGCTAACATTCTGCAAATCGTTTACTCTTTCGGCACCTGTTCTTTGCTAGTCTCCTAACGAATGGAAATGAAACGCTCACCATGTGTCACCTCCTCTTCACCTGCACTCTGCCTAGCTACACGCCGGTAATGTTTGCAGGATAAACACACCCATTCAAATGTCAGTTTGAAAATGTTTGCATGGAAATACACAGCAGCCACTAGACTTATTACTTTTTTTGCTGTTAATTTTGTTTAGATTTTTTTGTCATTCACCCTTCTGCATCACTGTCACCCTAGCAAACTACTGTACATTTTGCATCTGATTTAATGTAGCCATTTAACTTAAATATTTTTTACATTTAGAATTGAAACCCCAGTTTTTCATATGCTCTTGTTAGTGGAGGTCAAAAGAATTCATTTTCAGTAGTTTAAAATTACTTTTTACCTGCAATAATTATTACATTATTATCAGTGGTGGTTTTGACCTAGTGTCAGGAAAATATTACTCCTTTATCATATATGAAAACTAAATGTCTGGAAATGGATTTTTTTGGCATCACAAATATACTGAGTTTACAGTGTTTTCTATTGTGCATGCAGTAACTCTGTACAACACAGGGTAATGCGGAAATCAAAACAAATCCATAGCTAAGCACAAAAACTGTCATTCACACTGGTTACCACAATCAATACGTGTTGATATTTAAAAACAACAATATCATTATTTAGGCCCAAAATAAAGGGGCATGCCTTTAATATAATGTGACATTAATGAGGTAACTTGAGGCATTTCTTAACTTGAAGTATGTGTGTTTTCAAATGAATAAAGCTTTAGTTTTTGAGTTTAAACACTTTTGAATATGGTCAATACCAGCTTACCGTTGAAATTATTTAAACAGCAGCCCTGAAAGGAAGAAAAAACTTGGAACTATAGAATAAATATTTGCTTTGTCAAGATCAAAGAATCACTTTACGTTTTATATTAATTCTGATTATGTTACACTCATTTATTATTCACACCCAATTATGTTGTGTAAAGGTAATTTAATTAGTTGTGTTTTCTCAAATAAAGTTAATCCAATGTTATTGTGGGCTGTATTCACTAGGAAATAATATATTATTTGCTGAAACGTTCTGAGAAAAAACACTGCCTGTAACTACACAAACCTTTACTGCAGTCAAAACTAATTGTTTTGGATTAACTTGGCCTTGTATAAATATATAAAATATATGTATATAAAATATCTTCAGTTGCATTGAAACTAAAATGTTCCTGGTTAAGTAAATGTGGATTATGTACATTTGCATATTTGTTATTTAGACATTTCTTTGCTGCAGAAAGAAACAACTTGACCTTCTAACCCCATAAGAGCGTATGCCAAAAACAGACAACCACACCCTGAAGTGCACTGAATGTGCACAGTATCTGAAAATGCGGCGTTAGGGTAATGTCCAATTTTCATGTTTCTTTAATCCATGGTGGCATAATATTTAATGACCCCCACAACCTTTTGCGATGAAATTAACATAACTAGACTTGGAAATATAATAGGCGCAGTTATTTAATGTAGAAAAGAGCGTAAAAACAATTTAGGCGGGACAATACCGGTGTTATAGTTTTGGGGACGGTCTAGGTCTTGGACTTCACTCTGAAATCAACTTATATATAATATTTAGTACACAGGGATATTTATTCACTACTTTAAAAGACACTGGCGTAAAGAAGCGACACTGATGCAAGACAATATAAATGCAGAATCAACTCAAGATTCTTTAAAAATATACAATGGTTCCACCTAAATTTAATAAACGTAACAATGTTACACGAAAATCAAATTATAAGATGGGATGTCTTGAATTAGCTGTCAGTATTGCATGGCTCATGCCGTAAATTCGTATGTAAGGCGGATATAGCCTAAGTGTAAACGGTACGCACAAAATCCGAATCCGTGACTGTCAGAGGTGATATGCTCTTACACTGTGCAAGGGCTAGTCACTTTAATTCAATACTAACACTGACCAAAATATCTTATATATTACAAAGCATTGCTCGGGTTTGATTTAAGGAAGTAATGCGTATCCGTGTAATTGCGTTATCGGATAGTGCGTTCCCACTGCGGTCATAACTCTTGGAGATTATAATTTATAAATTACGGTGCTATTTCTATCCGTGAAATCCGACAGCACGATTGCAGTTCCCCGGCTTGGAGAAAGCGGGGCGCTATGCGGCCCGACAAATTGGGAGGCGTAAAAGAGGGGAGGAGCAAAATCAGGACTAAAACGGCTTCATAGAGTGTGTGATTAGACAGTCGCTTGTACTTGAATAGCAGGCGTTTGCTGTCGGCAGTATGGATCTCCGTGCCATCTGCCGGTCCCTGGCCACTTTATCGCTGTGATCGAGTAGTTGTTCGCATCCTCTGACGGCCCCTGGTTTGTATTAGGGAGGTACTTTAGAAATATCCAAGCTCTGTACTTTTTCTTTGGTATATAATGAAACGTCGTTGACTGTGAAGCGGAGAAGCGCTCCGGGTTTTAAGCGAACAAGGACGGACACGGGGGCTTAAGGCTCGCGGCGACTGGTGAGGTAAGAGGACCCGGGGAGTGTAACGGCGCTGACATGCATGCGGCCGCTGCAGCTACTTTGTGGCTTTTTGGGGGGTTTATAGATTGCCTTTCTGGTACGCGATGGTGACAGGAATAGAGAGGCGACTGAGCTGTGACTGCGTGTTGTCATCCCTAAAGCAGCATATGGTGTGTGCGCGATTACCGGTTCTGCGCATGCGCACGGACTGGGGGGGAGTGGGAGCGGAGTAAGCTTTCTGTAAATTTCAGCCCAACAATTTCTTGTATCTTGACTAGCTGAGTAATACGCAAGGCTGGAGCCCATAATAAGTTAACATTAGGGAGAAGCGAGTGTCTGATCACTGTCATCGTTGCTGAGTGTTATTACTGTGCGGCTTTTCCCCGAAACGCTGAATGCATGACACTGGTTTGCTCCGCTGGGGTTGTTACAGAGTCGCCAGTCGCACTATCGTCCATCTGATCTAATTGAAGTTCAGTAAGTGCATAGCCAGAAGGATAATGGGACACCGTTAGACATTAAAGGAAGTCTGATTGTGCAAATTGTGCGTCATATTAAGAGGAGGCTGCCTCATCAGTCGCAACACACTGGTTCTCAACATCTGTTATATCTCATTACATTAGCCATATAGTAGGGTTTTTTTTTTTTTTGTTTTGGTTTTTTTTTTTTACTGAACTGTACAGAGAAATTAAAATGTTTGGACATTTTGTCAACCAATAATTTCAAAACTGTTCCTTTTCTACCCCCTTTCCCGAACTGACAACCGAAAATGTTACACCCAGTTTCAGTCATTAATTGCAGTTTATTTGCTTTTGTTCTTCCCTTGACTTTACGCACAGGGCGATTAAATGTCAGTGTTTGTTTTCCTGTCTGCTGTGTTGCATTAATCATAAACTGTTCCTTGTCTGCTACTGTTTGTCAGTGCGAGACCGGTCCATTTATTTTGATTGAACATTTTAAATGATGCCTAGTTATGATTTACGAAGCCGAGTATGACTTTAAATTAAAAGTTATATATTACAGGGGACATTTTGTTTGTTAAACTTTAGAATTTCTTTTATTTGTGAATGTGATGACCATGTACATCATCATGACTTTTTTTTTTTTTGGGGGGGGTCTTTATTTGTTTTGACCATATTTTATCACAAACTGTCTTGAATCTGTGGTACTTTTGAAGTAAACCTGTGCACTCATGCAAGTTAGTTTTGTAAATTATGTTTCTAGGAACTTTCTGACAAACAAATAGAAACACCGCAAGTCTTATAGGCGAGTTCTATGATTTTTCTGACTTCTGAGTGGCTAGTTTCCTTTTCCATCATGAATTTATGGGCACAGGCTGAATATTGACTTGAGCTGAGTGTAGTAGTGCTGGTGTGAAGCCAAGCCTTGAGGACCAAGAGTAGAATTTCTGTTTGTCTGCAAATCTTTAATGTTATAGTGCAAGCTGTAAATCTAATATAAATGTTACAAGGTATCCATTGTAAAATACAGAAGGATTTTTGCACGTTATTCATATTGTATATGTGCTGTTACCCAGGTGCCAAGAGAACGCAGTAAGCATTAAACCTGTCAGTTGACTAAAGTTTACACATAATAGTGACCACAATTTCACATAGTATTTGCTAGTACTGGGTAGGACTCATTATTGCCTCAGGAACCCCTTCAAGGGTAAACGAGTTGTGCGTTCAGCGATGCCTTTCTGTGCATGGTTCCATACTGAGCTGTTATTTTTGCACTATTGGCCTTCCTGTTAGCTTTAATGAGTCTGGCCGTTTTCCTCTGACCTCTCTCATTAACAAGGTGTTTTCAGCCGCAGAGCTGTCGCTGACTAGATGTGGGTTTTTAAAATTTTTTTTTTTTATATATATTTTTTTGTTTATCGCACCGTACTCTCTATAGGCACTGTAGCATGTGAAAATCCCAGAAGGATGGCTCTTTCTGAGATTCTGGAACCGCCACAACTGGCACCGACAGTCACGCCATGTTCAAAATCGCTTGGATTGCGCATATTGGCCACCCTGACGCTTAGCCACACAGTAACTGAACCTTTTGACCCAGTCCGTGTGCTCTATGTATTCAGTGGCAGCCACATGATTCAGAGCAGGATGTTCTGTATTAACAAGCAGGTGTACCTAATAAACTGTCTACGGAGTGTATATTGTGGTTATATATTGTCTGATAGGAGATGGCTTTCTAACCAAATAATTAAATGTCTGTTTTGCTTTCTATAAAGGTACTTAACTGGAACTGCTAATATGACACATCCAGTCACATAAATTTTTATTATCCTGTAGTTTAGTTAAATGACTTGTTTTATGATTATGCTAAATAACATCTTGTGGTAATTTATTATGATACATAATTATTACCCATGACGATGCTACTAATGCCATTATTTTTTTTTTTGTAGGCAATTTTAAATAATTACAGATCTTCGTTTAATATTCAGAGCAATATTTGTGTATGAATCTATGCATTAAATTGGTAATGACATGTTTTGTATTTACTTGGTGACCACTAACCTCTATTAGGCCCTCGCTGAGTGGTATGGGAACATATGTGGTAGAAATGTGGGCATTTGTGGGAATCTTTTTTCTGGATGTTAATATCAGCTGTCTGTTGCTTTAACCTCAAAGGAATAGGTTTTGAAAAACGACAAAACACTTATTTGGTAGTAATGGTCATCCTAGGCTTGAATTTATAGGTATATTTTAATTGAAATGGCAGTGATCAGCAGTGTTTCTTAGCTGGTGAATGGCATAATTCTGCACAATTTCAAATGGATCGCTGTTAGTTGTGCTATAAAATCTGCCATTGCAACATTCTCCCTAGATCATCTTTAACCCAGCTGCACAAATCTCCTACTAGTGTTAGCAATTGTTTGCTTTTGAAATGTAGTGTAGTATGTGAAACAACAAATTTTTGTGAAAAAACTATTAGCTTAATTTCTAATACCTTTACACATGTATTGCAATGAACGTTCAGCTTAGATTGTTAATATGGTGAATTTGTCACTGGGCTGCCATAATATTTTCAGGTTTACAGGGTGGTCTTTAAAAATGCCTCCATACCTCCTCAGCAGCTGCCTTAGGAGCCTTTGTCTGTGCAGGATGCAGGTGATTAGGAAATTTAACAGGAATAAATGGTGGGATTTAATATGTCAGAAAGCAAATTGTGCTAGTTTATTATTAATTTTTTTAATTCCCTGTGGGAGTACTCACCTGAATTTTCTAAAATAAAAAAAAAAGCACACTTAAACCTATTTGAAAGTAAAAGGGTAGGAGTCTGAGGTTAATGAGAGCGATCCACTTCCCGGATCAGTTGTATAATTAATACTGGTGTCTTTCAGAGGTCGGGTCCTGGGCATTATTTGGTCAGTATTAATCTTGTTTTCTCCCCATGGTACCTGAGGGGTGATGTGTAGCTGCTTTAACTTGAATGTAATGCAGATTGGATTCAACTTTTATTTTCTTGGGTAATTATCTTTGGTAGGAATTTCTTTCTAAGTGCTAGTTTTGCATATTAGGTATTTTATTCTCTACAATCAAAGAGCTTAGACAAAATCTTATCTGGATTTTTCACTTAATGGTTGGTAAGTGTCTGCAAAACACTTAGTAAAGTGAGGCAGTATTAGAGGAACTACATTGGTGTATTGATAAAAAGAAAAAAATGGCAGATAGCCATTTCCTACAGAGGTGCAAAAAAATAATTACTTGCAGCATGGGCCATTTTATTATCTGCAGTTCGTGTATGGCTTTGCTGTTCTGAAGGGGTGTGTGTGTGTGTGTGTGTGTGTGTGTGTGTGTGTGTGTGTGTGTGTGTGTGTGTGTGTGTGTGTGTGTGTGTGTGATTCCCCCCAATCTAATTTTGGCCTCTAAGCATATTTTTCCCCAAACATCCAAGCTGCATATCACCTGTCACCTAAGAGATGTTACATTTTGCATATGACGGTTTACTCCAACCCCCACCCCAAATGACATTTGCATGTAAAGACCACACATTAAAAAAAAAAAAAAAAAAAAAAAGAGCCAAAACTGGCGTCCTTGCATTGTGCAGTATTTATGCTCTGGTTTAAAGGATCGTTCTCGCCATGAATTGATGACATCCTCCTAGGAATGCTGTCAGCCTTACCACTCTTAGTGCTATGGTCCCTGGTTGCGGCTGATTCTATAAATATTGCCACATATCTGTTCGTAAATAGACTTTCATATACACAGAACGACCATTTGTTTGCCGTGTGTGTGACCTTCAGTGTGAACCCGCAAAACTGTTATGACATCACGGGTGGGCAAAGCACGGGGATGCTTACTACTGTGTAACTTTTCAGTAATATTTTATTTTATGTTGTTTTTTTTGCATCTTTAAAGAAAACGACAAATCGTTGACCTGGCAGTGGTTTTCCCTCTGATACGAAAATCTTTCCTGTGCATATTTTTAACAGCTTCAAACTTTTAATTTTATAATTAGTCAGGTTCTGGTTTCTTAATCTCCAGTAATCTGAGTGTCGTATTTTTTTTTTTTCCAGGTGACTGTTGAACCACACAAACTGGCTTATATCATATTGATGATCCGACTGGTAAGCAAAATTGTTAATTGGTATAAACCAAGCTTGTATTTGGATTTTTTTTTTTCTTGATTGTTTGGCAGTTCTACACCAATAGTGAGAATGAATTTTTAGCCCCTAATGATCATACATGTCATCACGGCTTTCCCTTGGATAAGTCATTTAGAAAATGGATCTACACAAAAATGCTCTCATTGCAGAAAAAAAACGATGGTAACATTTACTGCTAAGAGGGCTAATTTATGTTAATTGTGGTATGGCTGGCTTGGCACAAAAATAGATTCTGAAATATAGCTGTAAGCTGCAGTTTTGTAGGCCTGCAAAGGTATCTGTATCTTTTAATAAAAGCTGCACATTAAAGAGTTTTTGAAATTTTGCTTGATTTAAGAGATGCAGCACATTAGATTTCAGGTGTGCAACGCGTTGCTGATACTTGTGAGTGCCATAAGAAGAGCAATTTGGAGAAATTAGCATGCTGGTTGGTTCAGAATGTCATCTCCAGTATCTGGTTTATGACTGTAGTTAAGCTATTTATAAAATCCAAATGATTTTTAGTGGACTGCATTCTTTTAGATCAGACTATTTTAATCCCAATGCCTCATGTAATTTTTTTGTAAAGCTATGTCCATCTTAGTGACAATGTTAAGTTAACTGTGTTTTGTGAATGATTTAATGAAAGTTGTCTAGATGGGGTTAACATTATTTCTCTGAAATCGTAAATGCAGGTTTTAATCATTCAGCACAACATCTTAAGTTCCATATCCTTCAAAAAAAAAAAAACCCTGTAAATTTATCGGTGTGTGGTGACCATATTGTTGCAATGTACCAGTGTCCTATGCGTGACTTGTGTTCGGCAGATGTCCAAGAAGAATTAGCTGCGGCGTTTTGTTGATCACAGCCCAGGTTTGGGAGAAGATGATTTATAATGACCTCTGGGTAGCTGCCAGGGTCTGGTGGGTTTGTAAGGCAGCGTTTCCTCCAATGAACATATCTATTTAAAAAGAGCGCTGAAGGACAAATTTCAGGGGGTTAAAACCGACAGATGTATTTTAGCTACTGCCCAGTTAGCTTGCCTGCCTAATGCATCCTTAACACAATTTTTTAATTATAAAATTTGCCTATAAAACTTCTCAACACACAAAGAAAATCAGGGTTCAAGTAAGACGATACTATTATTTGTACTTTATGTGCATATTTTATTGACAAAGAAAGTCTAATGAATCTAATATTACAGCCTAAACATTTTGGCAGTTGCCAGTCTTGCTCTAACTTGATTCATTAATAGGATGCTGTGAATTTTATTCAATAGCTCTTGTGTCCCACATTCTGAGATCATCTAGAGAGGCAGGATGCTTAAGTGGCATTTTGCATTGTCTGCTTGGGTGTGTTTGTGTGGGTTTTTTTTCTTACTTTTGGTGTGTGAACCTAAAACCTTAAAACCTGAGTGAAAAGTGAAACCTTGGTCAAATATATTTGTGTAACAATATGGTGAAAATTACGATAAACCACAGCAGTGCTGGGTAGTCCCCCCCACCATAAATGCTCTTGTATCTGGAAGCACTGTGTGGCTCAGCAGGTTGGGACGCTGTGCCTGGAATCGGAAGGCTGCCGGTTCCTGTGGTTGGCAGAGTGATTTCACTGTTGGGCCCTTGAACAAAAACCCCCAATTACTCCAGGGACTGAATGATCCTGCTTCCTCAACTGTACGTTACTTTGGATTACAGCGTCTACTCGATAAAATGTATCTTTATCGGTATATATGAAACGGGACTGGTGGGGATGTTTTGGAAGAGGGAATGGGACTGGGGTGAAGAGGCTTTGCTCCCGCATTTTCGTGAGCATCTCTGCTTGCGTTGGTGAACCAGCTGCTCGTCTAATAGAGCGCCATTTGCCCAGCCATCCTAGCACGAGTGTGGCAGTACATTTCCCTGTTCAACCACCCCCCCGGATCTCCATTTCTGTTAGCTCTCCCCAAGAGCTCGAGCTTTTTTCTCCTCAATATCCTTCTCTGTAGACTCCGATCTCCAGTGTTATTACAAGATGTTATGTAGTAAGTGCCATATGTCTAAAGCACTTTTGAAATACCGTACGTAGTAGCTGTGGCTGAACGTTGTGACGCTGTTTTCCGATAGTTTGTCATTGCGTATCTGAGCCACAATAAAGAGGCTCTGTATTACAACCACAATAGTCTATTCATGCTGACACATGAAGGGGGAAGGCGTCCATTATCACTGTGACCATTCACGTTTGCCTACGTTTATTTCAGTCAGTGTCTAAAATATCCATTGTAATCATATAATAGGGTGTGAGTGGCAGTTCTACTGCTTACATCTCTGGTGAAACCAGTGTATCATTAGCATAGTGAACATTTTCGGTATTGGACTCTACCCACTCCATATGCCTGAAGACCCAATCAATGAAACGCAGTATCACTGATCATGATTAAAGTCTGTCATAAGACTCAAAAATTTTAGTTTTATATCTGGTGACTCTCTTGTATGCCTGAATTGCTATGCAAAGGAGGAACTGTCCTCCACAATGTTACAAAAACTTATTCTCACCGTCTGGGGACTTTTTTTGGTCCCCACGTGAGGAACCTCAATTTTGACGGATATCTGTGAATGCAAGCAAAAAACTAGAAGATTTTTGGAATTTTTTTTATTTTTGATAACCCTAATCCCAGCAATAAGTAATGCCCATAGAAATGGAGAGACCAAGCTACAAAGACAGAGTGTGTTCAACACACACACTCACACTCTCTCTCTCTCTCTCTCTCTCTCTCTCTCTCATCAGAAGTTTAATGCTTTAAACATAATTTGATTTGTATACTATGCTGCGCTATGCTAACCCACTAACATTTCTAACATTCCAGGGGGAATGTGGGGCCGCCCCCGTGCATTAACATGGATGTGACACATCCGAGCTGTAGATGCGGCGTGGGAGATGGACTGGTTTTATAGCTTCCGTAATATAACCTAGACTAAAGTTGTCAGTCAGTAATATACAAGAACTTCAAGTCCTATACCATGAAATGGTACCATATATGGGTGGCTAGAAAAAACCCGGTAAGACCAAATTTTGGGAAATTCAGCTCTCCTACATTAAATCTCGATGTCTGTGGGGTTTTCAACAAGTGGGAACACCATTAATACGTCAAAAACTACTGCTGTTAATGACCTAATGGGCAGACACCTTTCAAACACCTTTTTTTTTGAACAGGGAGTAGAGCTGTTGACCGAATGAATCATAGTTGTCCAAAAATTTTTATTACTACATTTGTCGTCACACTGCCCCATCTTGCTTGTGGTTTTCAAAAATAAGTTTATGGACCAAAATAGATGGGGAAACTTTTGGATTGGTACAGTACAATGGAACACAACTTTTATCTGGTGCAATTTATTTTGGTTATGATTATCATCAATTTTAGTGTGCCCAAAATCAGGGATGCTTGATTTAAAATTGGAGTCTTGAACTCTTCCTAGACAGCTGCTTATTTTGCAGTGTTTCTCAGTGATTTTATTATTTATTTAATTTTTTTTACCCACCCAGCTGATGGATTAGCATAGGAGTAGGCAACCCTGATCGTGCAGTGCTGCTATCCAGCAGGTTTTCCATCCTACCTGGTCTCTGATGAACCACACCTGATCTGAGGCAGATTGTAGTCCATCTTTAGTGGTTGAGTGGGCTCTATCTCTGTGTCCGTGACCAGGGCTCAAACCAGTGATCATCTGGTCCTGCTCAAGGGCCCACGGACGCGTGACCATTTTGCCAAGACCCTTAACCCCCAGCTCCATGAGGCACTGCACAATTGCTGACCCTAAGCTGTGACACCCCCCCCAAGCTAGAGAGTGAGATGGGGGTAGGTGAAGAAAAGCATTCCAACGTACGTGTACTTGTGCAAATGGCACATAAAGGATTTATGATTTTTGATCACGAATTACTATCAGGTGATATTGGCACTACAAGATCAGGGTTGCCTACCCCCCGTGTCTGTGTGTGTCTAAGTAATAAGGGAGACGATTACCTGAATGATTAAGTCCAGGGAATGGGCTGGCATAAAGAGGAGCCCTGACTCCACAGAATAAGCCTGTTTAAAGTGACTGATGGGGAATATTGTAAATGACAACTAAAGGTTGGGTTATAATACACTTTTAGTCTCCTACTTTTTATTGATCGCTCAGTCCTTGTAAGATGTGTCCCTGTGCGTAGCACTTGTGATATAGCTCACTTTGACAAAAAAAAAATGACTACAATTAAAGGATTTAAGTTTTTGTGAAGTGGTCATTGTACCTTTTTCATTGTTTTGGTTGCTTATTTTGTAAAGGTGTTTTGTCTCCTTGGCGATTTTTGTCTTTGAAATTCTCTTAACATTTCGTATTATAATAGAAAATGTAATTTGTGATTGGAATTTAAATGTAGCCAATTTCAATGAAGGTCTGTTTTAAGCAACTGCAAAGTGGACCAAGATAGCCAGTGGAGTCTGACATTCTGCTACATCAATGTCAGTCCCCCACTCCCATGGTACAGACAACCAATAACAAATTGGGTGGTCAGTATATTTAAAGCCAGTCTTACATGAAGAAGTTTCTTGATGTACTTCTGTCCCCCAAAGCACCCCAATGTTCCAAAACGCTGCATTCCCAAAAGCTGTGTAGGACTGGCAAGCGTCTCCTTATGCTTTCCCACTCAGCAGTACTTCAGGCTTCCAGCTAGCCAAACCGTAGCTGCTGGCTTAGCATCTCTGGGCCGAGGTGAGTGTGTCGTTTCTGGGTACCCGCCGTACCTCCCACGTCTTTTTTGGATAAATTTGCCGCATCCTCAGAAATGCGTCTCATTGTTTGGAACTGGTCGGCCTAGGCAAATTACTGCTACAGACTTCCTATCTTTTGATCTTCTTACTCTTTGTGGCACCGCTGGGATGTGATTGCCTCATGGTCATAACATTAGGTAGTGTGTAGTCAGATCAGAGCTAGCTGGCTGTTTACATGCTGTTGTAGCATCTCCTAAATAAGGAACACTTTAATATTTCGTGTAGTGACTCTTTGTGGCCAACAATAAATGTATAGTTTGAATGATGGTAAACCCATTGTCTCTGTCTCTGGGTAGGTGCTAGGAGCTACATTAGGATATGCATCATTATCCAGGGCTCCAGGTCAATGCTGGTACATCGGCCTGTCTAATGATAGGAACCCTAATATCCTCCAAATGTTCCTGTTTTGTCCCATAAGTGGCCCTGGTGTCACAGTTCAATCAAACATGTTAGGCTAATGATCAGTATCTTTCGAGTGGTATACTTTAGCGTCACCGGCTGTGTATGTAGATGTCAGTTGTGTATCCTGATTTATATAATGCACTTGATTATCGTATTACCTTAATCGGGTTGTGTGGTGGTGGACTAGGATGAATATGTGAGATGGCTGGGGGGTCCCCAAGTAATGATTTTGGAAACCTCCACTATCGCTTACATTTCTTTATTCTACACATCAGTGTTTCTCAACCTGGTCCTCGGAGGTCACCTTCCAGCTGGGAGGGAGCAAAAATGTGGACTGCCCGGCAGGGAGCTGGGAGGAAGCAAAAACGAGGACAATCTGGGGGTCCCCGAGGACTGGGTTGAGAAATACTGCTATAGGTGTTAAATGTACTTCCTTATCTTGTTTAACAGATGTACCACAACACCTAAATTCATAATAAAAGTTATATAGCCTGGGCATCATTTGTTGAAGGAACTCTTCAGCAAATGGTATTTGTAATACTTCTGTGCATATGGTCAGTATGGCTTTTAATCTGACAGGCACGGTTTGTTATATAATTTCTTGTTTAATGACACGCTGTGCTTGCTGAGGCTTTGTGTGCAATGGACACCTAGACAATTGGGTGCATAATAAAATATTTGGTGTGTGTTAGCCAGTGTGCACCAGCCCAGAGCAATTGGGGATTAAGGGCCTTACTCAAGGGCCTAATGGTGGCATTAGTCTGCCGAACCCCAAGGAATCGAACCAGTGACCATCTGATCATAAGCATAGAGTCCTAACTCATTGAGCCAGACTGTGCCACCTAAAGGAAGGCACCCAAGCCAGCCAGGAGTCGAAACTACAATGTTCTGGTTCGTAGTCAAAAGTGTTATACATTTTACCACTAGTCCACAATAACACATTTATATTGAGGCAATGTATAATTTCAGTTGTAAACGCAATATAAAAATCAAGTATAAATTTGCAATATCCTTGTAGGAAAAGTTAAAAACGTATTAATAGTCTCCTGCTGATGTTGCTCTAGGAGTAATGAGTATACAGTCAATATAGCCGTTCTGGCTTCCTACAAACGCAGCGGTTCTAGCTGATTTCGCCCCAGGCTGATTGGGTGGCAGAACTGCCAAATGGACCGTTTGCCTCCTGCAACTAACTGACTGACACACACGGTTCAAAGCTGCCACGTTTCCGATATTCAACGCCGTTGAATTAGCTGATTGAATACAGCACAGCAAAACTGTTTGATCTGTTCGTTTTTAAACTGCAAGACTGCAGTCTGTCCTCATATTTGTTACAAGCTCACCAAGTTGTATTTAAAGGCCAGTGTGGTCTCCAGGCTTCTGTGCTGATGGTTAATTTGCACACACACATGTTTATGTATGTAGATATATTATACATCCCCTCCACAATGGCAGTATCACTATAATAAATCGCGCATGTTGAAGAATTTTTTTAAAAAGACATTATCACACCCGAAATGCACCATGCACTCTCCGATTTTCTCCTGCACAGCTCGACTTGTCCCACCATCTCTCAAGACGCAAGGAAGACATGCATCTAGACTCTCCTCTGTTTTGGCACCTATGTGGTGGAATGAACTTCCCCTAGACGTCCGAACAGCCGAGTCACTGGGTGGCTTCAAATGACGACTAAAAACCTTCCTCTTTCGGAAGTGCTTGGATCAGCACTTCCAGGATTATTCATTTATTAAAAAAAAATTATATTACTTGCCAACAGAGTTTTAGACTGATAGTATTCTTAGCCTGGGTTCTATTGAACCAGTATCAGAATGTACTCACTGATGGAGGCTTCTAAGTACTTACGTAAGTCGCTTTGGTTAAGGGTGTCTGCCAAATGCTGTAAATGTAAATTTTTATAAAACATACCATCTAAATATGTGCCATAAATCACTTAGAGTAAGACATGTGCATTTCTTTTAGAGTTTATATATTTTTTAGACAAAAGATATATTAGTGACCTTTGCGTTTACAGTAGCTATTTTTTTTTTTTTTTTTGGTCTTTATTCCTCCCCCCCCCCCCCCATAAAGCACTAGAAACCTACATTTGTGTAAGATGTGTGTTATATGAACATTTCTAGCTTTTGTTCATCAAGCAATGTCAGCTGTATTGGTGTCCCTCCTAGGTGCTAGTGTACATTTTAATGCATGCATGCTTAAATTTACAGAACGTTTTTGTTCGTTTGGGCCTCTGCTTTCATTTCGGAGGGCTGTCTGGGGTCCCCCGTGGCGCTGTCCAGAATGGCTGCATTTCCCTCTTGTGCACCTTGTATGAACTGATGAATAGCTGTGCTGATGTGTGCTGAGCAGGCTTGGTGTGAGTAAGCATATTAAATCACCAGAGGAAGGTTAAAATGCTCCATACACAGTGTCACATAGAACATGGGGGGGGAAAAAAGGGGAAAGAGTCATTCTCCATTTCGTAATGGGTGTCAGGCCTCACTGTAGCTCTGCTTGGTTTCTTTATTATTTAATGTGGCAAAATAAGGTGTATTGTATATCAGTGTGTTAATTGAATGGCTTGTGCTATTTTTCAGATTGAAATATTTTTTTTAATCTTTTTTTTTTCATGATTGTATTTCTTAGTGACATTTCATGAAGGTAGAACTGACACACCCATTTGCAGTACTGTGTGTGAGATATGATTTGTCTGTGATCACGTACCTATACCACTGTTTACTGTTCGTTTTTCCATAAATTTGCAAGGTAGGATTATTCAGCAAGGAATAAGCCCTATTGATGAAAGTACTGGGAAAACACCAGTCGATGTTTTCAGAATCTGTCCTTGGTAATGCATAAAATGAAACGGCACAGTTGCTCTCTGCACTGTCCCACAATAGATTCTGTAATGGGATGGGATATGAGCCTAGTTATTAAATGTCATAGTAGCTTTACATACTTGCACTCTTAATGGGGCTTCTGATCCTCAAGTGGGACTTAAATTCCACAGAGACTGAAATCAGAATGAATGAATCAAATGCATTTAAATAAACAAACCTCCAACCCCATGTGCTTGAAATTCTACAGTGTCACAACAACTCTGCCCAAGTGTTCAACTGACGGTTGTGGTCAAGGTGACACCATAAATCACTTATGTATAGAAATTAATTCATTATATTAAATCTCTGGATATGTAGCCACCTTTTATATGGAAGTGAGGAAGGTTCTCGGGCTGTGATTGGACTGTGCATAGTGTAGCAGGTTCTACAGTGAAGTTCTGAATGAGCCCTGATATGTCATGAGACTACAAGTCTTTGTGGATGTTCCTCCACCTGCAACAGTTATTGATACGCAAAAATGGTGAGGATGTCTTGTCCTCTATCCATTGAGAAACGTACCTCCAAGGCTCTAGGGGGAGCTGTACTTGAGGTAAGGGATAATTCCCTTGACCTTCTGTAGCAAATTCAACTGAAATGATCTTGCCTTTAATAATGCTGACATTTTGCAACTGATGGGGAAATAATGTCAGCAATACTGCCTGAACACATGCCACGCTCACTGTTCTTTCATAGTGCTTTTTTCGGACGATGTCGTTCTTCATGCATATGTTGGGGAGAAAAAAAATACATTCCATGTGCTGTTGGATACGTAGGGGCTTTTTTTAATCCTGTGGCTTGTTGGGTTGTGTTTTTTTTTTTTTTTTTAATTTTAAGAGTCACTTTGGATCAGCAATTGGCTTAATTCTTCAGAGCGATTTCTGCACTTTGGATTTGTTTGGCCATATTGTAGAACTAAGTGTGATGTAGATAACTTCTCACTGCTGCAGGCCATTATGGGACAGACCACACTCTAAATTATTCATTTAAATTCTGCATTTGTAAAGGGGAGTAGGCTTCCCTGCCATCACTCAGCTATCCTCTGGCCTCCTGCCTACTTTTTCAGGATTTCCAAGTGAGTCCAATGCAAACATGAGCTTGGACTATTAACTCGAGTGTCTGGAATTGCAAAGAACCCTTTGTGTTATTTATAGCAATATATAGTAAGGCTTACAAACCTTTTGCATTTCCTTAGTTTACTGTGAACATTTACATTGGGTTGTAACACTGTAACCTTTTATCTCTTGTGCACATCTTACATAAACACCAGGAATGTTTGTAATTTTTGGATATATAAATGGAAACTCATGAAATTACACTGGTTTACTAGCACATTTTGTAAGCCACTGATTAAAAGTATGGCTCCAACTATTAAGGCGTTTCTTATTCATGTTGCATCAAGCTGTCAGAAAATGGGTCTCAAAATAGAACCCATTATGTGAACCTCCGAAATAACCCTGCATGCAGAATGCTACCAAAATGTGTAGCCTTTCAGGATAATTCACACTTGACTTCCTAAAAACTGAGTCTTTCTCCCCTTCTGCTAGTGCTCCCCTGTAATCTGTACGTAAACATGTTTGCGCGTAGCAATTAAGATGTCTCAATTGAAGAGGCCGAGGCAACGCTCCATCCCGGAGCAGCTACATCACCGGGGTCACCGCATGGCGCCATCGCTAAGCTATCGACTGTAATATCTGTGAAATAGATACAGTGTGGGGTTGTCACGTTACATAGTCTCGATATAGGCATGCGAGTTATATATATTTTTTTTTTATGGGCCAAGCTGTCTTTAAGCTTGGCTGAAATAGTGGTCAAAGTTGTTCAAATGGTTGACTGGTACATCGCGCCCCCCCCCCCCCCCAACGCTGGAGTGTGACGGGAGACTTGTATTGCAAGCATGACATATGGATTGAAGTTAACTACTTAAACCTTCCAGCTCTTTCCGGCCATCGTTTTGCTGTTTTCTTTGTGACCCTTTATAAAGAAAATGTGCAGAATGCCTGTCTGGCTTCTTGAATAGCATTCCTTTAATCCTGGTGTACAGTGTTGTTCTGTAATATTTTGACACTGTCTCCAACACAGTGACCAGCTGTGCCTTATACGAAAGAAGGAAAAAAAGGCAATAGATTCTGTCAAGCATTCATTATTTACATCTTTCCCCCCACATCTCCAGACCTTTCTGAAATTCCTCAAAAATGTATTAAAATATATTATGCAATACAAGTAACTGATGATATCAAGTTCCAGAGCCAGACATGATTTAAGAACAGTCTTGTGAAACATGTATGATTGTGTGTATATTTAGGTATTTGAGTAAACACTTAAGGCCACAATTAAAAACTTTGTACTCTCAATACATTTTGTAAATTTACATACCTTTTGTAGCTAAAATTAATATAAATATGTACAACATTAATGCATAACGAGTGTAGTACATTTTATTCCACTAACTATACACAAAACACTGATACCCCAGTAGTGTACTGAAGAATACAGAGACCTTGAAAATCATATCTGAATTTGTTTCAATGTTTATAGGTTTCCTGCAGCAAATGTATACTGTTCCCCTAAACCAGTAATTAGACATTAAAAGCCATAAACAATGCACTGTTGTTAATTCGGATGAACTTTTCTTACATTTGTGTATTTGTGTGTGTGTGTGTGTGTGTGTGTGTGTGTGTGTGTGTGTGTTGCCGTAGTGCACATACAGGGGTGGAGGTTCGCAGTTCAGCGTGAGCTGTTCGTCTTCTATCTAGAAATGCACATGCTCAGTTTAGTCTTTTATGTCGCCGCGGAGAGCTAGCAGTAATTGTGAAATGTATGAAAGGTGGCCGGTGGATGTGGGTGGGCGCATGGGTGAGGGATTGGTTTTAAAGCTTAACCAGAATTAAAAAAAAATGCACTCTGTCTGAGAGGCGCGGTGAAATGAAATGCAATAGAAGTTACTCGAAAATGGGCAAAATGCGGTTATTCATTTGGCAGATGGAGGCGAATAAGCGCCTGTGTAGCATACTACTGTAGGGACCGCAGGAAGCGCTCCGGCCCAGGCAGCGGATTCAGCTGGCGGCACGAGCAGAACCCTGGCACCACATCCGTTGAAATGTCAGGGTGCAAACACTTAGCATAGGAGGCTCCTTTTCTTATTACATGCCCTCTTCCCCCTCCTACTACAGAGTTGTTTTGCACCTCTGCTACGCGAGAAATTTCGGAGTCGCGCCACGACGCGCTTTCCTTGCATGAATCCGGGCGCGAGAGGAGTTCGCGTCATAAAAGAGCAATGAAAGAAATGCAGTGTGTTTGCAGCCGGGGTGTCGCGCTGCTGCTTTTCATTTGGACCTACGTTACAAGCAAGGAAAATGCATTAGTAGTGATCAAAAGAAACTTTGTCTTGCTCCAGCTGAAAAGCATTACCAGTAGAAATATCTAGTATGCAGGACTCAAAAGGGTATTAAAATCTTATGTAATAGACATTCTCCAATTCATAATTTCTGTCTGCATATTCAGTATGATATATTGGCTCAGCTTAGTGCTTGTCTTTTATTTCTATGTACTTCATGTAGACCCTTCCGATTTTTGTAAGTCTTGTCATCCATCCATCCATCCATCCATCCATCCAGTGTCCGTACAGGTCATAAGAATAGGATGTCTGTTAAATTCCCAAAGTGGACACTCTGTTTATAATAGGAAGAATGGATTATTTTTATTTTCTATTTATTTTAAACTGGTATTGCAATTTTGATGTTTATATTGGTTACATGCCCCCCCAATTCTACGATGATATTTATCGACTTGTGGGACCTTACTGGCCATGTAAATGTGTAGGTTTTTACTGTAGTCTTTACAGATGTAACGGTTTCCACCCACAGGCATGATGCATTTGCCTTTTGTCCAGTTATACCTTATTTTAACTTTGTCTTTTGTCTGATATCTAGATTTTACAGTTTTATGTCTTACATATTTAAATAGTTATAACTTTTTGTGCTGTGTGGCCAAATGAAAAATCATTCATCTATGTGACTCATGCATCGTAGAGCTGAGATGAGTGACCTTTGACCTTTGATTTTACTGCAGCTTTCACTGTTGCCCACTGTCATGCTTTATGCATTTTCATTTCTCTCTGACTGCTGCCATTTCAGTCTGTCCCGCCTCACATTTTCCTGTCTGTCATCCTGTCTACTGTTTGTTTTCTGTACTGGCATGATTAGCAGTCTAAAGGGGGAAAGAATCATCTTGCTTTTCCTCACACCCCGAACTGGTCATACAAAAATATTTCAGGAGATCAATCAATTGATTTTGAGTTAAAACGGAGCTTATTGGTCAGTTGTCAGATTAAATTGTAAGACATTATAATGGCCGCCCCCCTCCCCCCCCCAACCGTTTCAACAGTTGTACTTTCAGTTATTTATAGAGCACTTTCAATCGGGTCAAAGCCAATGTTGTGGTTAGTATTTGTGCTCACATTGTGTGTATGTGTGTGTGTGTGTGTGTGTGTGTGTGTGTGGCTTCAAATTGTATGTTACTAGTTCGTCAACACAACAGCTGCTTGGCTGGAGTGTTCACATTGTGTATAAAAGCATCTAGCCACTGTTCATGAATGCTACGTTTTGCACGTGTGTTAGCAGGGTGCATAAGGAACATTTAATGTGGGTCTCTCTCCACCTTTATGACTGTTGAAAATTCAGATTTCCATATCAATGAGAACTGAACCCTTGTCTGTCAGAAAGGCAGAAACCCTAACTGCATCACTGATAGGCTATTAGCGCGGCTAAGGATTGCTGCACATGCAGTCATGTGCTGGTGGTGTATAATCCCATCCATCCATTCATCCATCCCACTGCCATGTGCAGGACAGGTTTATAATGAGCCTGTGTGTGTGTGTGTGTGTGTGTGTGTGGAGGGCTGGGTGTGGAGGGCTGGGTGTTGCTGGGTGGGGTCATGTGCATATATTACATAGTGTAGACATTTGGTCCCCACAATTTTCCAACAACTTGTTTTGACCCTGTGGGCAGAGGTGGAAAGTTTGAATCCAGAAACTACAAATCCAGACCACGTATTTGTTTCAACCAACCATCTGAGTGCTCTCTGACTGTAACTCTTTATACTCAACTGGTTGGTTGAAACAAAACCTTGGTCTGGATTTGTAGTTTTTGGACCAGAATTTTCCACCTTGTGGGGACATTTTTTCAGTCCCCTCAAGGGAAAACAACTTAATTTTATAAAAGCCTGTGAACATGCAATATCGACACATAGCAGGTGCGTCTAGACTTCATACTGAAAATTTTTCCAACAACAATATGAAGTACACATCGGAGTTATATAGTAAGTATTATCTTGCAAACAAGGAACAAGATTGAGTGGTGTGACAGATGACCTGGCCCCCACAATCTGCTGACCCAAATCATCTAGAGCTGCTTTGGGATGAGTTGGATTGAAGAATAATGGCAAGGTAGCTAACTTGTGCCCAGAACTAGTGGAAACTCCTTCAGGACTGTTGGAGAAGCATTCCAGCTGTCTGCATCTGGAAGCTGGTTGAAAGAATGCCAAGAGTCTGCAATGCTGTCATCAAAGCAAAAGGGGGCTACTTTGAAGAGTCTAAAATTTTGAGAATTTCGAAATATTGAACACGATATTAAATATGTATCATTTCATTGCCTTAACGCCCTTAACTATAAGGTGAATAACATAAATGACAAAATGGAGACCTATGCATTAAAAGCAGGTGTGTCTAGACATTTTGACTTGTACTATAGCTGGGCTGGATCCAGGTCCCCAACCCTGAATGTGTGAGGCATACATGCTCCCCCCTAAGCTATCATGCCACCCTGAATAATCTTATTTTAAGAATTTTAACTTATAAAAGAGGGTAGGTAACAGCTCATCATCGTCTAATCCTGAGTTCCTGTGGCTGCCATTAGCCTTTAGATGGTCTGCCTACTTACCTGGAGCAGGTCATGGTACATCTCTGCTTTATCAACCCCCATTTGTCCACCTCTAACTTCCTTGGCCTCCTCCCAATGCAGCCTACTTAGCATCTAATCAGACCCGATTGTGCCCCAGCTTGTCATTTTGCTGGACTTGCCTCCTCCTGGCCCAGCAATTTTCTTGGATCATTGGCCTCCTGCCCTTGTCCTGCTTGGTGCCTTTGGGGTTGGTGTTTGGTGGTCAGCCATAGTCTGTAGGTTCCTTTTCATGGCTCTTCTGGTGTTCTAAAATTGGTGATATTGAAAAGTGGGTTAATTTCTTTTATTGGAATATTATTATTCACATCTTTTTTGTGTGTTTGGTAGAAAAATTTGATTAGCTTTACGAATGTACTTTTAACAATGTCTTTCTTTGAAGAGAGTGGAATTTTACGCTGAAACGGAATTTCGTAGTTGCGTCCGTCTCAAATGTGCAAAATGAAGTTCCACGCCTTCTGCTTTGCCTCCAGCAGAATGTGCTTCTTTAGAGCCATACTGTAGTGCCGATACCCATTATGGGGGACGTATATATATTTTACCCCCTTGTCACTGCAAGGAAGGGATGGCTCTTTTGTAAGGTTAATTGCTTTTACTAATGCCATCAAAGCCATTTCTAAAAATAGAGCATGCAAACAGCTGACCTCACAGAAGCCGCCTACCCAAGCAGTTCTAAGTTTTTACTTGTCATTCAAGACGAGGGCGGCGTGACGTACCCATGCAGCTTCATTAGCTGTAGTGTGGAAAACCAAACACCTGTTTTGTTTTGCTATCCCTTCCCGCATCAGTTAAGCGTTGTAGGATCGCTTTGAGGTCAGCTGCGTCATGGCGTGGGTAGTGTTTTGACACGTTATGCCATTGATTTAATTGTTCCAGAAGAGCCGTTAGGTAAAAGGAGAATGCCAGCAGAAATGAGCTGTATTTGAGCTCCAGTTCATTCTTGAGTTGGTATCGGTAATAAGGACAAGGTGACCAAGAAAGGAGGCTTAAGATACGATTCAGCTGAAATGTAGCTACCTATCTCAAATTATCTGCCCACCACAAGCTTTTACATCCTGAGACTGCTGCATGTAATTGCTTTTTTTTTTTTTTTGTTTTTTTTGCATAATGCAGATAGGGAGAGGGATTTTGGAAGGGTTAAAGAATCTGATCAAGCAAATTCACATTTTGTTTCCAAATTGTAAGACACCCCCCCCCCCCCCCCCCACCCCCCCCCCACCACCCACCCCCCCCCTCCACCCCTGCCTAACTTGTAATACATTAAATGTTCTGTTGCCGGTTGATCAAGACTGAACCCTCCTC
>JAAGVU020000025.1:19033493-19048016 GCA_011763525.2 Mormyrus iriodes
GTGTGTGTGTGTGTGTGTGTGTGTGTGTGTGTGTGTGTGTGTGTGTGTGTGTGTGTGTGTGTGTGTGTGTGTGTTCTCTTCTTTAATGAAACGTGAAACAAAATGATAGATTTCTTCTCTGGCAAATTTATGCAAACAGCCAAGTCCTGGTTTCAGGCTGTTGGGTAAATGTGGGGGGAAGGAGGGACCTCCTTCCTTATGTTGTATTAAATCATGGTTCTATGATAAAGCTGTTATCAGTTTTTCTTCACATTAAGAATGTGCTCATCCCTGCTTTCCTACATTTTGTTTTAGCCTAATTGGGGTGAAGGGCTGATAGCGTGGAGCACTGAGAAACAACCTAACATAAAATAAATATATATATATATATATATATATATATATATATATAGTGATCAGATTTTAAGGTTATGAATTCAGTCCTAATTACTTTAGTTTTAAATGAATCATTTAAATTCTTCGCCGCAACTTTCTTACAAACTGACCTTTTGCTGATCCTGAACTGTGGTTCACATTTATGTATATAAAGTATTATGTGTGTATTTTATATTTATATATAAAGGTTTTTTGTATTTATTACGTATCTTTATTCAGCCAGTTGAAGACAAATTGCTAACTATAACAATAACCTGTCCGGGAGCTTCACAATTCAATGTAATAAATGCAGAATCTTCCAGCGGAAACTTCATACGTCATGGACGCGTAACTGTGCCCCGCAGTACGTTCCCAGAGCCTGCCATTTGTAAAGCTTTATGTGTATCAAGGACAAGTCAGCCGCGTAATCTTAAAATCCCCCCATTGCTCTGATAGCTTAACAACGCGGACTAATGGTTAATGCATTAGCCCTGTAATCAGAATGTTCTTCAGATCCTTGCCATGACTGCCGCTGTATGCTTGGAAAAGGCAGCAAACCTTTTATTTTTCTTCTGTTTATATCCATCTATCCATTTATTTGTCCATTTTCAGTAGCTGCCCCACAATCCAGTTGGTCATGATCTGGAGGCTATGCCAGGAAGTGAGGCATGGCCCACCCTGGATGGGAATTCTTGTTTATTGCACGGCATGTATATACACACACACTCCAGTGACAGCCATACATCTATGCGTATCTGAATTGTGTGAGGAAACTGGAGCATGTGAAGAAAACGCACATGTGCATCATTCAAACGCCACACGCCCAAGCGGCTATAGCCTATTTCAAAGCTGCCCCCTGGAGGTTCGAGGTGATGGTACTACCCACTGAGCTACTTAAAGAATAAAAGAACAACTTGTGTAAAACTCAATTACCAAGAATAGCTGATTATTAAAAAAAAATGGGTTCAGCAATCTGACTTTATTCTACACTCAAAATTGCACTCTGCAGTGTCAAGTAAAAGGTTCAATAAGGAAAATACCTGAGGTGATGAAGTGAAAGTGAACGAGCTCGTGAAATTAAATTGGCAGTGCAGAGATTGAAACAAAGAAATAAATTTTTATATTTAGCAATCCAATATATCACACCTTCATAAGTAATCGTGTTATAAGGAGGGAGCCATATCTGAGTTTAAAGGCTTACCAGCGATCAATAAAATGGCATAAATGAGCAAAGCTTCCGTAAGTGACTGGGACAGGTTAACGGATCTGCGGATTCATCTTTGTGTAGAGAGCCACAGTCTCAATCTTTACTCTGCATCGCTCAGTCAGCCTACTGTGATTATTGGTTTTTGTCATTAAATTCCTTATACTTATTCACAAACCTTCGTTATTTAGTATGTTTCATGCCCTTGTTCATTTTATAAATCTGTCGAGTATTTCATTGACAGATTCAGGAGAAAGCTCTCAAAGGATATACAGTACACTGGCCAAATGGTCTCATAAATGCCCAATTTTTTTTTTTTTTACATAATCAGCTTAATAGCAGATAATTCTGGAATAATTGTTAGAAATGTCTCAAGGCTTTTTATTGTAATTGGGTCATAAATACACAGATCTTTCTGTCCTTTTAAGGGGTGCTAGCCTATCGCTTGAATTTTTATTTTAATTTTTTTTTTTTTTTTTTTTTTTTTTGAAGAATTTGCTCCTTAGCTTAAAAAAAAGATGTATAACCAACTTAGATTTTCTTTCGTATTGAAGTGTCACATTTGTTGTTTCAGATCTCGCTCTGAGCTCGTGGCAGGGAAGTTTTTATTGGATTTATTTTTAAATGCGTTGGCAATGTTTGTCAAAGCTTGTGACATTCAGGGTGTTCTAAGGACTCCTATTCACTGCAGAGTTAGACTCTGCACCTTTCCATAAGCATGGAACCAAGCTTTGTAAGACTTTCTGAGCATTTGGGGTTCTTGTATTCGATGGAGCTGTTCTATGCCGATGACCTGTGTGAAAGCACCACTATTTTCAGTCTCACTGTAGTCTAATTAAGGTTATGCCTAACTCTGAATCCATTACAGGAATATGGAGGAGGGGCAAAATAATATGTGCAGTTTCTGAATGAAGGCCGGTAGGTTTGCAGTGGTGTGTGGATTAGTGGCTTTACATTCTGTAACTGATCGGAAGGTTGCCGGTTCAAATACCGTGGTCGGCACAGTGATTTCACTATTGGCCCCTTGAGCAACAACCTTAACAAGGGCCTTAACGCCAATTCTTCCAGACATAGACTGACCTCGCTGTCTCACTTATACATCGCTTTGGATGAAAGCACCTGCTTAATAAATGAATGTTTGTTTGTTTGTTAAAAAGTGTTCAGGTGGACCCACAGTTTGCAGTTTGTGGCCACTTGCTGCATTGCATACGGCCGCCTGCAATGTCGTGCAGGTCCTACTGAAACGTAGCCCCTGGACATATCTGGTTCCGATGAGGCTCAAAGAATGCAAAGGGAGTCATGGCACCCCCCCACCCCCCCCACTTCGACTCTGGGGACAAAGGGAATTGGTGTCCCGCAATTCATCGATTCGAGGAATAAGATGGGTCCAAAATTGACTCCACATTTGCCTTTTCGACATTCTGGCAGTGAACGGAAGCGTCCAGTTTTGGAACTGGCCAAACAGCGTAACATCCTGCGTAACTGCTCCTAAATGACTTATTTTGTGTTGCGTGAGCAGAATCTATTGAGCAACATGACCTTGTTCTGCGAGATCCACGTGACTGGGAATGCAGTTTGGAGAACATGTCCTGTTCTTGGGAGAACTGAGCGATTTTAACCGACATCTACAGCTTGGGCTTCATCTGTGCAAAATGTATTGATGCTGTATTTGCCGTTTTGTACAAAAATGTGTACAGGCATGCTGGGATGCTTTTCACATATTCCACTTGCTCTGCTTGACTGACTAGACAGACAGACAGACACAGAGGTAGGAGAGGAGCTTGGGCTCAGAATGTGGTGTCAGCCTGCGTGTAGTAATCTGGGGTTAAGGGCCTTGCTCAAGGACCCAATGGGCAGTATCTGTGTGCCAGCCCCGGGATACGAACTGGCGACCTTCCCTATCACAGGCACAGAGTCCTAATCCTGAGCTTCACACTGCCCCCTACCAGTCTGAATGTATCTGCCTTTTGAACAGACTTTCTGCAACTACTCCATTCATTCATTTATTCATTCGTTCATTCGTTCATTCGTTCATTTTTTTAAGCATATCTGAACAGGGAAACATATACATATGGCTGCAGATAAGGGGAAGGTGAGACAGAACTCCCCTGCAATGCCTTCTGTATCCTCCCCTTCCTTCCTCTGGTTTTGTTAAAGTTAATGATGGATTAATTTTCTGTTAGTCTTTGTCAAATTTGTACCCCCATTTCCAATTACATAATTTCCCCCAACTTTTGCTCCTGATCCAGAAATGACTTTCAAATGTATCTCATAGTACAGCCACAGCAGTTCAAGGTGGGTTATGCGGTTGTCATGGAATATTTTGCCCTATTTCTTCCAATAATATTTAATATTATAACAGTTTATTATAACAGCCTCCTGTGGCGTAATCTGTTCCGTTTTCGCCCTACTGACGACCAATCGGTAAGAGATCCCAGAATGTCTGGTGAGGAGATGTCATCTGCTTAAAGCTATAATGCATTTGTCTGCTGTGAAGAAATGGGATGTTTTAGCGACACAAAAATACAAGACTTTTAGAACTGAGTTTGAGGCGTGCATTCACAAATGAAAATGTACGTAGATGTTAGAGGCTGTTAAAGAGTAGCTGTTTGTATGATAAATTACTGCTGGTAGCGTGTAGGGCGAAATAAGAATACAAAGTGCACTATAATCTCTTTTTAACCTAGATAAGGTATCTCTGGGGGAAAATTTGAGGATAGCTTTGAATATGTAATCTGCGTGGCTTACAACTGGACATTTGATGTTGCCTTTTTTTTTTTTTTTTAAATAGTTTAATTTTCTTTCTATAAGTATGTGCAGTGTAATGGATTCTGTTCGGTGTCCTCCCTGCCTTGTGCTCTGTGCTTATTTGTGACCTAGTGTTGGATAAATGGTTATGGAAGATGAACTATATATGCATGCATACATGCAAACCAATTTTTTTTTATTATTATTTTTTTTATAACGAAACAAAACTAGGCCACACACATTGGGTTAGCACTGTAGCCTCACACCTCCAGGGTTGGAGGTTTTGTAATAAATAATAATAATAATAGATTTTATATAGCGCCTTTCACTAACTGAAGGTCGCTGTACAAGAAGCATGTTTATGTATTGCACAGGTTCCCTCTGGATCGTCTGCTTCCCTCCTGCAGTCCATAGACATGCACTTAGGCTAATTAGCATCTCTAAATTGCCTGTAGTGTGTGAGTGTGTATGCACCCTGTAATGGGCTGGCGTCTCGCCCAGGATGTACCCAGCCTTGTGCCCTATGCTGCCTGGGATAGGCTCCAGACCCTTCTCACAACCCTGACCGGAATACGTAGTTGAAAAATGGATGGATGAATATATCTTTTTTTTTTTTTTCCCCCCAGTGCAATATGCGTATTTGATGCCTTTTATACTTCAGAACTAAAGGAAACTTGGAAATTCATGCATTTTTTAATCCATTAACAGTTAGCAATAGAAGTCAGTCTAATCTGGGCAAACTTGTTTTAGCAGGGAGATTTACATTTCAGTCTTCAGAATTTTTTTTAAACATTATTTTTTTGGGGGGGGGGGAATATAGGTATTGTGTTCTGAAGCATTAGGTCCAACTTATTGTACAACAAACCTGTTTCCAAGTAAACAATTTAGAGAATCACCCTATTGTCTATATAATTGAAATTTTTTTACTAAAAATATGGAATTTCAAAAGAAACCTGGTAGAAAGGTTAATCATCAGATTCTGGAAGCGACTGGTGTTCTAAATGAAAATGAATGGATTTTAAAACTATTTTAAAGCTTTAGCCTTCAACATATATACTTATGTCAAGCAACTGGTAAGAGTGAATTTTATTTACTCATTCTATTTGTTTTGTTTGTTTATGTAGCCTGTAGATGGACAGACATTTGCTGTTCATTAGCTATAATAAAATACTTTATCATGCCAAAGTCACAGCACTGCAGACAATGTCATGGCGCCTGGTCCTGGAGAGTGGATGAGCACTGTGACAGATTGTCCCATGGCACCGTCTGATGCTTGGAGTGCCGCAGGCTTCAGTGGCTGGATCTCGTAATTTGGCGTGTTTAAAAATTGCCCAGAGGTTGTGAGTATGGCCTCCTAGGACATGGGAGATTGGAGATTGGCAGCTTTAGGCAGCTTAAGGCGGTCAGTTAATGTCGGGATGCGAGGCGGGGGTATTTTTAGTGGATACTCTGAATGTGGAGGGCTAAAATGGTAGCAGTCAATAAATAGATAAGGTCACCAGGTTTGTACTGTGTGAATAAAATGTTTCCAGCCACTGACCATCTGTCCAACTGTCCGTCCATCTGTCCATCTATCATCCATCTATCCATCCATGCAAAAAACGATTATTGTGAAAATTGATTAATCCTGTGATCAGTCTGTCAACTAATCAATTAGTTGAACCAAAACACTAGGTTTAAAGAAAAGTGCAAATGCATTCTTAAAAAAAAGTTGTTTTTTTTTTTTTTGTCTTCATTCGAAGTTTTCTTACAATTGTAATGAAAACTAGACAGTGTAGAGAATTACTGTTGTATTATATCATATTGTATTATAATCACTATAAGTGACAAAGTGGCATTATGGCTGTACTGCCATGCCAAATTACCTTTGTCTGGCAGATGTTGCAGGATTCTGACTTCTTTGATGATGCAAGATTAAAGTGATTCTACACTTTTGATGTATCGGTCTTACGTTGACCCTCTACAGACGAACCTGCTGTCTCTGTGATATTTAGCTTGCTAATGCTAACACACACTGCAAAGTTACCGTTGCTTGTTGGTGATTGTCATATTAAAACCGTTTGATTACAATTTGTTGTCCACTCTTTTTTTATTACCGATTTTTATTATTGGCATTATCGGTTAGTCATTGCAGCCCTACATCCATCTGTTGTCTGACTGCTTATCCTGTCAGGTTTGCTGTGATCTGGTGCTAATTCTGTAAAGGGTGGGGGGTCAGGGTCAGGTATGGCACTTGATGTCCTCCTTTGCACATGGTTTGTTTCCAGAGATGTAAAGCTGAGAGGCATGACGAGGAAGATGACACGCTCATGGAGAAAGCCGGCAGAAAATTTTAACATCCGTAGACTACTCAAGGAACCTGATTAAATTCCCTATCCATATAAATGTAGCAAGAAATATGTACTGTAGCAGAAAACACAAAAAAAAATATTGGTTTACGTCTTGGCCTTGTCAGTATAAGTGTACCTTCCAAAGCAAGTAAGGCAGCATTGAAATTCATTATTTCTGCAGATTTCCCCCCCCCCCGTTCTTTTTTTTCGCTATTACAAAACCTTGGAGAATGACAAAGGTTACTTTGCATAAATTTAACGCCCACATTCTTACAACTGAGTGACTCTTTCGCCTAAAGATAAATGGCTAAACTATTGTATGCCTATTGTTTTATTACTCATGTGCATGTCTCAATTTTTGTTTATCTTAATTATTTGACTTGCAAATCAAAATAAAAGGATGTGTGTTTGTGTAAATGCATCTGCATACTTGTGGAGAGGATTGCGAGTTTTCTTCCCAAAAGGATAAGTGCTGAAAATGGACCCCCCCCCCCCCCAAAGTTAGTCAACCATAGTTGAATTAGCTTTGTTTAAGTTTGTTAGTATGATGAGAATACTGAAGGAAAGTATATAGTGAAATTGGGACATTACTTTGTAATGTGATCTTTTTGTATTGATTTGATTGATAATACATCTGAATTCTTACTACTTGTAATTGCATGTAATTACTAAATTAAGAGTGTGTGTAGCATTGTGACATCACCTATGACTTTCGTCGACAGAGCTGCCCGTGTTCCTTTGTCTACCTCCCAGTTTTGTGTCCACTCAATCCCTCGTTACATTGCAGGGGGAGATAAAATGGCCAGCTGGATTGTAAATCATGTTAACCATTTAACACGATGTCTGCAAATCTGTTGGGAGAATGAGGAATCACTGGAGCCTTCGGGTTTAGTTTTTTGCAATATTAATCTTCAGCACACTGTATGTGATATTCCAGGCTGCCTTTTCCTTAACTTAAGACACCGTGATTTGAGTTTTCAGCTTTTCTTTGTGTATTTCAATAGTAATAAGTGACGAAAATGCAAAACTAATGTGCATTTTGAGCGTTTTCTTGTCTTAGAATTTAACATTTTATCTAATATTAGCATCCTGTTCAGGGTATACCCCCGCCTTGTGCCCTGTGCTTCCTACAATTGGCTCTATGCTTCCTCATTGTGCTTCCTAGGATTGGCTTCCCCATGACCCTGTGCTGGATTAGATGTTGGAAGATGGATGGATGGATTTAATCTAATGCTGCACTTCCATGTATCTTCAATATATGCGGTCAAATCCTGGGAACTGTTTTTATCTAGTGTGCAGTTTAGGCAGTTTTGGTAACAGTATTATAGCACCAATACTAGATATACTAGATCTAGTCACACGAAGAGTTTCCTTATGTTATGAATTCTTTTTTTTTTCTTGTATTTGGGTCTGTGTCTGCAATGACTATATCTACCTCCAGAATCTTCCAGGATATTGACAAGAAATGAAAGGAAATATACCTATAGTTATTGCTTATGCTGTCAAAGGCTACTATTGAATTGTAATTGATGGTGCAATACTTCCTATATTGCAGGACTAGTTTCTATCAAGCAGGCAGGGCTACATGTGTATCCTGATAGGAGAGGAACTCATGCATGATGTGCGTTTGTTATAGGTGGGCATCACTTTTTCGGGGCCACCTGTTCATGGTATTTTTATTACAAAGACCAAAGCCTACAAGGAATAATGATAATAATAAAAAAGTCTAGCGAAAACCGATACGGGTTCATGTAAGGTATTGCTGTGGCTTTAGAGGAAATGAACTTCAGAATTATATTTTATTTATCAGTTTGGTTGGGGGGGGGGTGTTCAGTCTCTTTGTGTATTTGCATTGTTCCCAGCAGAAGCTGCAGTGCTGGTACGCAATACATTTTGTTTTTGGTTGGATGGTTTATTTAATTTTTCTTCCTTCTGTTAGTACCTCGGGATATTTCAAATCTGCTCAACATGGAAGCGGATGCCGTAATCGGGTGGGGAATCTGATTATTCTGGCTGAATCACTAAAGTCCACCGGCTACGTTCAAGTCATATTATGGGG
Source organism: Mormyrus iriodes (assembly GCA_011763525.2). Taxonomy (NCBI): domain Eukaryota; kingdom Metazoa; phylum Chordata; class Actinopteri; order Osteoglossiformes; family Mormyridae; genus Mormyrus; species Mormyrus iriodes. The sequence goes on from JAAGVU020000025.1 coordinate 19,042,189, forward strand.
TGTCTGCACTTTATCAAGTCATTCTTAAAGCGGTCACCTCCTTATGATCAATGTTTTTACGTTGCTTTAGTAAAACAATTTTTAATTTTTTATCAAGTCATGTAAGTGATGTCCCAGGTTAACCGAGCATTTTAAAGTTTACAGTTTGCAGAAAATTCTGCGATGCAAACATCAATTTATGTGCATTTAACACGAAAATCTGTTGGGAATGTTACTTTGCTAAGCTTTGCTGTTTTATGACATACCTAGGGCACAATAGCCAACAAATTTGGTGAAAACTACCCTAATTCAATTATTATAGTGGTGGAACTCATTGAATCCACTTCAGAATGAGCATTACAGTTTTTTCTCACACTCTTATAGGCTTGATAAGCAGGCTTTTAGAAAGCTTTAAACAAGTTGTTGGTGAAAATGTACTATACTTTTCATTTATTCAGAAAGGAAGCTCTCTATAAAAGTCATGATCCTTGTGGCGCTTTTGTGCTTGTACCAAATGTCTTGCACTGAATGGGCTTGTAGTTAGTGTGTAGCTATTGGTGTTGACTCTCTATTATTTGACCCTAGCTTACCTGGTGGTCGGAACAAATGTTGTAATACCACCGTAGCACTCAGCCGTGATTCAATCAGCTTACTCACAATGAACCTTCACAAAGTTCTATATGGGAAGCTTGTTCATTCATTTCTTGCCAGTGCTTCCATTAATCCATCACTGGTGACAGAACGCTGTGGTCCCATTATTGGACTTGAACCATTTCTCGACTAACAGCATTTTCAGGGTTGTGGAGACCTCGACCTTGAACCGCAAAACCTGCTTGATCTTGATATGTTTGTTTACATTTAACCCATAGTAAATGGAGCCATTTAGATATTTCTTAAATATTTCAAGCCATTTTAATCTCTTTAAAGGTTTGTGTAATTGACAGATTAAAAGTATTTCAGTATTTATTATAATGGTGGTAATTTTAAAATTGATTTAGACATTTCCAAAACCACAAAAATTGCATCGTATTGTAAAAGTGTGAAACCCTTAAATCGGTGGCCCTCCCCTACTGTAAATGAGCAGCAAGGCTATCAATAGCAGTTTAATGGGCCTGTCAATTTCTGTTTTGGGTGTGAAGTTGAGAAATGCTGTTTGTTTTTCACGGTTAGTGAGAGCAAGGCTCTGTATTGTGATTATAAACATCATCCATCCACCGTCCATAACTAAATGTCCAATACAAGGTCATGGTAAAACTGAACCTCATGATCAGGAAATGGAAGGCTCGAGTCAGGGGAACGGCTTAGATGGGATTTCACTGAGGCCCACTACGCTAACAATACAGGCACAACATATGGGGACCATGCAAACGCCACAGACTGCTGGCAGCAGGATTTGAACCCATATCCCTGACGAGCAATCTCCTAAGGTGCTGTGCCACTCCGAGCCCCTAGAAGGGTTAACTGGTATCTGTATGTTAGCTAAAATTTTTAAATCCTGAGCTAAAAAGCGTTGGCTCCATAATGAGTGCATATGATTCTCTTTAAATAAAAGCAGATGTTTGTGCAGCTTCTTAAAACCTCGATTTAAAAATGGAATGGGCCCATTTAGCAGCCGACGGCATGCAGCTGCGCTGGAAGTATCCACATCTGAGAAGTGGCTGGAGGTCTGCTTTGCCAGCCCTGAGCGTGCGTGATGAACTCCCATCAGCTCGCCAACTCATCACACTCAAGGGAGCAGCTGGCACCACCGGTGGAAACCAAAAGGGGCCTGAATGCTTGTATACGGCTCCAAAATAGCTGTATTTCATGCTGCAAATGATCGATCTCTGGAAGCGGGCCTGCTAACAGGATGTTGTTCACAGCCTGAACACCCTGTGCCTTTTTGATGCCTTGACACACCGCTCCGCTGAGCCGACCCAACCATGGCCCCGAATTTCAGATCCACGCTTCGCCGTCTCATCCCCGGACAAGTTTATTTCCATACGCGCTACATCGAAACTTTGCCATTGGGCCCTCTTCCCATTTCCTGCCCCCATGTCTGCCCTCACAGCAAGGCGAGTAATGTGATGATATTTTATTAGGTAAAAAATTCCTCTGCTTTTGTGACTGAAGAGCTTAGAATGATTCTTCGTTAAAGAATGATGGGAAAAAGATGTTGTTTGCTGTTTTAATCTTCTACGCCCAATGCAAGAAATATCGATTTCGTTGATATTCATCCCATCTCAATGGGGGGCTGTTATTTTCTTTATTTTTTATGAAATTCATACCCTGATGTTTATAGACAAATATTTGCTAAATTAATCACAACTCAGAAATGTGGCAGGTTACATCATTTTATTGGTGAAGCTCCTGAAGAGTCACTTTCAGCTTTAAGAGTTTATTTGGTTGTCAACCCAACTTCTCTTCATCTAAAGCAGCGTTTCCCAGTCTGATCCTCGGGGACCCACAGACAGTCAGCATTTTTAGCTGGGAGGGAGCAAAAATGTGGACTGCATGGCAGGGAGCTGAGAGAGAGCAAAAATGTGGACCGTCCTGGGGGGTCCCTGAGGACCAGGTTGGGAAACTGTGATCTGAAGGTTTCAAGCAACTTGGGATGTCTGCAATTTTTGTTTTCACAAGTACCTTTCATTTCCTTTGTACCAAAACCATATGTACTACTGATGATTGCTGTGAATTTTTTGATACATTTTTTCCTCTCTTTTCTAGGCTTATCAGCCATGCTCTGATAATGAGCATATTACTTTTTGAGAACAGTCTGCCCTTGAGAGGCCGATATAACGATGTTGACCACAGCTCTCTCGCTAAACAGCTGCACACTGCAGGAACTCAATATGCCCTGTCTGTTATCCATAGGTGGCCTACACAAATTCTCCAGTGCCCATAACAATAAATATAGTTTGCTTGTGTGAGTCACCTGGAAAGATTTATTTTTTTAAATTCTAACAACCATCATAACATCAGTATTGAAAGAATGTGTGGCGTGCTCTTACCTGTATTGAGGGCTTTACCGAATGCTGTAAAATGCCTAGGTTGTGAAAGAGAATTTATCATCTATTTTATTTGCAAAAACAGTAAAGATATTGTTGTATTATGTTTATTTGCAGTTTAAAATATATCAGTTATAGTTGCTTAGGAACTAAGGAAAGCAAGTGGCTCTTTTTTACACTATAAGCAGCCAATGTTCTGGTTGGCCTATATTCTAAAACGTGTGTGTGTGTGTGTGTGTGTGTGTGTATAATATGAATAAAATATGATTGGAATAGATGGAATATAAGGTTAGAACAGCATGATGATGTTATTGTAGCTGTAGTAGTAGTGGTGGTGGTAGTAGTAGTAGTGGCGGTGGTGGTAGTGGCGGTGGTGGTAGTAGTGGCAGTAGTGGTGGTGGTGGTGGTGGTGGTGGTGGCAGTGGTGGTGGTGGTGGTCGTAGTGGCAGTAGTGGTGGTGGTGGTGGTGGTAGTAGTGGCGGTAGTAGTGGTGGTGGTGGTAGTAGTGGCGGTAGTGGTGGTGGTAGTGGTGGTGGCAGTAGTAGTGGCGGTAGTGGTGGTGGTGGTGGCAGTAGTGGTGGTGGTGGTAGTGGCAGTAGTAGTGGTGGTGGTGGTAGTGGCAGTAGTAGTGGTGGTGGTAGTAGTGGCAGTAGTGGTGGTGGCGGTAGTAGTGGCGGTGGTGGTGGTGGTGGTAGTGGCAGTAGTAGTGGTGGCGGTGGTAGTAGTAGTAGTGGTGGCGGTGGTGGTAGTAGTAGTGGTGGCGGTAGTAGTGGTGGCAGTAGTAGTGGTGGTGGTGGCGGTAGTAGTGGTGGTGGTGGCGGTAGTAGTGGTGGTGGTGGCAGTAGTAGTGGTGGTGGCAGTAGTAGTGGCAGTAGTAGTGGCGGTAGTGGTGGTGGTGGTGGCAGTAGTAGTGGTAATGGCGGTGGTGGTGGTGGTGGCGGCACTAGAAGTGGTAGTGGTGGCGGTAGTAGTGGTGGTGGTGGCACTAGTAGTGGTAACGGTGGCGGTAGTAGGAGTAGTTTAGTGCTGGTGGTGGTAGTAGTAGTGGCGGCGGCGGCACGGTGGTAGTAGTATTTTGGCTGTAGTGTTCATATTTTGTAACATAATTGCATTTGTCAGAGCACTTGTTTTATTTCATCTTAATTACTTTAATTTTACATGGCTTTTAAGTGGAGCTACAATCATCCCTCTACAGAAATCTGTTCAGTGTCTGCGCTGTAAATAAAATGCTTTGGATGACTCTAATTTTGCAGCCTCCCTTTGCATACTCCAGACCTCTGCTAAGCCCCTCTCGCATTATCATTTTTTCACAGGTACATCCTGTCCTTGACAAAATGCTGCATGTGTTTGCAAACAGCTCGCATGCAGTAAATGATGCATTTGCAATGAAGAGGAAATAAGTTGGGAGAAACGTGTATTTATGCATTATTCAGGGCGAATGTCGCGTTGCCGCATAGTCTTTCCAACTGTGTTTGTGTCTCTCTAAGCCACATTTTGGAAAAGCTTTAAAGTATGTTTATGTATCTTTACTTGAATGACAAGTTATTTGTAAATTGTGCTGCTATCCCATTTTAGTTCCTGGCATCTGATGGATGAAACAAAATTCGCAGAATGACGATTGCTGGATTTAATTTTTTTTTTTCCCCCCTTTTCGGACAAAAGCGCCTACCAAATAAATACATCTAAAGGTGTCTGACTCAATCTGCTGACTTGAACTTTCTGCGTCTACCTCCTGGAACAGCTGACAACAACTCTGCTGTCATCTCTTGGGAGCATAAGGGGATTGAAAGTACAAATAGACACTAAATATGAACAGGCAGGTGCTTTCACTGTGTAATGTATGTAACGGAAGTCTTTTAGCTGCTACCTAGGGAGAAGTTATTTTTGTATAGAATGTACAAAGTGCATGTTTCCTTTCAGTTATCGCTTCCTCATGATTTAATCCTACTTTGTCATAGGAAATCCTACTTTCTTTGATGGGTTATCTGGAGAATAGAGATTTTTATAGGGGTTGAAGTTGAAAGATAAAGTAATAGAGGTGGGGAGTTCTATCCTGCCCCATGTGCCTTAGCAGAGCGTAATGTACTTTTATGGTCTAGGTAAGAAGCTCTTGAGTACTGTCTACATAATGTCTTTGCTTTAAAGGAATAGTTGTAGTGACGTGACTGTGAGTGTCCATACCTCAACCATGACTAGATATGATGCTCGTGTTTTCTTACTTTGTACGGCATGTGAAATAAGAACAGAAAAGCACTTAATGGCCTGTAAGGTCCACTCACTAGCAGTACTATTCCAGGGATATTCCAGCTCCTGAATTATAAGATGATTGTTCAGCTATTTTTTTTTTAATAACGTCACATTATCTGTTACACGCTCACTCAGCTCTACTTCCTAGCTTAAAATGAATGTGTATGCTTTATCTTCTTGTGCAGCATTTACAGGTCACAGTTTGAAACGTACAAAAAATGCTAAATATTATTCACGATATTAATTTTATATTTTGTGGTTTTGAGAACTTTTTGAACCTTGGCTCTGGGAATTAATTCTGAAATTCTGGTGACCTTTCTGCTCAATTATGGATCTTCCCTGCGTATAGACACAAACTTGAATGTAAAGCTTAACATCTGATGGCTATGACAGAAATATTCCAATAAAACACCTGTGCTTCAGCTGAATTTGTCTGGTTCTTTGCTAAATGGCTGTTTCCGGAATTTTAAAAATCATCAAAGTGTTTCAGTTGTTAGAACTGAAACAAAGTACCTTTTCTTGGTGGATACGTTTACTTTAATACTTTAACACTACTATAATACTAATGTATTGTAAACAACACCCCACCCCAACCACACCCACACCCACACCTAC
>JAAGVU020000025.1:19073595-19130975 GCA_011763525.2 Mormyrus iriodes
CAAATCAACTAAATGATTAAATGATGTCTTTGGGCACGTTGACCTAAAAAGCTCTGGATAGTTGACAGGTGCGTTTGGTGATCTCGGAGCCTAGCAATGACACTTGGGCACTTCCAGTGGCCATTCTCTATTCTCTCTCTGCAGGGTGTCCTGTAGATATTTTCACGAGTATTTCATTCTGAGAAAAAAGTAGCACTCAGAATTCGAGGGCGATTTTATTTATTTCCCCCCCCCAGCACTGTTCATCATTTTTTCAAATTCCACACATCCACGTGACCACCTCCTTGTTGAAATGCTTGGGATCCAAATGTGTGTGTTTTGTGCGCTCGCATCTGGCCGAATTTTCTTAATTCGTTGTGAGAGAGCCTGCACACCCACAGGTAGCCCTCCAGGGGTAGCTATCTCAGATGTTATGGCACTGACCTTTTTTAGGGCTCGGAAAATGGTCTTTACTCGCTTTGGCTAATCTGAGGGACCCTCGGAACAGCCTGTTTCCTGTGTCCAATCGATTCCCCTTCTTGTTTGTCCTTTGCCTCCAGCTGCTTGAGTTATTACTCACCCTGCGTCATGGCTCTGCACCTCGATAAATATATACTGGTACACACACACACACACACACACATATATATATATATATATATATATATATATATATACACACACAAAACGCATGAGTACACACACGCACAAACATTTCCTGGCCTATGATGTCTCCTCGATTAGGAGCCGAGCCCAGCGTCAAAATAGCATCTAATATATATGTTTTTTTTTGGGGCGTTTTTTTTTCCCCCACCCCCACAGAAAAACAGCTGACAGCCGCTAACTGCCTGGGGGTGCTGGCCATGGCCGAGGCGATGCAGTGTACAGAACTGCACAACATGGCCAAAGCCTTCGCCCTGCAGAATTTCCCGGAGGTGGCCTGCCAGGAGGAGATCCTCAACATCTCCAAGGAGGACTTCGTCAGCTACATGTCCAACGACAGCCTCAACACCAAGGCCGAGGAGCTGGTCTACGAGACCGTCATCAAGTGGATCAAGAGAGACCCTGCCAGCAGAGTACAGGTTAGGAAGCGTCTTAGTCCTAAATGTGCTGATTGGACGATGCTGTCGCCTTTTTTCATGCCTGATATTGCCATCCTGACTCATCTATTTTTAAACCCCTTTATACATCTCTTCTGAAGAGATTTTACATTAAACACCTATCTCCAAAGGTACAACACACCCATCTCATAGGAGCCATATCAGCAACCCCGATATCGAAAAATGTGTCCTCACCTATCACGGCCTGTCGCGTCTGATATTTATGATTTCTCCGAGCATGAAACGTTAAGATCGTGACGTTCGACACCTCCGTGGAGCCGTTTAGCAAGAGAGTCAGCTCCGGCAAGCCGGCTGACAGAAGAATGGATCCTATACTGGAACGTGGACGTGAATTTGTGCCGAGCGTGATTGAGCAGATGTGCAGAGCGTTCCTCATGCTTCCTGCTGAAGCACTAGGGCCATTCTTTACAGTACTTTATACAGATAAGAAGACATCTGTGAATTCATGCATCCTGTTTTCATTGCTTGCTCGTCCCCAGTCCTAGAGATTTACTAGTCATAATGCTAGCAAATTCTGTTCTATTTCTTATATAGCCAACCACTTTAAAGCCATAATGCCACCTCTTTAATTCACTGGAATACTATTTAAATCTGTGCAATGAAAGATTGCCTCTATGCATGATTACTCTTATTATCTAGCAGGTAGACAGAGCTACTTGGATGGTATTCATTAAAAAATGAAAGTGCCAATAGCCGCTAACAGTCCCAGAGGTGCTGTTCTTGGGGTAATGGTAAATAAGCAGTGTATCTCAGGTAGCCAAAGTAATGGCGTATGTAAGTGAATCTGCATCTAATTATTCAGGGGGAAAAACGCACAGCAAAGCAAAGAAGCATCATTATAATGAAATAAAATGTAATCGTTTATTTTTGTCCTGTTTTGCTGTCAGATTGCACTGAATTATGCGATATAAGGATTGTTATTATACACTATATCATAAACTGTATTATGCACAATATATTCGCTGGAAAGATTGTTCATTTTCTATAACATAAGTTACAGTTTAACCACAACAAAAAAATTAGCACAGCCTTTGTATTCAGATTATATTGGAGAAGACAGCGGGGGCCATTTCACTAAGTATTAATAACACCATCATCCAGTGAGCTGGCGGTTTAACAATAGAAATATTAACACACACAGCAAGCATTGCAGTAGCCGTCTGTGATAAAAGCCACGTTCTGCAGATTTATTTATAATGTATAAGCCTTATTTTATATGGCCACACTATAAAACTTAAGTGCTTTTCGGAGAAGAGCAATATCCTTAAATGTAATCATTTCAACGCTGTATAAAGACGGTCACTGTTTAGTATTTACTGTATTTAGCTACAGTTATGTATAGTACTGTATAAGAATTTTCATGGTGAGGTATATGGAAAACTGCTACTTTTTCTGTGTGTATGGAGGTTTTAAAATAAAGGGAAATTTTAATGTATATTTCCCTAGTAGGAGATATCTAGGGAATCTGGCATTCTGGGTAATAGAATCCCAGGTAATAAGGGCTGCTTTATTTTATTTTATTTATTTTCCTAGGCTTTACATGATATCTGATGCAAATCCTTTTTCCTCGCCCATGTCTGGAAGACAATGGAGATCTTTCACTAGATATCTTGCTAAATATTTAGTTGTCTAGTTCAAAGATTGAATAACCCTTTTTTGGTATACATATACAAATATTTTCTGTTCATGGCTAACAATTCAACATCAGTTTTGATTAGTTTATAGTGTCCGCATGAAATTGAAATCAAGGTCATAGCTATTTTGTTGCAGCCTGTGCTATGCATAAATACTGAATTAATGCAGATTTGGTTTCCGTTAATCACAGCTGGAGAGAGCGAGCCATGTACAATCAGAATCCAAAAGGCGCATTTGAAACCAAAGACAGCCCACTGTGCATTTGATATCTTTCACAAATCTATAAAAATGACTTGCTCCTGCCAAAACTTGAAAACAAATGGAAAATGCAAATTAAACTTTGCAGTTCCATTGTATTCCATTCATATGCTCTGCCAAAACTATAGGGGTTTCAATTGTGCCTCTTCTGTGATTTGTGCCAAATTTTAAATAGAAATACAACATTAGATCGAATATAACTCCCCCCCCAGGTCTTTGTGGTTTAACCCAAAATTCAGATTCAAGGCACAGTGTGGAATCTGCATTTCCTTATCCCAGTATTGGCCCTGGCAAAATTCGAGAGGAAAACACGGTCAATTTGCAATTCCATTTCCAACAGGGGTTGGAATAGGTCGTTATAGAATTTTGTAGGAGATCGTTTGAAACTACACTGGAGCTGAAACAGGGAGCAAATAAATAATCTGGAACCCTGAGGATTAACTTTAAAGGAGAACACCAAGTGGATTATAGGGAGCGTTTTTGTCCCATGTGCTCCGATGTTGGGTAATGAATACTTATCCGAAGATGAATCGCCATTACAGTCTCTCAAATGGTATTTCATAGTGAATAAATCTGACCTTTTTCCATGCATATTCTTTATTGTAAACCACTTTCAGCTGTATCTCTTGCATGAAAGGTGCTATATCATTTTTCTTCTTCTTTTCCTTATTAATAGTGAATCTGATTCATTCTTTTATCTGATGTATCTGTAAAGTTGCTCGTATACTGATCAGAATGTCTAATCTCGTGAGATTTGAAGTATGGATCTCATGGATTTAATGGAAATGATGGCACGTCGTAATCAGAAAGCTCTCCCAGCAAGCATGATGACGTGTGCAGTGACCTCGCTACCTGCTAAGCCACCATGCATGTCATCAGCAAGTCAGACCAGGGCTTTCAAAACTTCTGTAATGTCTTATTATAGGAGAAGTTTCGTCCTGCCTATTTGGGGAAAAAATTGCAATATATACTAACCATGTGACTTTGGAACGAAATCGTCACAGTAAAAATAACTTAATGTGAAAATAACTATTGGTGACACATGATTGATGAAAGAAGATACTTCTGTAAGAGCTGTGTAAAAAAACTAGTTTATTTTCCTTTTGTATATTTCTTTCTCCTATATTTTATGAGCCTTGTATGTTCCAAAGCTATAAATGTAGATTCCAAAGGCTCGAAAAATTGTTTTAATATAAACATTTTGTAATTCCTTCAGCATGTAGAGACATTAACTCCCAGCTGAGTTATAATATTTTGCGATCTGAGATGCACTACATAGTGTGTGCAAGCGGAGCTTATCTGTGGATCCTCTGTGCAGAATATTTGACCCTTTTAAGTGGGAAAACATCTGTCTACAGGCAGGGAACACATCAGAACCTTTGGTCTGGCTTATATGGATTCTTTTGAGAAATTTGATTGGAGAGGGAATCAGTTTGAATTCAGTTGCAATGAGCTCCACCGTTCCTGGTGTCCCCAGTATTGAAAGTCGTGAAATCTAGCCTGTGTCGATGTTAAAGACTTTGAGAACATACTTCTTTCTTGCTTGAGTATGCGTTTCTTTATTTTTTATTTTTTAGAGCATTCAAACTTTTGTTTGTTGACAGCATGTCCCAATTGTTTCGATTTTGCTATTTCGCGTAGCATAGCCGTGTATTTATACTGTGGCCAACCCCACTTTACATGCGTAATGGTTTCAGCGTGTGCTTTGGGAAAAACCCTTTTCAGGATCAGCCAGTTACTGATCTTAGCTTGAGTAACATCTGGTATGCCTGACCCTAAAAAAACATGGTTTGGAAATATGTATCAGAGAAAAGACTGAAGAATGGAGCACAAATCACATTATTCATGCAAACTGGTTTGAATGTCTGGATCCATCCAAGTCAGACAAAGTTCTGGACCCAACTATGGAACCATATTACACTGTACGGTAACAAACATTTTACTTATACTGAGCTCATTCATAAAATAATGCATGCATGTTAATCTGCGTAAAACCAATTGATCATCTTCTATAACAGCTTGTCCTCTACAGTGTGTGGGCTCTAGGAATGCTACTAAAGAGTTTTTTTTTTTTTTGTTTTTTTTTTTAAATAATGAAGTGTGTGTGTGTGTGTGTGTGTGTGTGTGTGTGTGTGTGTGTGTGGTTCCTGCACGGTGTGTAGCTTAGTGGTTTAGTACACCATACCTGTGATGAGCAGGTCACCAGCTCAAACCCCAGAGCCATCAGAGTGATGTCACCCTTAGGTCCCTGAGCAAGGACCCTAACTCCAGTTGCTCCAGGGACTGGCTAACCCTGCTTTCTCAACTTAAAAAAATATATATATAATTTTTTTTTTTAATTGTATGTAACTTTGGATAAAAGCATCTGCTAGATAGGTGAAAATGTTTTTAAAAAATACAGCAAAAGCAAACGCGTATTTAGATAATACCATTTAAAAAATTACAATTATTTGCCTTGCCATGGCACTTTAAGTATATTTTTATCAGTTTTAGTTTTACTATCCTACATACTCTGTTAACAGTCAAAGAACTGGGTTTTTTTGATTGGCAATTCATTGCTCCCTATTCAGTAACACTAAATTTCTCTAGAGGACGTAAGAGTTTCCCTGTAATTGTTGGCATCTGTATTGCTAGTAATTGATATCTGCTGAATGTCTCCGTGCTGTTTGATTGACAAGTTACTGTCACAAACTGTCCATTTCAATGACAGTTATTGCTAAGTGACTCTACTACAATCAGACATAAGTGGCTTTTAGGAAGATGCAACCAAATAAATGTCTGGAGTCTCATTTGCCCAATATTACAAACGTAGTAAATGCAGACAAATGCTTTTTTTAGCTTCTGTTTCGAGCATTTTGTTTTTGCAAAAAACAAATACTTTTTTTTTTTTTTTTACCTTTGCAAATATTGTTTTCAAACTAAGCAGGAATGCCTGGGGCATATTTTGACCTGAAGTAATTCACTCGGTTTGCCGTGGCACTCAAAAAGTAATTTAGGCTTACTGTAAGGCATTCACACATTTCTACAGTTCGTGTTGAAAACATTTATAGAAATGGTTTATCTTTTGCTGTTCAAAGCTGTGGCCTAGGCTTGAAAAGTCATTGCATGGACCATAGCTTTGGATATTGCATGAAGGGAAAACTCAATTTCTGGTGCAATATAGAAAAGATAAAGCAATGTAAGTGGGTGGACAAAAACAACATAATTAGGTTAAAAGTCCGGCTATACATCTGTAAAGTTTATATGACTTCTGCGGCGTGGTACTTGGTTACTACGGTTACGTGGTAACTTGTAATTAAATGGTGGTCTGTGATGGGGGAGAGGAAAGCAACGCCCTGTTCAAACATTTACGTAGGCTTGGCTGAGATCTACTTTTTCATAACATCCGGACATCGTTATATGCAATAAGTCAAAATAACAATTTTCAAAAGCAATGCTATTCGTGCTTCTTGAAAATTTTGGCGATAAAATCACTGAGTAGGGGGTCCGCCCCACAATATAATTAGTCAGGGGACAGCAATCACCAGGATTTAAAAACTCTCTGTTAATGTAAAATTCAATATTACCGTATACTTCCACATAGATCCAAATTGAGCCCATGATAGAAACAGATACATTGTTTGTTGAAGTCTCACTCTGCTTTAATGCTGTCGTAGCTTTACAGAATATAAATACGATGCAGAACTGATATTTGTTGTCATTTTTTCAGCTACCGGATGCAGCCTGTAATCTGTAATTTTAATGGGTTCTTACATCCAACGATTTTCCTAGCATTGGATCTTCCTACCTTATGACTGTATTTATTGTAGTAAATGTGAAATATTTTTTATTATTGTTATAAGTTTAGGGGAAAAGCATAAATATAATCAATAAAACATATAATTTAAATTCATTCCCTACCCACTTGAAAATGATATTGTTTCAAATGTATATTGAAGATGGTCATAAAGTTATGTAACCATTTACTTGGACAACAGTGAAATATACAGTGAAGGGTCCTAAATAAACGGTTTGTGTAACACGTCAGATCTGAAAGTGTACCGTCAGGGGAAACAAAAAGGAAACCTGTCTTTAGATGAGCTGCCTCTCAAAATAATTTCATGCTTGATCTGAGTTACTCCTTTCAAACAAAACCGAAAATGGCAATTTAGCGAAAAAGAGTTTGAAGAGTTTATTCTGAGATGCACACAAGCTGCAGAAAATCATCTTGAAGGGATCGAATTGGTCCAGAGGGTGAAACTGAGGTCACAAAATATTTGATTCATAAAATATTTATATGTGTGGCCAGTGGAAAAACCAAAGGCTCAGACAGAGCACTAAATAACGCATGCTCATATATATTTGGAAGCAAATTGTTTTCAGAATTGATCATATATGCTTAATGTCAGTTTACTGTATAAGTTTTGTTTTGTTTCCATATAAAATGATGTATTGTGGCTTTGGGGGGGGGTGGTTCCGAACATCTCTAAGTCATATCTTTACTGGTTTTTTCCCTTTTTTATACTTCTCCTGAGAGGTAAATACTCACGTCAACTTCAAGGCCTGGTTGTCTGGCAGAGAAACCCGGCTGGCAGACAATTGCATAAAAAGTGTGTTTCACCAGGTCAATTTCAGAGCGCAGTTGCAGTTTATATTTAAAGAAAATAAATAAATCTCAGCGCAGAAGCATGACCAAAATAGCTTTGCCCTGTTCGGCGGTAAGGAATTGCATTTCACACCAAGCCACTTCTCTTAGTGTTTGATCTGCTGATCCACACTGACGCCGCTGAAGCAGACGGGGCCCAGGAAAGGAAATATAAATAAATAAACTCTTAATGGAATAGTTTTAATCCATGATGTCTTTCCAATCTGTTTGTTTAGTGAATCAGTTGAAGGCCTCATACAGTTTTGGAGAGAGCATTGCACTAAATGTGTATGTTCCTTTGTGTGTGTGTGTGTGTGTGTGTGTGTGTGTGTGTGTGTGTGTGTGTGTGTGTGTGTGTGTGTGTATATATCTGTGTGTGTGTGTGTATATGTATTTGTGTGTGTATATATAATGTATGTATATAAATGCAGGGCCCCTGACATATAAAGGCTCCTGATCATCTGGGCTCTGATGGCACATGAAAGCGAGCACTGATTAGCAAACTCTCATTTCCATGCATTTCGTTATCTGTAATTTTGATTATGGAATTGGAATCCTTTTTGAATAATTTTTTTCTAACATGTTACCAGTATTGCCAAGAAGGAAAAAGGCCTGAAACAGAACCAGAAAAAAAGTGTAATGTGCATCTTCCATTTCTGCTTATGCAATACAGCAGCGTTTCCCAACCTGCTCCTCGGAGGCCTGCAGACAGGGAGCTGGGAGGGAGCAAAAATATGGACTGGCTGGGGGTCCTCTAGGATTGGGTTGGGAAACACAGGATCAGGGTGAACTTGGCTTCTATCCCAGGAAGCACTGGGCACAAGGCAGGGGGTACGCTGGATGGGCTGCCAGCCCATTGTAGTGCCCATTCCTGTATGGCATGCAACCCTTTTAAAAAAAACGAGCACAGAAGTATTTGTTAAATACAGTAACAGGTTCGTAGTTCTTGAGGCATTTGAAATAATTGGTCTTTCTTTGATTAATTCTGCAAAAACAGTACTGCCAGTCAGAATGCATTACACATAATTAATTCATTAGTTTAATAATTTGGTGTGCTGCTCAGTTTCTTTGTTGTTAATATGTATGTAGTACCCAGTATTCATTCCACATCGTGGGGAGTCCGGTCCAGGTAGTTTTTCACTAATTATGCCAGCTTTTTTTGTCCATATTTTATGTTATGTGGCCATTCAGATTTTTTTTGTGGTAATATTAATGAATATAGATTAATACTTACTGCCTGTAAGGTGTAATTAAATGGGTCTACTACCTTTGAACTTGTGTCCCTAAACAGTAATTTGACAGTTTGTACAATATTACAGTAATAGATTTGCTATTAAAAGATTAATGCAGTTTTATGACCATGCAAAACCATGTTTTAAAAGGGACCAAATTCATTGCCAGTGCCTATCAGGACACAGGATAAATAAATATTGATATAATGGCATTGACTTAACAGCGGATTGTCTCAAGTATAGGTTCTCATCTAGGTCCCCCAATTTTCAAACATGCTATTATAACATATCAGAATTTCCCTACCCAGTCTTCAGGGACCCCTAGACGATCCATGTTTTTGCTCCCTACCAGCTCCCTGCCAGACAGTCCACATTTTTGCTCCCTCCCAGCAAAAATATGGACTGTCTGGGGTTCCCCGAGGACCAGGTTGGAAAACACTACTATATAGGATCAAACTGAGGGTGGGTTTCATGTCCCTCAATCCTTCAGTTTATCAAGGGCCCCATTGAGAATATGTCTGAGTAAACAGTGGTTTCATTCTATACTCGAGTACACAGGCTGGGCCCAGAACTGCTCACTGACAATAATCGCTGCCCTGCAGGAGCTGTACATATCTCACTATTGACGCTTTTAATCACTTTCTGGTTGTTCCTTGGATGCTTTTATAAATGTAATTATGTGCCGTGACAGATTGTTGAAATGTTTTTCTTTTCTCGAAATACGTGCCAAATCCCCTTTTCCTAGGAAATAAAGATTGATTTATTTCCAGTAACCCACTGTTTTGCCCTATCTTTAATCTCCTTATTGCACATACTATGATAAGTATGGGGTTGTCCTTTATGCATTTGCATAGATAGGTTTGTTGTTTGTGGGGCCCCACTCAAAAAGTACCCCCACCCCCCTGCCAAGTGTAGTGACTGACTATGGCCAACAGGGTGCCCTGCAACCTTGTGGGCCACACGCAAATGCATGATTTGTTTGATGATAAACAGCGCTGCTGTGTATTTCTAATAAACAGTATTCTATATATGCTTCCTCCTCCCATGAGTTGCTTTCTGTTGGATCTCAGTGTTGGCTTTTCCCATTTTCCAGACCAGACAATGACATCTCTCCCCTCCTCTCTCACCTTCTCTCTCTCTCACTTTCTCAGCATGTTTCCGAACTGCTGGCTGTAGTGCGTTTGCCTTTCATTCACCCCAGTTACCTCCTGAACGTCGTGGATAACGAGGAGCTGATAAAATCGTCGGAAGCGTGCCGCGACCTGGTCAACGAGGCCAAACGCTATCACATGCTGCCCCATGCGCGCCAGGAGATGCAGACGCCCAGGACTCGGCCGCGGCTCTCCGCAGGTACGGTGACCCTGCAGCAGTGGTGTTTACATATTCAGTAGCTAATTCGGGTTTATTTCGCTTCCCCTTTCCACGTCTTCTGCTTATCGATTTGATTTTCTTCAGCCAAATGTCAGTGTATACATAATAAGGCTTCGCCGCCACGACAGACAAGCTCCTTAGCCACCCGCCGGTTTCGTAAGAAGTCTGCATCGTAGCCAAGTGACTGTAAACTGAGGTGGCAAATGGGGGCACGTGCGTATCTAAATACCGACAGCTTCCTGTGAAATCTTATTGCTGAAGGTAGCAGCAACCATAGGCATGATATCACAAACCGAGGTGTCATTTCTCAAAAGGAGGTCGTGTCGTGAAATTTTACTTAGTGTCCGCAGTGATTCCAATAAGGAGTGGCAGAGCTTTCCCGTGTTCTGTTGTAACTAGGTAACCTTGGTGTAATTGTTGGAAATGAGATCATTTGCTTAATAGACTTAATGAACAGCAACCAGGTGTTTAAAATAAATGTAAAAACAAGCCATTATCCACCCCCCCACAAGAAGTTCCAGGCAGGAACACTTTACATAACTAATTCACAAGATGCGAAAGAATATTTACTCAGAAGATCTCTGGGGTCAGCCCTGCAGCTTCAGTCTGGGAAGATTTTAATTGGGATAGTTCGTTCGCAGTGAAGGAAATGACAGATGATGCTAACCGCCATTGCTCCCCCTTGACCCAAATCATCCCCAATTAATCCGAACAGTGAAAATCAGGTCCTGAGGCCTGTAGGATGTGGCTTCTCATGTCAGAGTAACTGCATTCCCAAGAGGTCCAGAACCCTTTTTTAAAAAAGCGCAAAAATAAAGATTCGGATTTGGAATTCTGAAGCTGAACATTTCTGTAATTTTCCCTAAGGCGAAATACATACATACATACACACACATACATACATACATACATACATACATACATACATGCACACATGCATACACACATACATGCATGCATACATGCACACACATACATGCATACACACATGCACACATACATGCATACTCACACATACACAAATACATGCATACACATGCACACACATACATGCATACACATACATGCACACACATGCATGCATACATACATGCACACACACATGCACACATACATGCACACATACATGCGCACGCACACATACATGCATACACATACACACATGCATACATACATGCACACATACATACATGTATACATACATGCATACATACATGCACACACACATACATGCATACAGACCCATACACGCATACACACATACACACATACACATACATGCATACATACATACACACATATACATACAATTACATTCTGTAATTTTTCCTAAGGTGAAATACATACATGCATGCATACATACACACACACACATGCTCACACACACACACAAACCCACACACACACATACATACAGACATACATGCATGCACACACACATATATGTATGTGTGTGTATGTGTACATGTGTATATATGTATAACTGTTTAACAAGAACAAAAGAACAAGCTGAAGTACTCTGCATTCACTTTTTTATTCACATGAAGTAATACGTAAAGTGACATTTATTTGTTTCTAATTTATCAGTAAGTTCAGTAAGTCAGCTAAATACCAAGACAATATCTTAATTTCTTTTAATAATTGTGGTATTAATGTGTAAATTAAATTTCCTGACTTCATAAGAGAATCTTTCGTATAGCCAGTGTATAATTATATGGCATATAGCACAGTTGTAATATCCTTGAAATGATGCTGAATACAGAATGAATGCAAGTTAGGCAGTGATCTAGGTTTTATGATTCCAATTTCCGAATTAGCTGCCCAGCTGATGGCTTGCCACGATATTAGCGCATGCAGCTCTGCGTTTGTTTCTATGAAGACAATATTAAAAAAAAGTCTGCTGCATATTGCTGTCTTTCCAACCAATAATCAAAATGTTTCCATTTCACAAATTTTCTTTTTAAACTAAGTTTGACACCATCTACATTTTAATAAGGAAGCTTTGTGAGTCAAAGGACCAAAATATAAGTTTCGCTATAATCCTGCGATTGCATGTTCAGAAGTTAACTATAATGTTTTGATTGCAAAGGGGGGGGGGGTGGATAGATGTTGTGTAAAATGCATAATTTATCCCTTGACTTTAAGGGTTTTTCTGTGACTGAAGCTAGAGGGTTTTCAGTTATCTGCATTAATAATACAGAATTTCTTGTTTTTCCCCCCCCCCCCCCCCGTCTTGAAAAAATTGTATTTGTGCATCTGCTGAAAAATAAGATATTTTAGCTTTGTTGAATTGTAATTTTTTCTTTGAGTTTTGCATTGACCATCTGGAACTCAGTCTGGTGACTGTCAGGGTCATAACCTTATAGTTTGAAATGTGCGGCGAGGTGTGCTGTAGCCTGAAGCTGGATTTAGAGATTTTTTTGTGTGTGTGTGTCGTTTGCCCTCAAATTTAAAATGTGGGCAGGAGATATTGTTAGGGTTTTTTTTTTTAGACAAGCACACGGCTTCCATCTGATTCGGGTGGATAAATCTCTCAAGCAAAGAGGTGTCACCCAAAAAAAAAAAAACTCAAATCCCGGAACAAGGTCAGCCTGAGAAGATATGGTGGGTTCAAAAACACAAACTGTAGGACAAAGGGTATTTTCTGCCTGCCTATTGTCCCCTGTGGTGCTGGAAAGCCAAACCTAGCAGGACGTCACGACTTGTTCCAGGCGTTCCTCTCCTAATGATGCAGCAGTGAATAGTCAAAACTCTGTCATACTTGGAGGTCCTCTGTGCACAGGGGTACATCTCATCCTCAGTTGAAATGCATGGCTAAACATCGTTCATTATTGCTAAATCTGTCTTCTTGCTTACTTCTCTTACCCGCGTGTCTCCTGCTGGCTAAAACCAGCATATGGTTTAAAGATCACAACTTTAACATTTGGGCGCTGATAACTCTGTGAATTATTGCAGTGCTGTAGTCAAGTCCTCAAGGTACAAGATATGAGAATTAAGCTGACGCTGTGCAAATGTTAAACTGCCAAAAAAGAAATAAAATCCTACTTATCGACAAAAATACATAAAAGATATCCTTCCATGCAGGACCTGAATACAAAAAAACAAAAAAGCTACTTTTTTGCCTTTTAAAAAAAATTAAATTTTGTTATTTTTCCACATCCTGTCTAAAATGGCTGCCATGCTTTATAGAGTCTCCAAATAGCTGCTTTCTCAAATATCTTTTCAGAAAGCCTAGCAAATGCCCATGAGGTAGCTGGTTATGATGGAGCACCTGCTGCAGTGAAGTGCAATTTTGCTTACCTATTGAAAACTTGGAAGAACTTCACTTTCCAAAAAATCTGGGGCGAAAAATGTGTCACTCACTGGTCACAATTTATATGCATATGCAGGTTCACGCTTGCGTCACGCATGAAGGAGTTAGGCTGACACTTTTCACCACGGTAACTTTGAAATGATTTTTGCAAGACAAAAAAAAATGTTAAGTTGAGTAACATGGACAAAATATGTTTATAGATCTATGAATTATGTATAACACATCGTAACAGCCAGCAATGAAAATCTCTATATAAATGCATATTTTTGCCAAATGTTTTCCTGCCTATTTAAACACTTCAGCATGTTTACACGACACTTAACCAGCATCATGAACCACGCAAATGTGTAAGCATCTATCCTATGCTGATGTTAATAATGTCCATAATAAATATTGATCACATTTCTAGCAGATCAGTTGAGGCCACTGAAATTATTAAAGCATCAAATTTTAAGTATATCTTAAGTATCATTTTAATATATGAGTCCTGTAACAAACAAAAGCAATTTTGTTACCTATATAATCTGTTCTGGGAGTCTTTTCCTGAACCAGCAAGCAATGATTGAAACATGAAATATCTTTGGTCTTTGAACAACACTTTAAAATAGAAGGGTTTTATATCTTGATATAAAGACAGTGCTCTGTTTTGAAAGCAGGTATCACCTTATTAATAAATACAACGGGCAAACATATTTGTTCCTTTAAGAATAATAAGAATTTTTTAAAAAATTCATCTCAATATTATTCTTTTGCTCATACGTATTACTGTAACTGAAATTTAAGTCTGCTTTAGTATGAGAAATCATTCATAAAACGAATTCATGCTGATTTAATTCACATATAAATTCAGATTTCAAACTCTAGAGCAAGATATATAGTGAAATAAAAATTGAATAGGGTCTAGATAATTTAATTTAATTGATACTATTTTGGAGAGTAGGTACTTTAAAATAGATAAAGTGATTCTTGAGAATTGATTTACGGGACTTACTGTTCTGTAAACCGCTGAGTTCATTATTTGTTTTGTTCTGCTTTTTTATATAGCAGACAGAGTGAAACTGGTAGAGGTGGTGGCTCACTTTGTGAACTCCAAGGTATCAGCCCATTGTAGTCATACAGTACAGGTCAGTTCTCAGATCCGTACTTTTCCCAAGCAGAGAACCCAGACATGTAATATGGCTGGAGGTCTAATTACTAGATCCCATCATGACCCCTACAGCCTCAAGCTCAGGTGTTATCTAGGAGTGATAAGTCTCCCTTTCTAGTCGGTATTTTGTCAACAATGTAAGAGGGGAGATTAGTACCAGTATTTGACATTGTAAGGCTGGTGGGAGGGATTTTTTTTTTTGTGCAACTCCACTGGTGGAATTAAATAGGATCCCGTAATAGAAGTGTCAGGGAATAAGTGGGACGTGAATGGCAGTTCATGCCCTTGAGTTAAGGATACACTCCAGTGATACTGTGCTCTGCAGGGGGAACGTGGCCTACAGTCAGGGCTGCAGCCTCTAGCAACTCACCATAACTCAGTGTCTTCACAGCTGACCCACTTAGTGATGTGCTGCGCCGTGTGTGTTTGGGTGCGGGGGGGCTGTGTTTTCTTTTTTTGTTTTTTAAATTATTTTTTAATGTATTGCTTTCTATAAGCTTGAGTGAAACCATGGCTCAGTGCATAACATCGTGGCCTCATTCCCCCCCCCTCACACCCCCCCCCCCCAAGTTTGATTCCCACACCTGGTCAATCAAAAAACTAAAAATGCCAAAAGTCTTGTATTTTGTTTGGTTACTTATGGTTAAGGTTAGGGCTGGGTAGGGGTTAAGGTTGTCATAGTTGGGATTAGGGTTTTTCCCATAGAAATGAAGGGAGAGTCCCCACAAAGATATGAATACAAGTGTGTGCGCGTGTGTAGGTGCATGCATGGGCGCTCATGTTCAGTGTTTGTATGTGACCATTATTGCCATTTTAACTGTATGTAACTGTATATTTGAGAGCCACTGATTCTGTTCCTTCTGTGGTCACATCCTTCCCCTGTCCAAAAGCATGTACTTAAGTGAATTGGTACATCTGAATTACCCATAGTATGTGATCATATGTGCGTGCCATCAGTGTTGGGACTGGCTGGGATTGCATCCAGAGTGTCCTCTGACTTGTGCCCCATGTGTTTTCCCGTGACTCTGCACTGGATAACTAGTTATGGAAGATTGATGCATAGATGGATGCCTTCGCTGAACAGGCTACGTGAGCAGACTCTGAATCAGTAGAGGGACAGTGTCTCTGTCGGGTCAAGTAGAACAGGTTATATCCCAAATGTAGTCATCACTTGTAACACTTGTGTTTTTCCCGTGAATCAAGTTTGTTTCTTCATTTCTTCATTGCAAAACTTCATTTACAGCCCTAATTTGTTAGGCCTTGAGGAAGAAGCATTATTGCCTTTTTAGGCTTTGGAATAGATTGTTTCCTGGAATGCTTTGTTTTGTGTATCACAGCTGTAATTATTTCTTTATTACACCTTGTAAATCTGTGGGAAAATTCCTCATGGGCATTTCAGGGAAATTCAGTGGTGCTGTTTTTTTATGTTACCTGCCTGACGAAAAAGGGAGCAAATGAGAGGTGAGAGAACTCAAGCAGGCCACAGATTATTCAGGTGAGAGACGGATACACAACGGACCCCTGTGATTGGTTGAAACTGCTAACAGATACCTCTAAATTTCCTCTGATTGGTCGCTGGCCTCAATCAGCTGCAGGCTCTGACTTGCTGGGCTGGTGGGCAGTGTGTGGGTCTGTGGGTTTGGGCACAATGTCTGTGTGAGGCTCTAAACCCTCAGTGGTTCCAGGGGCGCTGGATGCTGGCTAACCCTGCACTGTGACCCCAAAATTTGCCGTTACCTGTATATGTATCTGTGTTTCATGGAGTGTGGGATTGGACAGGCGAAAAGACACTGGGATGAATAAAGTATCTCTATTCTATTCTATGAATTTGTCATCTCTCATACACTCAGTGGCTGCCATGCCATCATCTGGTTTGAGTCAAATAATGCAAGTTTACCAAATGCATGTAAATCCTGCTCAGCTGTGGAAATGTTAGAAAATGGCAGCCGGGCACTGAGCTTAGAGAGCTTGGTATCAACCGGAGAATCGAAAGTAATAGTTCTGTAGCACAGTAACTCAGCCTTGTGAAGCTCTCAATATCCCCCTTACTAGACAAGTCAAATGCATTTCTTGCGCTTTAGGAGAAAAAAAAAATGCTCTGGATAAACAGACCAAGCATCCAGTGAAATCCTGCAGAAAAGGTCCTTCCACTCACATTCGAACTTCGACCTGCTCGTATATTAAGTTTCAAAAAGCACAACAGGCTACGACTTTGCTTGAAAGATTAACTTGGCTTTATTCTGGTGTGTTATGGGTGGTACAGATGCTCCGCTGGCAACACAATCCCCACCTTGTGTGTGTGTCTGTGTGTGTGTGTGTGTGTGTGTGGGGGGTGGAGTTTCCTCTGTGTTCTACTGGTCTTCCTGAGCACTTTGTTTCCCTCCTACAGACAAAGGACATGCAGATAGGCTAATTTACATCTCTAAATTGCTAGAATATAATTGTGTGCCTGAATGTGTGTTTGTGCCCTGAAATGGACTGGCGTCCCATCCAAGGTGTGGCCCAACATTGTGCCCTGTGCTGCCTGAGAGAGGCTCCAGTCAGCAGTCACGCCTCCCCCTCCCTCCCCCACCCAAAAGCCTGACTAGAACAAATGTTTGGAAGATGGATAGATGGGTTTTATTAACAATCTGCTTGATGTACCATTGTACGACCAATGTTCCAGATGATTTCTTTTTTAAGGGAAAACAGACCATACTAAATGAAATCACATTTTATTTATAGACCACATGCATTCTGTATTTAGATGCTACAGGAGAACAGATGGCTTAACTGCCGTAACACCAAAATTAAGTAATATTTTAATTTATTGCTTGTTTTTTTTATTAAATATTTTTATATCTTTGTCCACAAGGTTATAAAAATAAGCTGTTTAAAGTCAAATTAATAATTTTATGCTCAGAGCACCTCTTAGTGCTTTGAAAAATTATGACGATATATAACTCAAAGTGAATACTATATCTCACAGATTTTCTGACTACGCCAGATTTTTTTTATCGTCCCATAGCTACGATCGTTGGTTACGTCTGTTCCATGTTCCACCTGAAACCTCGGCCTCTGCTCCTGCTCCTATTGCTCTGATCTCTCTCTCTCTCTCCCTCTCCCTCTCTCTCTCTCATCCTCAGGTGTGGCAGAAGTGATTGTGCTGGTGGGTGGACGGCAGGCCATCGGGATGAACCAGCGCTCATTGACTGCCGTCACGTGCTTCAACCCCCAGAACAACAAGTGGTACCCCCTGGCGAGCTTGCCTTTCTACGACCGCGAGTTCTTCAGTGTGATTTCAGCGGGGGATAATATCTATCTGTCAGGTATGCGAACCTACACGCCTCAGGTGTGTCAGTTTCTGGTCTGCTGCCCCCTACTGGGCTACCAGTTAGCTCACGCTAAACTGCATCACAACATGAACAGGATCAAATAGATTTTTTTTTTTCTCCCAATCCTGTCTTCCTGTTTAAGGTTCCATTTGTGTATTCATTTCATTATTTATGTCTATATTATTGTTTATCATTTGTGCTTTTTTTTTTAACAATGTACATAATTAGATTTGCATAAGATCAGACATAAATCAGATGCATCTCAATAGTCCTATTAATGAATAAATTGCATTCTAATATCAGTGGCGAGAATTTAATGTCGTAATAAATGGAAAGTACAGCCCAGTGATTTATTTCTGGTCATTGTAATGTAAACCGCTTTTTCTTATTTAGTTGAAACTCACATCTTCATTTTCTTCACCTTTTTGTCCACCATCAAATTAGATGAGCCGGTTTTGTTTCTTGTTAAGTTGATCTCTCGAGGTTTTGTGATGAAACTGAACCTGACAGCGACCCAACAATTTTCTTTAACGGGAAGTAAGAATGTGTGTGTGTGTGTGTGTGGGGGGGGGGGGGGATTTCACAACTTATTAACATATGGATCATCTCTCTGTGTAGGTGGCATGGAATCTGGAGTTCTGTTGTCAGATGTGTGGTGTTATATGTCGTTGCTGGATAATTGGAACCTGGTGTCCCGGATGACAGTCCCTCGATATAGACACAACAGCGTGGTATATGACGGGAAGCTCTACACCCTTGGAGGACTTGGAGTGGCAGGGAACCTGGATCATGTGGAAAGGTAGAGTTGTGCCTGCTCATTCTTGCCGCCGTGGGTTTATATTAAAATAATAATAAGATCGACTTTATTGATCCCAGGTGGAAATCAAGGTATGTAGAGTACAGACAGACACACATATATTGCGAAGACAGTACACATGGTGCAAGCAAGTTAACAAAGTGCAACTATTATATATTAATGAGTTTCTGCTGTGACTGAAACCCTCATCTGGATAGATGATTGCAATAATATGCACTGTTCTGTGTGTGGTATGTGTTGTTTTTCGGTACATTATAGCAACTAATGTGATTATTTTTGATTGGTAGAGTGCTTGCCTTTATTGAATGATTGGCTGTGCGACATCGTGAAAGGCATGATTAGCGAGCTTAGCTGCATGAGTCAGAAGCCTGCACAGATGCTTCTTGGTACCCTGGTAACTACTCCCCATGCAAAAGATGTTAGCAGTGCTGGAATGGAATGTGGGTGTATTCTACCCTTGACTGTATTTTCAAGGGTATAAAACGTCTTTAAAACAATTCACAGTTCAAATTTTATTTGAGAAGGGTTGGTGTTTGGAGAACCTAGTTTACATGTGCTTAGTTGGTCTTCTCTGGTTTAGGTATAGTTAAGGGACTAAGGAGAATCAGACCGGCTTATCAGGGCCTGCAGAGGACTGAAGCTGGTTTGTTGCGACTGGCCCTTCGCTTAGGTCAGAGAGCTGAGCCCCTATGTTTCATTGCTAAGAGCTTCTCTGTGTGACAACCGGGGCTGGGAACGTTGGACGGCATCTCCTCTCAGCGGGAGGGGGACTGCAGAAATTGAAGCCAACACTCTTGCGACATGGAGGCGATTACCCACACAACTGGGGCAAAAGCTGTCCAAGGTACAGTTGGGATGGCCTGGACGTATTATGAGCCCTCCCCCTGCCAAGCCCAACCTGGAATTCTGTTGCATCGCCATTCCCTGACTCAATTTCAAAGGTCTCCGATAACGTAAGTCTTACCTGTGTGCCTCGAGCCCATGTCCAGAACAGACGAGGCTTCAAGCAGAGCTGAAAGCTTGACCGCCTCTGATCGTGTCCTTGTTGGGAGCCTCGTTTCCTGCCCCGGGGCCAAACATGACAGATGGCACCGCTGGGACCTCTAGGAGGGAAGCACGGTCCATCGACGTGTAAGTTGGACCGCATTAGGCACGGTTGGCACCTTGCTGTCTGGCAGGGAGATCTGCCTCACTGTCGGCCCATCCCTTTCGAAATCTGTAACGGGGTCGAGAACACGGGTTGCAGCTCAAGGAGAGTGCCTGAGCCAAGCTTTAGCATGAACGTCATGTGTGTCTGCCAGACTTGCACTCGGCACCGCCTCATTGTGTAGGCGATGGCCCTCTGTTGCTTATTGCTTACATTTTATTGACCACGCTTCACTGTTTTGCCTTGTCTTCATTGAGAAGGACTTAATCACCCATGCTCTCTACTTTCTCAAGGTGTGGGAGAACAGACCTTTAACAGTGAAAGTAATTAGGAGGATGTTTTTTTAACGGGAATTTAAGGAAATTAATTTGAAGTATATGTAAAGGAAGATGGCATAAACAAACTTATTTTTCAGCTTGACTGTGTATTGAAACCGTGAAGTAGTACTTCAGCTGTTTGGTGGTTATTTTTGTTTTTTGCATGTGCTTTTTCTGGAGAATTACAAACACGGGCTTCCACAGTTGGACGGATATCTGACTTCATCCTTTTGAGAGAATCGGGAATTGTTGGTCTTGGCCAGGAAGTGACTGGGCGCATTCCGCGATATTCATCTTTCGCTCGGGTACAGATTTGTCACGCAAAGGAATACTTGGAAAGCTTAGATGAGTAGATGAGAGAGAGAGAGAACAATGTGGCAGAAGTAAAAATACAAGCAATGTGATGTCAGATATGATGTATAAAGGAGGAGTGTTTAACTGTCACGATTCAGTTTCTATCCATGTTTATATTTATGTCTGGTTTTATACATATGTAAAATTGTTCTCATCAAGACTAGAATATAGACAGAACTGCAATATTTAGGACATACATTAAAATGGACACATACATAACACATGTTTAGGTAATACACATAAAGCCCTTTTTAACAGCCATTTTTTAATAAACGAACAGTTCTGTAATATATTAATTTATAATGGGAACAGCTGGTGGTCCACAGATGCAAATGGGGAGGAAGTATAGAAAATTTACCCCAACCTTGACTCTCATATTGTTAAAATGTTATGGAGATGCTAGAAACTGTGCTTGAGATGTCACATGCCGTTCCAATTATACAAAGAGAACAATGCACAAGGAGAACAGTGCATGCTCAAGTATTACTCATCACAGTAGACATTGCAGCGTTTTTTAAATGAAATACTTCTGTAAAGATATAAGGCTATCAGTGTATATCAGTAGCCTGTTTTTGTTCTTTACTTTTGCTTATAGTGAGTCAGGTTTCCCTTAGGCTTGGCTGTGCCTAATGTTGCATATCGAGAGGTTTGTTTGTCAAGCTGTGGCCTGCTTTTTTGTTCAGCCTATTGACAGGTCTCGCAGTTCTAGCCTCTTGCCCTAACTTCTATTCCGAGGCCCACTATCCATCTTCTCCTAAGTTTTTCCTTCTCGCAGCATTTTTCCACTTTCCAAATTAAGCTGTATATAAGTTTCTTCAAGCCAGATTTTTAGCAGGCTTACTTATTTCAATGAACAAAAATAATTTCAAAATACTGCTTGCAGAGCAAATCATTGTTACCATTATTACCCAAGCCGCATGGTGATTAAAGGTTTGTTTTTTTGTTCTTCTATAGATCTGATTACCATATTGAAATGTTGCATGCATGCTGGCCATAATCAATTATTGTTCTCACAACAATAATTAAATCTAAAGAATCAGGTCACCTCTATTGACCAATATGGCAGTAATCAAATCGGCTTGTTCTCTAAATTATTCTTAGACTTTCTTTTACTATAGATTTTCCATTATATAAATTGTTATTCTCATCATTGGCATATGTGGGATGAATCTCTTCTCCTGCTCTTCTCCTGCTCTTCTCCTGCCATTCCATACACCCATGAAACTGATCTTTGATGTCTTTTCTTTCAGACCATTTGCAAAGAAATCTCGTTCCCCTCCGTTTGCCGCGGATATTAATCTCTCGCTGTGCGCAGTTGCCACATCGGGCTAATCCAGTACTTCATGGGATTAGGGAATTTTAAAAACTTGACTACCTGCTGGGCTTTCATCTGGCTGATTCCAGTTCCTGTTCCTTAGGATACCTGGAGATTTAAAATGAGCTCTCCTTTATTGCCATCTTAGAGGTTCCGGAAATGTCTGCCTCTTCTCGTTCTACCGTTTTCAGCTTGTTTTTATTTATTTATTTGTAACGACATTGCATTAGATTTCTTTTTTTTTTGTTAAAAAACAGTCATATCATTACACTTTGAGATACAAGAAGTGCATTATTTTATTTTGTTTGTTACAGTGCAGGATTGACATAACTTATGACCAAAAGTCAAGTTCAGATATCAGCCTTCCTACTGTCCTCTAATGGAATCTAACTTTGTTTTATTTAGTCAGTTGATCATATTGAGTTTTTTTTTTTACTGTTTCAAATTTCTGATTTTTATTTTTATTTTTATTAGGGTTGACAAACATGACTTTTGGTCATAAATAACAAGCTTCAGTATAAGCTTTTCCAGTGCGCCGTCTAATGGAGCAAAACACTGGTTTATTTAGTATATTAATCAGTTTAATAAGTGAGTAAAATTAATTATTGTTTAAAATTTATAATTTTGTTAAGCAGGAAAAAAATACAGTGGATCTTGTTTTCTCTTGTAAATCGTACAAATTGGTGAATGAGATTAAAGACAGACAAATTTCTAATGCTGGACATAGTCCATGAGATGAATTTGAAAGAATGGTCAGTGATGTTGGTATAGCTAAACCTTTGGCATTAAAGGTGGAAATGTTGACACATTGTTAAATAATAAGTGCAGTGAAATTCTTGTGGACAGAACACTGTATTGTGGCACTGTTGGGGATGTATTTAACATAGAATGTGGTGGAAGTCCTTTAAAAAGTTGCAGTGAATGGGATGCTATTGTATTTGTTCATTCAGCTCTGTAGGAACTTTTGAAACTCAGTTTCATGATTATCTTCAGCCAACATTCGCTCCCATTGTTTGTCCAATAACAGAGCAAACACAAACTGATTGCTCTGTCCCACGGTCCAAAATTCTGTAGTTTCGAATTGGCTACAGATAGGGCATTGTCAAGTCAGAAAGCAATTTACTTTTGCTTAGGAAAATATTTCTTATCTGTTTGTTTATAATTTAACGTGTATGTAAAAACGTTTCAGCCTCTGGAAAAAGCTAATTAAAAAATCCATTAGCGTACTGGAACATTGTACAGTATAATTAAAACTTGCAGTAGGTCAGAATGATCTTTACTTGATTCATTGTATTGTTGCTGTTGTGAAAATCCGGTATAAAGTGTCATCGGTAATACCCCAGATAATCATATTCCTAAATCATTCTCACTGAAACGCAGCATTAATAAACCCTAGGCAATGGGAAGCCGGCTTTCGTGTTGACAGTTCAGCCAGCCTTAACCATGCAAAGTCGCGACATCACTGACAGTGAGTTGCTGCAACAAGCTCACAGCAGGTTACTGAGGTCTTAAATATCAGTTGTGTCATGGTACATTTCCCACGGGAATTGCCGCAGTACTTTGAATTTAACCGGCTGAGTGCTCCACACTCAGCTGTCAGTGCTTCTGTGTCGAACAGTATCTGAAGCTATGCCTGTGATGTTAGCTGGTCTCTAAAACCATATAAAAAAAAATGTAAAATGAATTAATATTTCTCATTCTTCCAAAAATGTATTTTTCTTATGAAATCATATGCAGCGACATTTTGTACATAATTTGCAGAGGTGGAAATTTCAGGTCCAGAAAGTACAAATCCAGACCAAGGTTTTATTTCAGCCAACCAGTTGAGTATAAAGAGCTACAGTCACAAAATAGTCAGTTGGTTGGTTAAAACCAAATCCTGGTCTGGATTTGTACTTACTGAACCTGAACTTCCCACCTCTGACAATTTTTAAATGGTTATTGTAGTTACATTGAGTGAAGTTTCCAAAACTGTGGAATGTAAGAGCCACTAGAACATTCTTTTAAAGTTGACAGGGCCCAAAAGAGAACCGTAACATCCTGCAGTATTTCTGCCTCCAGATGTTCTCATCCCATGTATAATGTATGCCACTTTCTTCTGAAATCAATAAAATAGTAAAAGACTATCTGAGAAAAAAAAAATACTGTTCAGCCACCCAGCCGTTTTATTTACGATCTGTTAGACGTCTGATGTCTGTAAATGAGATTGTGAGTTTCAGCATCGGTTTCATATTGTCAGTCTCAGCATGCCTTTTTAAGGCTAGCCACATTGCCATCTGTACACAGGCTTCATGCTGGGAGATCAACATGTCTTGCTTTAGCCATGTGCGATGTGTTTTCACCGCCGCCCCACAGGTGCCTGCCGTCGGCTTGCATGCTCTACATGATCTGGAGCATTAGGCCGGTAGCATCATTTTCAATGAGCTTGTGCTGTTTCCTGATGACCGCTAATGTTACTACGATGGCTCAGAAATTCTGAGTGTGTCTGGGGATTACATTTTGGATGCATCTAGATCTCAACCAAAAATTAATCCCATAATTGTGAAAATGCCCCCTAGGCTTCAAATATTATTTTGTATAGTTGTGCTATGAAATTGCTTTTTGAGAATGTAATGTGGCACAACTATGAAACCACATTAAGCGTGAAGGTGAGTTGAACAATATATCACTTGACATGCACAGAGCGCACGTATACATGTTAAACATATTAGTGTTTGGCATCATCATCAAGGCTAACTTTGATGAGTAAGCAAAATGGTGATTAGTTTGTGAAAGTTTATGCAGGTATATATAAGTGACTCAGAATCGCAATGACAATAAGACAACAGTTTTGTAGCTGGACTTTTAGCTAAGCTATGTTTCATCAATTAACACACTAGCTTCTGTGTGTGGGTTTGAGGGACAGTAAGCCACAGGATACCTAACAATTTCTCAAAGGTAGATGTTCCACACAAGTTCCGAAATATGGTTTATAATGCTTGTATCATCATTACTTGAGCGGCGCAATTTATTTATTATAAATTTTAATAGCATATATTTAATTGCAATGTGGTATAGCTGTTCCAACTGATTGGCTTGCCTCGTTGACTCATAATGGGACAGATATGTTGCCGCAAAACTGGAGTTTTCAGTCCACATTAGTGAATCCGCCTCATTCTCTTTCCTCGTCCAATTTACCGTCACTCGACAGGCAGCCAAAGCAGCCACTCTCACAGTCCCTGTAGCCCTTCTAAATCTGGATTTAGAATCTGGGTCACACAGCCCTTAATCAAAGGCTCATCAGATATCATATTGCACAATCACTTCAGCTCCAACCTGCGGGTATCTCCTGTTGGATGCGATAAGGAAGATTCATCTTTGGTACAATTGTGTTAATCCTCTAAACAATCCACTCAGAGATTAGGTTTGGGTGTGCTGTGAATCTCGCTTAACTATGATGAATGAAATACTTGGGGTGTGCCCCCCCCCCCCATCTTACTTGCTTGTAAGTTGAAAAGAAATGCACAGGTAAAAATAAAAATATTTTAAAGTTACTACATCCTGGTTTCATGAATATTTATATAAACTTGGGGAAAAAAATGGGACTCTTGGCAAACCTCTAAGCTAAACTTTTTGACTAGTAAGCGAAACTTGATTTTCATTTCAGGTACGACACCATTACGAACCAATGGGAGACTGTTTCTCCATTGCCCAAACCGGTCTACTCGGCGGCAGCAACGGTGTGTGGCGGCCGGATCTACGTGTTCGGTGGGGTGAATGAAGCAGGTCGGTCAGCGGGCGTTCTACAGTCTTTCATACCTCAAACAAATACATGGAGCTTCATAGAGTCGCCGATGATCGGTAAGACCTCGGAATTAGATCTCACATTTTAATAATAAAATCTCAGACAGTTTCAGTTATTTCCTAAATGCAATGGCGTCATTTTTCACTTCGTTTAGCTAGTTTTTGTTATTGATCAGAAGTTTATTTATTGCTTTACGCACTGATAGCTCACACTTTCACACCTTTCACTGCACATCACTTTCACACCTTTCACTGCACATCATTTTCACATCTTTCACTGCAATTACCGTTACTTTAAAATGGGAAACATTTCAGGGGCCTTAGTTGAGGGATTGGCCTTTTGATCTTCTACCACTACTGGAGCTGCTGGCCTTAGTAAAATATTCATGTTTGGGAAGCGGATCACTTAAGAACTCTCGCTTTATAAAATCAGACATCAGCTTACGTTGTGTGCCCTATCAGTGTAACTGGGTAATTGAGGCATTTGGAATTAGTTAGCTGACTTACTGTTTCAAAAATAGAATGCAGAATTTATAACCTTAATGTAGGCTGCTAAATGAATGTGGCTGCATAGGTGTAACTCGTTTTTTGTCCTACTGTTTATTTGCCCGTCTCCACCTTTGTTTCCTACGGAAAAAAAATCCATATCTATATTTTTATATATACAGCACTGTATGAAAGTTTTAGGCCATGTTTAAAGCTATTTATCCCCCACTTTGAAAGTAGTGCTCCTATGAAACTTTCATAAGCCAAAATGGCTTAAAGTGAAGAACCAATTGCCATTAAATTTATGTGGGGACAAATATTTAAGTGTTCCCAGACCAAATAAATAGCCCATCAAATCATACCAAATAATGCATAAAATCTAAAATAACACTAATATATAGTAAAAGCAGGAATATGATATGATAAATACTAAATATCTATAAAGTGTAAATATCTAAACTGGAAATAATGTGCAGTGCAGTTTCACTTACCAAAAGGTATTTGCACTAGTACCGCCCACAATCACGCATAGTACCGCATAACGCTATAACGTTGCTGGGTGATAGTTCTGTTATAATCTGATGGGACCAGCGATGTATATGCGGTCTGTCATTGGCCGAAATGCCGTTATGCGGCACATGACTGTATTTTTGTAATTGGTTCACTGATGAAAATAGCGTTTTGCATTTGTTTAGTTTTCTCCTTTTTTCGTAAAAGCAAAAATCGTCTTCGGATTTAATTTTCTTACGGTTAGTGAAAACAGATGCTAATGTAGGTCTTTTGTAGAAGTGAAGTGAATGTTTATAATGTGTGGGATACCTGCATATGCAAATGAACAGTAATGCAATAAAAACATAAATGATACTTGTAACATATCTTGTTGGATGGCTAGAAGAGTTTTGGTTTCCAAACCCCTCTCAGGGGCACCCCAGCCATTCTGTATGTTCATTAAATTTCACCACCAGCTCACTTTATTAACTAACTTGATTAGATATTGATTATACAAAAATGGTATACTTGTGGTCCATTCATCAAATGCATGGGTAGATTAAATGGTTAATTTAAATACTAAGGTAACTTGAGGAGAGGTTTTGAAATGGCTAACACACCTTTACAGACATAAGTTACGCTAAAAAAGATAATTTAAACATAACTTTATTTGGTGGCCTCCTACTTTTGCCCAGTACTGTGTATGGTTCACACTCTGCAAGGGCAGTGTGACTCAGTATGCATCCGGACCTCAGCTTCATCACTTTTGGATTATTTTTACAGCATTAGCGGCTTTGACAACATGGCCCTGTTTACCTATTATCCGCAGAGAGCCTGTGTTTACCTCAGGTCCTCAAATTAGATAAGCACCACGGTGAGGATGATAAAGACCATGCATGATAGGGACTGGAAGGGAAGGTGAAGATGGAGTCTGTGAGGTGAAGCTGATATGGGCTGGGATGGAGATGCTGGTGGCCTGGTGAAGTGAAATGGTTTTCTTCTTGGTGCAAAGAATTACCTCTCACTTGTGTTTTGAATGGATTTCTTGATGCTTCCAGATCAGTGACTAGAACAGAATTGAATCCGGATTGCGCGATCGATTCCCTTCCCCCCCCCCCCCCCCCAACCATTCGCCATGGCAAAATAGCAAATTATGTATTTACATCTTTGGCTCCCCTGAAATAAATGTAGGAGGTCAATGTTTTTCACTAAGCAAAAGATCCGTGTGATTTACATTCTACGTGTTTGTGCCTTATTTCCGTTCTCTCGTATCCTGTTGCCGTCAGCTTTTTTCCGTGCCCTTTGTCATCACATGTGCTCGGTTAGGTGTCCCCAATGACCCTCTTTTCCTTTCCTCCACGTCCGGATAGCTTAGAATGTTGCTTTCCTATAAATGAGCTGTCATCTCAGGCTAGGGGTGAAAGTAGCACAGGATCAAGGGGAAGCAGGTCTTTATAGGGAAGTATGAAAACAATTTCACGTGCGCGTTACATTCCGGCGAGATGGTGTGAGTGATGAAAGCCGATTTTATGGCACGACCTGCAAGTAATTTATTTCACAGTTTGCAGGCGCCCCACAGTAAACAAACCCCCTTTAATGTCCATTTGCACCAAATTCTAGCTGTTGTTCCTTTATGCCTTTAACCACACGGCCACCTAAAGAAATGGTTTCATTTTAATTCACTGCCATCTTCCTTGTAAAAATCAATAAATGAATAGATAGATATCTAAATTTTCAACCACTCTTCTAATAACTGTATTATTCTTTTTAGTAAATCACTAATAACTGCTGATATAATTATGAACTACAAGATGATTAGTGTCTTTAAAATCAATGTTGAAGAAAAGTGTTTATTGGTCTTTTTGTTGATCCTGAGGCTGCAGCTGTTCTCACCTGCTTGGGTCGGCAGATTGATGCTCTGCAATCTAAGCGAGGATGGGGGGGGTCCGGCCCTGTCCCGTGAAATGTATGCTGAGGACGTTCTCGGAGACCTCCTGTTTGTTCTTCATACAAGCTCCCTCAGACGAGGGACCTCTTTCTTATATGGGTCCCAGTGCGGGTGTTCGAGAAAAGGGTACAATGCATCAAAGATCAGAGACAGAGGAGTTTGTGAAGTGTAGTCGCAGAGATTAAAGCCAGATGCAAGAAATTAGATCAAGCAAAAGATCCGTGTTCTATTCCCAGGGCAGATTGGAAATTATATTGCAGTTTTTCAGATTTGGACCAGGGATTTTAACGCTGGGGAGCAGATTGATAAAATGCTTGCTTAATAGATGGCTACTGTCCTACGGTACTAACAGACAATTACTGTTGCTTTGAGGAATATTTGAAATGAAACAATTTACTCTCTATTAGTACATTACCAAAAGATTGTTATGCATCATTCTTTTACACTAGATGTAGCTGAAATCATCATGAAATCATGTTTTTTAAATGTTTTCTTATTTATATACTGTGACAGACAGTGTAGACAGATCGAGACTTTGGAGTTACCACAAGCCCCCGTTTTCGTCTTTTTTTTCGTCCGTACAATAACGGCACTCTTTTTGCCACTAGACTTTGTGTCATGTGGTTTATTAGCTCATTATAGTACTGTGATGGGTAGGCTTCTGTTGCTAAGTGTCCCCTGCCTCGTACCATGTGATTCCTAGGATAAGGCTCACTGTGATCCTGTATTGCAATGTTTCCCAATCTGGTCCTTGGGGACCCACAGACAGGCCATGCTTTTGCTGGAGGTGGGAGGGAGCAAAAACATGGACTGTCTGACCGGGAGCTCAGAAGGAGCAAAAATGTGGACTGCCTGTCAGTCCCCAAGGACTTGATTGGGAAACACTGTTGTATTGCATAAGCATTTATGGAGCAAGTATGGATTCTTGTTTACCCGTTGCACCATTTGATCTGGGTTCTCTAAGGCTTCCTTTAGCGACTTCAGATCTCCAGTCCTTCCCTCTCGTCTTCTCCGTTGACCGAGTAGCTAGGAAGCTGCTATGTCTGTCAAATATTCGCCAAAAAAACAATCCATTTCTTGTCTACTGAGTGGTATGAGTCTGGAACTGTTGTAAAATTCACTTAGAAATAGAAGTAATTCTAACAGTTTAGTTTTTGGCTAAGCTATCGGCAATTTAGCATTGAAGTAATATTGTCTAACTGAAGCCCCAAAGGAATATAAGCGAGCCCCAAATTATTTGTTTGGGTCTGATGTTTCAACAACCACCCTCTCAGTTTGAGAACTCTGGGACAGATTGTCTCTGGGCTTAGCCCTGGATGTTTTAAAATCCTAGCAACGCTCCTATTGTTTTATATGAAATTGGGTTCTGGTCCAGGTTCTGCCAAGGTTCTTACTCTGTCCTCAGTGAGGTCCTCTGCTGTGGAATTTGGAACTGTTTAACTATAACAATAGTAATATTTAAAGTGCTATTATTGCAAAGTGCAACTAAAATTCATAGTTATACATTTCTGAAGGAATGAAACAGATGTATTTCCTTCTGGATATATAGATATACTTAAGAATAAATGTTGAAAATAAAATTGTCATCTGAGCAGCAAATATGGAAACCAGAGGAGTAAAATCAAATCATATGTCACACTGTGATGATATGTACAAGGTATTTTAGGTGAAGTAGTATTAAGTTAAAAGCATACTTCAGATTTAGTTTCAATCTCCCCTGGTGTGTAGATTAAAACGCTTCAGAAAGCAAAGAAATGAGTAAGATACAGTATTTAAGTATACTATGAAGGACTACAGTGATTTTTTTTTTTTTTTGTCATCCAAGTATAAATTATTGATGACCCCCCACCACCCCCCTTTTGTGTAAATGTAGAAGAATCACTTGGGTGCTTAATGTCCTTGCTCTGAACTGCTCTTTCTCCCTCAGGACCGGATAGATGTCTGAATGACCGATGGTGACTTCTGACTTTCAGTGTTTTTGTATTTTTTGTGCCCTTGTTCATAGCTTCGGGTGCAGCTCAGGAGTGATGGAACCATGCTGTCAGGCAGGGATAATTGTATTTTAAGGAAAAGTGGTGTCTAACAGTAGAGTGCCATGGACCAAGATCGTAAGCTGCTCCTGAGAAGTGTGTAACGCGGGGGGATCCAAAACTAATTCTTAAGTCCGGAACTTACACTTTTCAAGACAGATTAGCAGTTGCACTATCACCTATTACTATCATATCTCCATCCATCCATCTTTCATCTGCTTATCTAGTACAGGATCATGTTGAACCTGAAGTCTATCCCAAGACACACAGTGAATGTTCCTGTATGCATTGAATATCTTATCTAATACAAAAAATCAAATACAAGAAGCAACTGTGTATAGTTATACAAATAATCACTTTTATACTAATAACGTAATAATAATGAATTACTGCCTGTGTCACAATTTATTATTATTTTTAATCCAGTCTCCTGTGTGTACCTGATTACTCAGGCAAGGAATAACACATTGCATCAGAACACTATTTAAATCTTAATTGCATTATTTCATTTCCAGATCCTTGTAGATGGGAAGGGATAATATTTTTGTAAATGAAGAGTTATACTTACACAAGATACAGTAATGTCTTATTTAAACAAAATTAAAGCCAGTCCACAATGTGGTGATTTTTATTTCTTACACCTGAATTTGAACAATTGTAATGCAATTGAAAGTCACAGGTATCTGTAAATGTTATACCCCCCCCCCCCCCCCACATACACACACACACACACACACACTAAACACCATAAACTGCATTAAATAAACTTTGTCCTGTTTCTTCTTTTTTTTACCTTAAAACTTTAGATTTTAAACAGTCAGTTCTTCGTTTTTATCAGTTTGAATAATCATGTAGCTTTACGACATTCAAGATTACTGTCCCACAGAGCAAATATTCCGGCATTCAAAAATTTTCCCTAGAGAAACTGTTTATGCTTATCTTTGTAACGTGTGTTCTGGACTGTGGCATAATCACTTTAATGACAAATTCCTCTGCAGAAAAAGAGCACGTCGCTAAGTCCTCCATGGAAAAAGTCGACATTCCGCCGAAACCTCTTTCTCCGTGTCTGCTTTGAACAGATAACAAGTTCGCCCCCGCTGTCACGCTCAACGGCTTCATCTTCATTCTGGGTGGGGCCTATGCAAGAGCAACCACGATCTATGACCCAGAAAAGGGCAACATCAAAGCGGGGCCCAGTATGAACCATTCAAGGCAGTTCTGCAGGTAAGGAGCTATTTTCTGAGTGATGAGTTACGGCTGTTGGCCGTAGAAGATGCCGGTTTTGTAGGTATGCGATTTGATGACTACGGCACCCCAGCAAATTATTTTTACTCCCTTATACTGTAGGAGGCGCCAGACCACATTTTCAGTCCTCACTCTTACAGTGCATGTCAGTGTCAAGTATGGCAGATGTTCTCATTTGCTGTAGCTTTGATCCGAGGTTATAAAAACATGACCTGCTAAACTGGAATATCCCAAGTGCTATGTGCTAAGAATCAACATACGTTTGTTCCCCCCCCCCCAGTCTGCCCAAGATCCTGTTTAAGCTCTTCAAAATATCGCACATTTTGGGCATTTTTTTTTTTTAAAACCTTAACTTTTTCATTGACTTTCTCCTGATGTGGTTGTAGTGTGGAATATGGAATGTAGACTGTACTTTATCAAAACTGACACACAACTTGGTATTTAACTAATACAACCTGTTGCATACATACATTTAAAGAAGATGTACAATTTATCTATAGGCTAATCATGACTACATAAAAATGATTATTATACAGCATTATATATGATATATAAAAAGATCCATAGGACAAGACATTTTTTATCAATCTTTTTCCAGAATCTGTAATACTCCTGAGATCTATATTGAACAGGGATAGATTGTCACAGACTGATAAAACGCAATCTAAAAATGTCAGCCGCCTGCACTTTATAACGTATTGTTCTTTAATTTTCAGCTATGGAAGTTAGATTTAACATCCAGCTTTGCAGTGGTAACGAGTTTCTCTCAGAGATTCTGCAGACTGATACAGATATAATCCATCCGACATACATAATTGATTTCTGCACTTATTCAGGAACTTTAAGTAACTTTTTTAAGCCAATAGCTTCTTAAACCATGACAAAAACTATACGATATATCTATAGTCTAAGAGCCTATGAGCTCATAAGTAAAGGTACATTTCCTTCAGTTACACATTAGCCATTATCCCCCATTGTGAAGGACAGTAGTACAAAAGCACAGCTGAGAAACTAATTATTTAATGCTCTCCCAAGTCCTTAGCGATTGGCTGTCGCTGGGATGGAGGTGTCACATTTCATTGACTGTCATTGGCAGATCCAAGTCCTAAGGAATCCCGCTGATCTTTTCATTCTAGCACTGACATGAATTCTAACTCTGCTGTTCTTGAATATGTGATGTTTGTTTTGGAATGGCAAGAACTCCCCAAAGCGCACAATTCGTATGAAAGTAATTCCCATTCGGTCCCCAGTTAATACTTGAAGTTTGAGAACACCGGCTTCCTCTTTTTTTTGTTTTCTTTTGCTTTGGATCAAGTGACTTTATGATCTGAACCAAATAACGACGCCGGAGGCATGCTGAGGTTCAGATGACGGCACTCAGATGGCTCTGAAAGCTGCTCACGTCGCATGAGGCCCTAGGATTGCCAGTCCTTCTCTTCACGAGGAGAGAACTTGACTTCTCCTCAGAAGCTGATACAAACAGCTCCTGAATGGAAGAGGTCGCTTTAGTTTGGTTATCTGTGCACATTAAAGAAGAGAAGACAGGTTTTTTATTATTCTCAATAACATACCCTTATATATGATGTCCCACTCGATGACACTAATAATAGACCGCTTTTTGTCAGGTGCCCTACCTTGTTACAATCATGTTATGCTTCTTTATAACGTTAAAACCGAATGATATAGAAATACAGCCGACGAGCAGCTTACCTATCAGAACAAGGGTCCATTTTCACTAATGAGATCAGTTC
Organism: Mormyrus iriodes; assembly: GCA_011763525.2. NCBI lineage: Eukaryota > Metazoa > Chordata > Actinopteri > Osteoglossiformes > Mormyridae > Mormyrus > Mormyrus iriodes. The sequence goes on from JAAGVU020000025.1 coordinate 19,107,272, forward strand.
TCAGCAGGCCATGGTGTTTCATCTCATTCTCAAGGCTGTTCCCACCGTGTAGAGTTGTATTCGTTATCGTGTATTTACCATCTTTTTAAAATTTATTTTTGTACCATTTTGGCAACCGTCGAAGTCCTCCTGATCACCCTCCGGGGTCTGTCCTTGTGTGGCAACGGTGTGTCGATCCCACTGACAGCTTCGTCGACAAGGTCTCCTCAACACGTCGACTTTCTCACTTGGCGTGTTTATCTCCAGCCAAGGCTATGTGCCAGTCCTTCAATCCAGTGATTAGTCCTCGCTTGCTTAGCCTATGGACACGTGGTAGATGCACCGCCCTTGATAATCCAGCCTGGGCAATGCTCCCTACATTCATAACAAGCTTGTAGAGAAGTTGGCGCTATTTATCTTTTCATTTATTATGTGGCATCTAATTCAGTGTGCGTTCCAGACCCAGATCCCTCATGGAATAATAAGCCATTCAAAAAATATGTATTGCTGTGATTTAAATTAATGTTAGATTACAGTGCCACGGCACAGATTTTGATTAGATTTTTTTAAACATGGACCTTGTTTGTTTGTTTGGTCTTATGTAATGGTCTGTAAGCGAATCTCGTCACAAACTATTTTTTTTCTCCTCTCCAATAACCCAATGTATGTTTGCTGCTTAAAAAATCTATATGAAGGGACCCATTCATCTTTTTTTGACAGCACACTTCTGACAGTGGATATTTCCTTAGCTCTAACATTCACATGTCAGTGTGTGAACTAAAATAAACTTTCAGATAAATGGACACTGGGGAATTCCCATACACTCTGTAATGTTCATGAGTTTATATGTGTGTTGTACCACCTCATGTCACAGCTGGGTGTTAATGTCACGCCGTTTCCTGCAGTGCCGTCGTCCTCGATGGGAAGATATACGCCACCGGTGGCATCGTGAGCAGTGAGGGCCCGGCGCTGGGGAACATGGAGGCTTTCGACCCGTGCACCAACTCGTGGACACTCCTGCAGAACATGCCATGTCTGCTCTTCCGGCATGGCTGCGTGGTCATCAAGAAGTACATCCAGAGCGGCTGAGAGTGCAGAAGTCAACACTCTCGGGATTGTCTCCAGTGGAACTTGTCCTCCCTTTCCCTTAACCCCCCCACCCCACCTACATGGAATTGTGGGAGCTAATCTTTGCCATTAGGCCAATCCAGGGCCCAGTGCCTTGAGCTATGTAACATAGTGTAACTTAACCTGCCCGGAGGTGGGGAGACTGGATGTTCAAAAGTGGCGCTACACTCAATTTTAGTCTGTCAGTTTGACAGAAACACAGTGCCCCCCCCCCACCCATCACCGCCTATGCTTCTGCCATTTTATTTGTTTTATTTTATTTTATTTTGGACTGGACTGTTTATCATTATTTTTACAACTATAGCGTAATTTTAATGACGGAAAGAAAAGTTGCGCAATTTTAAGTTCGTCTCCTCGCTGTGACTTTGGGAAAGGGTAGGCCCACAAATGCCGGAATGGGAGCTTCTGTAAACCAATTTGGGTTCAATAAAAAGGGAACCCTTCTGAGTAGCTACAGAAGAAATGCTAAATGTTAGCTCTCTTCGTAATGCAAATGTGAACTAAATTACGAGAAAGCAATTTCCAGCAATATGTTATCCCCATTGTGTTTCAAGTGACGGTCTTCGGAATTCTGGCTTCAGAATATCAGCGACATTGTAAGATAAGAACGGAGCAATGATGGAGAAATTAAAAGAAGATTATGTACTTAAAATGAACTATTTAATAAGTGGAGCAATCTCTACACCCAGGAAAAGCACAATTAACTCGAGGCCCCAAAGATTGTCTTAATTTTGTGTTTCTTTTAGTATATGTTGTTTTTCCTATCCTGTTGAGTAAAATCAAAAATAGGGATGAAATGTGTATGGAGGTTGGGCTTTGTATATTAGGGATGGAGAAAATGTTTATTTTAGGAACTCTGAAGATGTATAAATGTTTTTAGGTAAAAAAAGGATATGTGATTAAAAAAAATTGTCTGTGACAACTGCCCTTAATTACAACAATAGTACCTAACATGCAATGGACTTCGTCGGCTCTTCATTTAAACTCCTGGAATTGCTGATAATCAGCGACTATCTTTATAGATTCATGGACACTGCAAGCTAGACTTGGAGCGACTTGAGGTAACACACAACGCAATCTGTGTTTGGGTATTGGAACACTGGTTTTATTGGCATTAAACATGGGTCATTACATACACACACACACACACACACACACACACACACACACATACACATATATATATATATATGCGTGTGTGTAAAATGGCCTCTATACAACATTTACATTTATTTATTCAGTAGATGCTTTTGTCCAAAGCAATGTACATGCGAGGCAAGGACTTATACTGCATATATTACCTTTACTCCACCAATAATTATTTCTACCCAAGGAGAAACAGGGTTTTCATTTTGTGAAAGTCACATGATTCTGTGATACAAATGTGATCGTAATACAGCATGTATAGGTTCCGTTTTCAGATAAAATGTTATATAGTAAATATGGGTGGGTAGGTAGGTGTATGTGTATATGTGTGTATATTATATATATGTATATAATATACACACACGCACAAGTCTAATTGGTCCAGTGTCTCTCTTTAGCATCACGATGCAGACGTTTACCAGAATTTTTGATGACTCATCTGTGCATGAAAAGGCAAATCAGCCTGCTCCACAAAGATACAATTCTTGTTATTTTGATACATGCTTTGGAAAGGCTTAATGCATTATGAGCAGCATTCCATCACAGTTTTGCAATTGCTCAATCCCGAAAAATATTTCTCAATGATAGTGATGTTCTCATGTAAATATGGCATCGTTTGTTTTACTTTTTATAAGCATATGCAACATAATCCCAGAGATTGGTCTATTAATTTAAAATCACTATAAAATAACTATATGTTTCTGAATATATAATTGTCAACTTGTTGGTGTTATTTCACTACAGCAGATATGAGTTTTTTCTTTTCCTTCCCAGATTCATTAAGCTGAGCTCTCTGGTTTATAATATCCATTTAATCTTTCTCTATAATCTTCAATTCATGACCTTACCATCTTATTGATTGGCACACTTGCCTGGGTAAAAGATGCCACTTCAGGAGTATGTTGGCAATGTCCAGGCATTTGTAGTGCTAAAATAATATAGAAAAACAGGGGAAAGGGGCCTGTAGACAATCATTTAGCCCAAGTCCTCTGTTACGTTTCTCCAACACAGCCTTCTTCAAAGGCACCGATGTCACTTCTGTCTCTGCATTTCATTTTGTTTCTTCTTTGAAGAGTGTCGCAAACTCAACATCACTAAGGTGTATAAGACATTTGATGGATGTGCAGGAAGGTAATGAGACCACAAAAAAGAGGTAAAATAAAACCACAATGTTTTCCGTGCTAATTACGGTTTTTCCACTCCATTTACTCTATGGAAAGTTTTACACTTTTATGTTGGAGCCCAATTATATGTGAAAATATTTATATAAAAAGAAATATCCAGTTCACTGTTTTCAAGTGTTTTAAAATATCAGTTTCAAATATATAAAATGGACAAGATCAATGTCATCAATGAATGTAAGTGTGCATGAAATATAAACTGAATATTATTTTGGAATTGCATCCCATACAAAGTGTACTTCAGCTTTGCTCCCTAGACTGCCTGGCATAGGTTCCAAGCCCTTCTGCAACCCTGACCAGGCAGGCAGTTTAGAAAATGGAGAGATGGATTATTTTTTAATTGCATCAAGTCCTAGGAACACCTCAGCCTTGTGGCCTCCGCCCCCTGGGATAGGGTCCAGGTCTTCCCGCAACCCTGCCCAGGGTGACCAGCTAGAAGATGAATGATTGGACTATTTTTACTTATCTACCACTTTAACATAGATTATGCATCCCAAAATTGACACGGAGCAAATGTTGCAATGACAAAAATTCACAAATTTTTTTGTGGGCAAAGCCTTAACTTAGAACTGACTAACATATTTAAAAGCATAGAAAACAGTTTACGCAATTGCACATTGGATAATTTCTGTCATAACTGTGGCTTCTTTCCCTGTGATATTCCATTCTTTGAGTACACTCTACCGAAAATCGACAGGGTTAGTGCCAGCATGACTTACAAGGCTCTTGTGTGCAATATGCTGTGTATAGCTCAACAGGGTAGGATGCCTTACCTATTAACTCTGTTATTGGCAGAGTGGTTTTACCAATGGGCCCTTGAGCAAGGCCCTTACTTCAAAGTTGCTCTAGGTACAGGTTAAGCCTTCTTTCTCCATTGTATGTCACTTTAGATAAATGCGTTTGCTAAATATATCATGTAACGAATTTCTGCTCTCCTCACTTGAAGTGAGAGGTGGTTATGATGTGAAATAAGTCACTCTGGAGGTCTACGATTCAGAAAGGAGCTCTGCAATTTTGGAACAGCCATATCTGTGCTAATGTGGTGGGTAAGAATGTTAGGGTTCCAGTTTGATTAACATTTTTCCAGATAAAATTAATTGCTCCACTTGTTATATTTTCCACCACTTTTATCAAAAGTAATGTCTCTTTTGAGCAAGCATGTTCAACCTGTCCCTAGACTGCGAGGGGTTAAATGTCTTACTCAAGGGCCCAATGGTGAAATCACTCTGCTAGCCATGGGATCTGAACCAGCAACCCTTCAGTCACAGGCACAGTGGCATAACCCACTGAGACAAACAGCACCACTCTTTTGTGTTATGGTTTAATTTTGTGGAAAGTCTTGCACTGAGGCTTGCCTGCAATGGGTCAGTGCTTTTTGTGGCCTGTGTGAATGCCTCAGGATGATGCCTGCACAGATGTGCTCAAACATTTGTTGTGTTTCTGGAATATCTTATTCTGGTGCAGCCCAGCTTACAAACCACGTCTCTCATATCTCAGGAGACTCTGGCTTCTTAATAAAGCCGGAGTGTGTCCTCACGTCCGATTTGAATGCTGCAGGGGGTGGTTGCATCTCCGCCTTGGCAAATGCGTAGCAAGCGGAGTGCCAGCCTGCATGGTAACAGACTCGATCTGCCATAAAAGAAGCCGTATGAGATTTACTGGCCTTTCATAGCTGCCTCTATTTATAAGCATTAAGCAGGTACTGCATTCATACCAGCTGAACTGTAGCGATGGGTATGAATAGGTATATAAATAAATATCAATGCGAGTCCTCAAAGTGTCAATGCAAAATCGAGAAATATATAATCGTGATACTGGGATTAATTGTATTATCGGTACAGATCTATTTGAGAAAATGAGTTTTTTGAGCGCTCCATAACACGTAATTTTCTAAAAAGCCAACAGTGAACGTACTTAGAATTCGAAATGGGGATCATTTTAAGGAAATAATTACGTGTTAATTTTAAATTTGAATTAAATTCAATCGCTGAATATTTTAGTACAGTCTGCTGATCAACATGTATTTTTACAAAAAATAAAGGTGGCTTACTCTTAATTTAGAAAAGAAAGCAATGGAGATAAAACAGGCTGTGAATAAATGTTTCCTCACAGTGTTCATTCCTGTCTTTGGACTCGATTCTCTGCAGCAATCCAGGCTGAATCTGCAGAGTAAACAGACAAACCACTGGGCGCCAGTGACAAAAATATGGTCGCACATTTAGTTTTTTGGCAGTTTAGATCAGCCCCAGCTGGTAAAAATGGCTTCCATTTCAGATAGCAAGATTTTAATAGGATAAGAGAGAACCTTAGTACCAATGAGTCTAAGCAGATTATAGACACACACTGGCTCCATTGTCCCCTTTCATGACGTTTTATGCCACTATTGCGATAATGAAATGCAACTATACCCCTCCTCTAAAACTCAGGTTTCCTATTGAATTAAATTGCATCTTGCCAGTAGCTCTGCATGGAGAGCTGCCTGTAACATGCGACTCAATTATGGAAAATGGAGACACTCCACCAGCTGGCCAGTCCGACTTTGCCACAGTCCCCTTAACAACTTAATTGTGGTGTCATTAGAAACCACCATGAACGTCCCTGATATTGGGCAGGAGATTCATCTCTCGCAGGTTTCGTCTCTGCATCATCCAAAGCATTAGCCTTTGCACCCACCGTTAGCTCTGTGGCTGGTCCAGGTTGTCATGTTTTCCCTGTTTTGTAGCTAGGTTTCTGGCATAAGTCATCACTCCATTATGTTTTACCTCCCATAACTTGCAAGTGTTTTAACAGACCTATTCAGCCATCCTGTGGTCATGAACTCGGAAACCACTCTAAGTTTTTTTTGACGTTTATAATGACAGATATGGCTGCCAAACAAACAGAAGTATTTTACCTCTAAAGCACAATACTCCAGTAAGACTCCTTCCATTCCCAATATTGGGATGCAGAACTATTGTTTTATTTTTGGACTAAAGTTCAGTTGTGGTGGAACAAGCTTTCTCTCACTCCTCAGAACAGGCAAAATTCTACTGTTTGTCAAGCAAACACTCAATATATACATTCTTACGCTAAATTTCAGCCATGCTTCTTATATAGGATAGTATGTTTAACACAATCTATATATGGGTAAAAAATGTTAAGAATGATATTTTAACTTACTGCTCTGCTCATCTGTGATTGGCTTTGGATAAAAATATCTGCTTAAAAGAATCTGCCTAATGAAAATGAGCCACAAGAACTTCAAGGCCTCCAACAACAATATAACGATTTCCTTTTGACATCTTAGAACAATAATGAAAAGTGAACTTACAGGTTTGCATACACCCCATAGGTGCTTCAAAGGTAAATCTGAGCTCTTAGGGGACACTGACAAACAGTCACACTAAATCTTTATTACAACAGCCTTTATGCTGTACTATTTAAAAATGCATCTGGTTTGTGAGCCAGGTGAAAGAAACTAAGTCATAATACATATACAAAAAATAAGGATCATAAATGACACTTTTCTCCCCTAGAGACTTTAAAGAGAAATTAGATACACTGGTGAAATAATAAACGATGGAAAAGAGAGTTTTTTCATATACAAATCAGATCTGGGGACAAGTTTGGCAAGCATGCATGGCACATTTTGAAAGCCATTATGCAGTCCTGCAAAATAATGTTATTACATGGAGAAGCATGTGTTCTTTAAAAGGAGGTCATGTTTTACTAACGTAATGTAATAATCATCCCAGCTGTAATGATAGAAAACAGATGAAACACCATTGTAAATTATTATACGTAATCTGCTGTATTATCTGCATATGGATGTTGCAGAGTGTACAGGAAATTACTGAACCGTAAGTTCAGAGCCTTTGTTGAGAAACAGCTAGTGCCCTACATTTCAATAAAGGAAAATACAAAAATGTGCAGTTAAAATATAAATAATGTGTCTAAAAAAAGTAGGACTGCACAGTACTTTAGCTGGTTTTATCCAATGTGATAAATTAGGGTCACTGCAAGTATGAAAAGCTTCAGGAACATTCAAGAAATGACAGCAGTTTTGATAAACTAATAGAACAAGTCCCCTTTAATCTTTTAATAGAAGATTATACTAAAGCATTCAAAAAACACTGATGGGGGGTAAAACTGATGTTTTTTATAATACTTATCCATCACAGGATTTGTTGTTCTAACAAAACCTAGGAATTCATTTAAAAAGATTTAAATGTGCAAACATCAGCCAAATGGCCTGTCCTTATAATATTTTTTGTTTACTGGAACTTCAGAAGTTCCTCCTCCTCCTATTTTATTTATAGTTTTCTTCCTGGTGTTTCTGACACACATATATATACATAGAAAAATAACACTATATTTGCCTTGGATGTGACAATATGGGTATGTCATTTGACTAACAGATGATCATGTCTGATGCAGGCAGTTAATTATTATTTAAATTTTTTTTAAAAATCCAATTTTGCAGAAGAGGAAACTGCACAATATGCTATCCTTATGAATCACCCTCAGGGAGCCAGAGCGTGTAGGGTGAATTCTACTAAAGCAATCAACCAGTTAATATGAATCTAAAGTTAAAAAAGAACTCTTTCCAGATGTCATTGTATGTTAAAAAAAAAGTGTTATTGAAAAGCTGTAAAATCCAAATCTTTTTCTGTCAGCTGCATGTGAGTTTGCTCTATATGACGTGCTTAATAGGTATTCACTGATGACCACCCCATGTGATGCGAATAATGTTGACTATGTATTAAAATCGGTGCATGTCAAGGTCTGGGATATATTAGATGGTAAGCTAACATTTGGTACTCATAGTCGACATGGGCAGGGATGAAGATCGGAGTGACTTTGACAAGGGCCAGATCATTATGGCCAGATGGCCGGGTCAGAGCATCACCGAAATGGCAAGGCTTGTGGGGTGCTCACGGTCAGCCATGGTCAGTACCTACTGAGAGTGGTCCAAGGGGGAAAAATCCATGAACCACCGACAGGGTGTTGGAGGACCAGGATGCTTTACACGGGGGTGCTCATAATGTTTTGGCTCATCGATGTATATTTGAGTATACCTAGTGTTAAAAACGTGCATGTGTACATGCTGATCTATCACAGTATATATGGTAAATACTCTTAGTTTTGAGTTTGTTTTGAAGAAGGTCATACTTCATGGGCAAATAGATAGAGCAGTACAAGGTCTGTACACACCTGAATATGTTTTCCGTTTAAAAAAAAGTGTCATAAGATATATTGATCTAAAGGCTTATGCTTTAATACTTTCACGTTTATTTCTACATAAATATGAATAGTGAAACTGATGATTGAAATGTTTTAAATGTTTTTGAAAACAAATATTTCAAATTAAAAAAGAAATGACAAATATGTAGTTCTCATTTTAAAATTTAGTTGGGAAATGTTCAACCACAATCAGTTAAGAAGTGTTAACTGTCAGGTCTGTTACAACAAGGTTGACTGGGTATAAATAAGCCTGTTTGGTAGAAGAAATTTTTGTAGTAATCCATAATATGGCACTAACAGAGCAACTTAGCACTGCAATATACCACATCTGCAATACTCCACATCACAGTGAGTGAAAATTCTCAAGGGAATTCCTAGTGGAAACCTACAGTACAAGCTGTATTGGTCTGATTGACTAACTCTTTTGGGCCTATGTTATACAAAAAAATAGATCTATACTATTTTTCTTAAATTCCATTTTAGGCTGCTTGGCAGAAACTGGAGATAATGGCTATAAAAGGAAAAATTACATTTTTTTAAATTACATTTGCCTGCCAATGTGCTGATGCAAAGTATAAAATTACTGCATCAGAAATTAGACAAATTATGTGCTATTAGGCTTGTTTTCAGTGGCAGACATCAAAGAATATGGTGACAGTTCATTCTGGCGAGGTATTTCTTTTCAAGTCGGAGTTTAAAGGCGGACTACAGACAGTACGAACACCACATATTTCAAATGCAAAACTGTCCAACTGGAGTGTGGCTTTACCCTGTTTGAGCACTGAAATCTATATTTGGCACCAGTCACAATAAACGCAATTTAAAGCCCTACTGATGTGAGAATGCAGGTATAGCTTTTGTTGTTCAATGCCAGGACTAATTTTATTAATTGCATTAATTAATGCAGATCCATGCAGTTTATTATGCTGATGGCTCCTAAAAAAAGCTTATAATTAAAGACAAACATAAAAGCAAAAACAAAAAAGAATGTATGAATAACTTTTTAAAATAAGTATGCATGTCAAATTTCAGTCTTCATTTGTGGATGTACTTGTCTGTTTTAGGGGGCTGTTTGTCAGGGCCGTATACTGACTGTGAGTGCTCGCTTCTCGTGGTTACCATGGAGTATAAATACAGCAGTCTGTCATGGAAGGCAGGGGATTACTGAATGGCAACAGAGATTCCCAGTACAGCTGGTGAGGTGTGTGTGCCATCTGACCAAAAATAAATTTTTGGCATACGCTATGGCTTGCAACAGCCTGGATTGCTCTAACCCACAGTCTGGAAATTAATTTTCTTTGTTTAGACCATATATGGAAAAAAAACCCGATATTTTAGTAGGGAACCTGATGGCACACAATTCATTTGCAAGTCGAGGCATGTCCATATTATTAATGTAATTATTAAGAATGAATTTAAATCAATGGAAGCGATGAACATTTCACATAGAAGCAACTCGTCAACCATAGGTACTAATTAAATAGCATTAATAAAACATGATTGACTTGTAAAGCTGCAAATTAACAGTCTGATTAGATGCATAATTACCTGGCCAGTAGGGAGAAAAAAGATCAAGGTCTTGATTACGTCGGAACAGGTTGAGTGCACTTCGCATCAAAACGTTTATAAACCACACATCCGTCTTCCAATAATTAATCCAGTCCAGTGTCACAAGGTATGTCTTTCAACTACGGAAGGAAACCACAGCACCTGGAGGAAACCCGCATAAGACAAGGCAAATGTTTAAATTCTACACACGGAAAACAGGGTTCAAACCCTGCAGCACTAAGGCAATTGTGTTACCTGCTGTACTAATGTGCCACACCAAATATGGGCAATATCTCAGAAATGAACTGTGCCTCATTCGTTATATGAAATATCGAACAAGACAGATATGAGTAAAAATATTTTAGTGCTGAGAGATTTTTTTAGAAAGTAAGCCTTTTCTTTTCATTTAATAAAGTATTACATGGTAACTGACATATGACTGCTGGCATTTATAAGTTTAGCTAACGAGGTATACCCTTAAAAAAGAACCACGTTAACCAGCTAGCCAAGCACCTCATCTTTTATCGTCAATGATTTTGTCGTAGTATGATTTATAGACCATTTATAGCTACTAAACTAAGATTTAAGTGATCTTTTACTAACGGGGGCACTTTATCTAACTTGTTCCCTATTGTATGCTCTGAAGTGATGATTTATGCATTTTGTAACTTAAGAAAATACATGATGGGTATACTGGTACCAGCCAGCCATTATTCATTCTATCTCATTGTTCAAAACTACTTTTCTAATATTTTAACATTTGCCAAGGCCAACTCTAATGTACCCCGAAGTGTCTGGTACTTATAGGAATTCTCTCGCCTTGTTGGTTGTTCCTCGGTCCTATTGAGAAATGAGAGACAGGTCTTAGCAGATCTTCAAAAGAAGGCCAGAAAACTGAATATCCAATGCTCTGAAAAGTTTGCGGGAACAGGGATGCAAAGGAATATAATGAAGGAATACTAAAGAAAAAATGCCCAGATAATGGCAATACAGGCAAGTATCACAAACAATCTTAATTCTTTTTATGATTAATAAAGGCAGGGACCAGGACTCTTGAAGGAGGTCTACTGATCTCAGCTTTTTACACCAGGAGCATCCCTCTGAGGCTTAATTAGTATGTGTGGCCTTGTGACCTCCTGCCCATGGTGCTATAAAGTCAAAGTTCAGAGGTTGCCCTCTTGTGGCCAGGCAGACCCATAACCACTTATGTTTAGTACTAAACCTAATTAGGAGGATATCTACTGAATGCATCAGTAATTCTGTGATGTGGTATTTTTCAGATCTGGTCCTGATAGTGTGCTGGTTTTTCTCTCTTTAAACTACGAAGATGTATCTTAAGTACTGAGAGAAAAGGCTAAATTGACAGCTATAGTAATAGTTAGTGCAATCGAGTGCTTTAGTGCTCTTATGGAAACTGTTGGAACTTATGGAAACTATTCTTAACCTTTCACGTGTCTCTGCCCATCACCTATCATCTCCCTGATAACTAAGCTGTTTCCACTGCATTATTTTATCTATCACCCATTGCATCCTATTCTCCTCTTTTTTAAACCAGTCTACTGTTTTGACCTGTGTCCTGAACACCCCCATGTCTACGGAATCCTTACCCATATATTTCAAGTTAGCAAAGTTGCAACTTATTTCAAAAGTATACTCCGGATCATCACAGTTTTAAAACTGCCTATGTGTATCTTTTCCGTCCTTTATCTCTAAAATACGATGATATCCTGTGCTTAATCCGTGTTACTTCTTCTTTAAGAATGAAGTGTAACATGTATACAAATCAGGTATCAAAACTGGACAGTCTACTGAAATAGTCATCCCTTATGAAATTTTCACTTTATTGGAAATGCATCCTTTTGCTTTTCTAACCCTTTCTTGTGGCATCTGTTGGCTAAATATCACAGACACTTTGGTTTAACATGTTTCTCTCAGGCAAATGCTACCAGGTGATCTGGCAAGATTTTGTGTGAGTACTTTGGATTGTACCTAGATAGTTCCCACTGAGATCCACTTCTGTTTTCTCTCACATTCCTTTCTTCCTCTCTTCATGGCCACTGTTGTGCCAATGACTCAGCCCTCTCTTCACCTCCATGGACACAGATCTCATCTTTCATTAGTTCTTACTAGAGATGCACTGATTGCAATTTACTTGGCCGATTCTGATTTCCTGCAAGTGTGACCAGCCGATACCAATTTTTGTCAATTCCAATTTTTTCTTTCAAAGAACTATAATTCACACCATATACAAACAAAAACCAGCCTTTCTTCAATGCAAAATTTTATTTCCATAATAAAAGAAATTGTTAAACTTTACAGTTTCCCCCAACTGCACCAGCATCTTCGTTCACTTAAACAAGTCTCAAAATAAAGTGTTCTGTGCCTGGAAAGAGGTACAAATAACAATTAACTGAAAATGAGTCGCTGTACACTCAGTTTTATCTGACATATTTCACTTGACATATTAAACCTCCACATAAAACCGAAGTGTACTATTCTCTCCCAAATAATAGCTGCAGGGTAATATTATTAATACCAACACTGCATGTAATGCACATACAGTTCTTACACTGAGAGTAAGCTACATTAAGATCAGGCTTTTTCATACCTTCATAGTGTGCGATCATTATAGCGCAGGGGGTTTAAGTTTCGCTAAAACATTTTTACTCTGTCATAGGAAAAAAAAAACTTAGCTAGCTTTGCAATTATAATGATTATTCCTTTTCAGGATTATCTAGTATATGTTTAATAACCAGTTTAAAGTTTACCTCCGACGTTTCACCACATTTTTGTGGTCCTTCCCCCACGGTTTACTTTGGCTTTACATGTATTACAAGTTGCAGTCTTTGTGACGTCACAGTGACGAGATTCCACGCTAACGACACGTTATAAATAGTACTTTCAACGAGAAACGTGATCGGGCAGAGGTAAAAATTAAACATATTTAATGTACAAATTGTTTGTGAGTCAAAGCCGACATCAGCTAAGTAGTTTTACAAAAGAAAGTTATGTTTATAGTTTTAAAAACCAGAGAAAACTTGAAACTTGCGGTTATAAACCGTCTCTCACCCTGCTTTTGCGTAAGCTTCATTCAGAGCTACGAGATGGCATCTGCTCTCTGCTGGTGTGGAGGAATGTCATTGCAGTACGCATGCGCCGACCGCGGGCATCTGTGTCCACAGTATGAACACAAGCTGCCGCGTGGACGACCGTCTCCAGACCGGAAGCGCAAGAAAGCGCACGCGGAAAGCGTCAAGTATGAACTAGCGTGTGGCTATCAGTGTGCGCGCGGCTGTGAGGCTATTGCGTGCGCCGCTGCGCGTATGATGTGGGGCGCATGCGTGAAACGGACCGGTTCGGTATCGGACATACATTAGACTAATCTATACTTACCACATTATCTACAGTTGCTTATTCATTTTACAGTAATTTTTGATTGATTAATATAGCTTGTTTGTGGCAGGACTTTATGAGACTACTCCATCTCATTTATAATGCTCCTACATCCCTTGTCTTCTACCTTTTAAACTGTTTAAAACCCCAGCCAGTCTCTCTCCACAAGATTCTGATAACAGTTTCGATTAAGTTAAAACCTTGGTGTGAACATGCAAGGTTGTCAGGGGAACAGCACTGTCTTACATTCTAAACTTGATCAAACCCAATGACCCATCAAGGATGCCTGATTCTCCTGCGTACAAAAGGATAGAAATCTTTTTTTAACCTTGACCTCTCAGATAGAAATTAACTTTCCCTTTTATTCAGGACTATCGAGTCTTCAAAGAAACAGATTTTTAGCCATAAGTATCTGTCTTATATTGTGCAGTTTAACAATGTTGCATAACGTGGTCCATAATACTGTACCTGAATGGAAAATTTCACTTGTAGGAGTGTATGCCAGATGTCTAAGGAATTAAAATATAAAATGTTAAGGAATATCGTCTTCCTGATACTTTTGAGGCTTTTAATGCTTATAAATTTTCTACTTTACTTTCATACTTTTCCATGACTGCAGAAAAGGTCAATGCCAGCCGAAACAAAAGTTCTCCACATTTATTTCTCTCAGACTGTGTTTAAAGGTCCATTAAAAACACACACGATGAGATAAAATCTTGTGATGCAGGTTAAGAAAGGAGGACCAGAGGACCTTTAAACCCTGTAGCTCTTGAAGTGCTGAGAACCCTGACCTTCGTTGTGCATTAAAAAAAGGTCCACGGTCGCTGTGTAACCTGTACGGAGACGGCCCTGCTGACCTCACCTCACTCTGCTGGTGCTCACATACTTTTACTGCCCGAAAGCCATAGGTAAAAATGTCTGATTGTCACTTTAGCACATTGTTGTTCACTCAGTGATCACAACTGTCAGGTGGGGGAATTGCCACCCACAGTAATGTTCTCAGCCCATCCATCCGAGGAACTCTGCTGGTGGTCTCCGCAAGGGCTAGGGAAGCAACACATCAATAGACTGATACCAATATAGTAAAAACTCAATCAAAATACAAGTTTGCTTTATTTTAAACGGCTTAACATATGTGTGTCTTTCTAATATGAATCACGAGAATGGGTAGTGGATTCTGATCTGTTTTATGATTTGATATTCTGGGGCTCATTCATCCTCCGTAACGCAAATGTTTTCAGTTACATTCAAAATGCTGCAGTTTATTGGCATAGCAAGAGATGGGGATCAATGCTCTTTATTAGGAATTCTGTAGAAATTAGCCAGCAATTGTGTTCAGATGTAATAACCGGATGAATACTTGCGGATTTCAGAAAAGGGGTATCCCACGAAACAACTGGGACTGGAGTTGGAATAGCTTCCAACGCACTGGGAGCTAAGCCTCTGACAGATGCGCAGTAGATGAGAAGCAGCGGGTATTGCCTCAGCAACCTTTCATTGCTTATATCATTGCTTTCTTCATTAGCTTGGGATGGAATTAGCTGAAAGCTCAGGAAGCACTATGCAGTTGAGTTTATATATGTGATGATATCCTGTGATTCTTTGAGTAAATACCCCTTCCTTGTGGGGGCTGGAGTTAATTCTGCTGTTAAAAGCTGCTGGGCATGTTGTTTTTATTTTGAAATATTTTCTGGAATGTTCTTTTATTCTTCACATTCCAGAACTCTGGCATGTAGACAACTGCTTTCCCCACTCAAGAGTGTGGAAGAGCTGGATGGACCATTGCTGGGCTGATGGAGACAGTGATGCAGCGGACTCTCACCAGTACACACACAATTATCTTCAGTCAGTGGAGTGATTTTAGACCTCCTCCACAAGGCAAAATCACTACCTTATGTCTTCACCTTTTCTTTGACTGGCAGTTCAAACTTTTAAAAGGAGGTTTAAATTAACAACTTTCTTTTAAGATAAATAATATATAATATATAGTATAATGAATATGTATATATATATATGTCTGTGTGTGTGTATAAATACACACACATATGGATAAATAATATACACAAACACCAATACGCCAAAAGATTATGACTATTGTTCACTACAAGTGAGAAATGTAGATAAATGTCATAAAGATAGTGCGTGTTAAGGTCTGGAATATATCTGATGATAGCCAGAGGCAGCCAAAGTGCTCATGCTGACCCCTGTCCACTGCCCAAAGCACCTGATTGCCACATAAGTGTCAGAACTGGACAGACTTGGAGCAATGGAAGAAGGTGGCCTGGTCTGGTGAGTCATATTTTCTGTTGGATCATGTGGTGGTCAGGTACGTGTTAAGCATCCATGGGATTCATGGAGGGGTATGTATATATTTCATTGTGTGGACAAAATGACCCCACAATGTGATAAAAACCTGTTATTTTGACCTTGTGGGGACATTTTTTTTGGTCACTACAAGGGGAAATTCAATTTTATAAAGATCTGTGACTGCAATCAAAAAACTAAAAGTACCAAAAGTCTTGTATTTTGTCTGGTTATTTATGGTTAAGATTAGGGCTGGGTAGGGGTTAAGGTCTTCATGGTTCAGATTAAGGTAATGCCCACAGAAATGAATGGAGAGTCCCACAGAGATACAAATGCCTAATTTGTGTGTGTGTGTGTGTGTGTGTGTGTGTGTGTGTGTGTGTGTGTGTGTGTGTTTTTTTACTCATCTTTTAAATTTAGCTCACTAACTGCTGAAATATGCATATTTCCAGACAAGCAGATACAACATTTCCACACAATACTTCAGTGCAATCCCAGCTGAACTGCTTCCATGATGGTCCTGACGTTCAGAGCACCATTCTTAAAAATGCCCTCAGGAGGCTTTTAAAATACCATTTTGTTCTCTTGCAAAAATAAAAAAATCAGAGTCTCATCCAGGTAAAAATGAACAAAATCATTCCTGACCTTTAAATACAATGATTTTTTTTTTACTTAAGTAAAAACATTTCATAAACCCTACACAGCATAACACTACTCCTTCAGACCGAGAAGATAAAGCGTCAAGCAGCAAACTAAACAATTGTCACCAGATTAGCCTGTTAAAATATTGCTCTGTCGGACCTGTTGTCTGTTTACATTTGACAACCGACTGATATTAAGCTGAGGTATTTAGCAGTGTCTGAAAGGGTAAGGCTTTGGATGAGGGCCTGTGATCCAGGTCCACAGGTGGCGAAGAAGAGTCTCTGCCAGCTGCTTCAGCAGCTTGTGTGATCCCTACTCAACCGCCAGGCCTGTAAAGCCGAGGTTTTAACCCCTCGGGAGCCCGACCATGCTGGCAAACATAAAAGGCTAAGCTATCCGAGAACCTGCAACGCCTCTGTATGCACAAAACCACACTGCCTTTTTCCCCACACAGGATCCGCCGGATGCCGTATGCTTTCCGGTAATACTTTCACACTCTTTGTCTGAACCTGATATCTGATAAACTGATGTCACCCAGAGTGAAAATGGATCCGGCAACAACATTTCCACCCAAATCTTTTTCTTTTTGGGAAATTAAGATTACATCTTGTTTCGAATTAAGCTGATATGGAGAGATTGCTGAAACCCGAGCCTTGCTGATTCAAGTAAAAAATGTTATTCTGACTCAGTAATTACCTTTCCTATCATACGTTGCAATAAATACAATTGCTTTAACCAGTGAAGTCTGACTATTGAACGTTGCAGAGTAAACTTAATTTCCCCTTTTTTCCCACCTTTAAGATTCATCTAGGGTCCATTTTTGTTTTTATATGTATGGAGCAATAGTTTGTCTTATACACTAGACATCTAGACAAATAAAATAATCATTCACAGCTTGCAAAATTACACTTAACTGTCTTTAATATCTCAAATTCAAAGAGTTTGTATAGCTTCCCCCAAATAGACACCTCAACTACAAAATCATCACTTAAATTGAAATGAAATATACCACATAAACATCTCACCACCTTTGCAATAAGCTATTTTGGATTTTTTTGTTTGTTTTTCTAAAATCCGCAGGTCCTGGAAAGGCTGCTGCTGTCCAAAGGGCTTGGGATGCATCCATGAATTATAGATGATATTATCTGAAAAGGTTCGACACTTGAAACGAAAAGTGAAAGAAGCACAGGTACACTGGCCACTGCTCCAAGCCCGGGTTGTTGCGATTTTCTCCTGGCTTTCGTCCACATGTTTATCTAGCCAGGCCCCTGCAGGTAATCCACCATCTTCTGTACAGTTTCCAGTCTCCATAGATGAGTCGGCCCTCCCTTTCTAACCCACCTCCGCAGGCTTCAGGTCATTTTCCAGGTCATCTTTACAGCTGTCCATATGGTGCCTGAACATCCTGCTGTACCTTTAGGGTGTTTTTCTCTTTGCAGGCATCTACGGGTACTTCGAGCAGTCAACAAAATTTCTGACTCCTTTGATGAACGAGAATTCTACTGATTACCGTTTCCCTCCAGTGTACATTGTCACCCGCAATTAATATGCAGGACAAATGGCCATTTAATTTACCTGGAATTGACCCAAATTTATGTAACGTGAATGTAAATTCATTCTGGATAAGTGGTATTAAAACTACACGTCTAATCATCCAGCAGCTGAATCATTCATTTTCAGAAATTGCATATCTTTAAAGGGCTACAGTGATTTATTCCACTCGCTCCAGAAATCTATCACATCAGTGAAACCGGATTCACTCTGATTAAAGAATTGTCATTTGTTCTTGTCGACTATTACTGTTGGTCTCTTATGCCCTATGAGGTTTTTTTGGGGCTTTTTCTATTCTACCATTCTTTCCTAGCTTTCAGTATCAGGATACTGTCATGCTAACCATGTCTGAAGTTCTACATTTGGTAGATGGAAATTCTGTAACTGCCAGGATGAAAAAGAGAGAAGTATTTGCTAGGAAACATCTTTTTTTCCCTCTTTGTTCTACGTAAATTGTTGTTGACTACAACAGATTTAAGGGACCTGGTACCTCAACGGCCAAAAGTCTGACAAAACAATTCCCATCAAACGGGCTCTGCACTCCTTGGGGGCCAAACGTAGCTGTTTCTGCTGCACTACCTTTGAGTTTCAGCTTGAGTTTTTGATTGACTGGATGCCCTACCTCCCTATTGCACAAAAAGAGATAACAGACAGCTTGGCAGGGAAACAGAAAAGAACTGTATAACATGATGCTAAAAATATAAAATGAACTTACAGACATAAAACATTACTTTCTTTCAGTATTTTTGGCCGAGTCCTGTTCTTAATTTCAGGAACCAGACAGTCATGCAAACATTTATATTTCCTAACAGTTTTCATCCAAGTAACACAACATGGACAGGATCATATCTGAACGACAGCAATCTTACAATACAATGTAAGGATAGAGCAGCTTTTAATCTTCACCAAATCTTTAAGGTTCAAGGATGGAGCAATAGAAATTTTATATGTAGCAGAACCTATGGAAGTGATCAGGCACAATTTACATAATGACAGTCATTATGATGGCTATTATCATTACTGATATGTAATGCTCATTATATTATTTGTGTTCACATTGTTGTAGGTACAGGAAAAAGGCTGAAGGTGTTGAATTTAACATAATTCCATGAATCCTGAAATAATCTCACCAGCTCTAGAGTGCCATCAAATTGTAGGAAATTTCATTTTATCTCCCTGAAGAATTTGTAAACAAAGAAGGCATTGCTTTGCATGCCCTGTGTCTCTTGCTTTTCTTTGTATCCCTTGAATGGGAAAAATGCCTTCCAAGATGTGTTTTTGATTGCCAGACGTATTCATTTATTTCTGGGATGTCAAGTTACCCAAAGCGCGCTCTCTCTCTCTCTCTCTCTCTCTCTCTCAGTCAACTTGGGAAGGTTCCGGAAAAAAACTGAGTTGCGTAAATGGTCAGCAGTTTCCTTTCAATAAAAAACCCGGGGAGGAATAAATGGGAGCCATTCAAATGTGTACTCCTCTGAAATGACTTCCCAAATAGATGGAAACCTCCATGAGACAAATTGCTGACCTCACCTCGCTTAAGCGAAGGTGGGGGCGGCCCAAAATCACGTCCAGCCCTTCTCCTCTCATTCCTCAGTCATCTTTCATCCTTGTTTGTTTACTTTCCATGCAGACGAAGCCTGTCTACACCCTGCTCAGCTTTCTTTGTTTACCTGTGGCTCCTGCTTTCGCGCCTAGCATTGCATTGTGGGACACTGGCACAGAGCGTGGTTGAGAACGAAGCTTTGGGGTTTTTGAAGCATGTGAGATGTTCCTTTTATATACTTAAACAAAGTACACTGCCCTGGACTGTCTTAAGGGAATAAACGGGGCAGAACCAGGTCAGTCACTTCTGGACACAAAACTTAAAAATGAGGACAAATGGACCATGTAAAGATATTTTCTGCTTCAAGTGAGATTTGCCATTTTGATTCTAATGTGAATTACTATTAAATACTTCAGATATTTTTTTTTTACTTTTTTCACTACTACTTAATTCAAAGATGTGACAATTTATTGCACCATTTACTTGATGAAACAGGTAAAACGTTTACATTTTCAATCACATTTCAGTCCCCACTGCAATTTACTGTCTGGTGAGTGATTCACTTCCAGTGTCTACTGGATAAATAATATAGAAGGTGGAAATAAATTATCTTCTCTACTATTTAACAATGTAAGCATTACACACACACATATATATCTATGTGCATATATAATTTCCGTTTAACCCCCCAGTCTGTCCAATGACTTTTAAATTGGCAAGAATCCTCCTTGTTTCATACAGTTTTAATTTAAAGATTTCCAGGTCACTGCAAGCAAGTTAAATCGCTAAGACTTGTCTCACAGTTGAATATGACTGAAATCCAATTATGCTAATGTCCATTAGGCAACTGGAATGAATACCAATACTTTTTTAACTGGTATAGATTTGTTATTGTTTGTCTTCCCATATAATTTAACTTCCAATGTGCAGCGTAAAACATCAATATATACATAATTTCCTTTTTCAGTTTTCCCTTAAAATGAGAAACTGACATTTCACTCCATGGCTTTTCATTTAGATATGTGCAGAGAATAATATAGCAGTGTAGCCTATCTCCTGCGTATGAAAATGGAAGCTCTTTCAGCTGAATAAATGCAGTTTTCCTGATTCTACCTTTCTGCTGTCATCTTTTTTATTGCGATGTCACACCGCAGCAAAGCATGGGGCTGCCACAGTGACATTTGCATGTTGCTGTCTTTTGGTAATCAATGTAAGTTCATACAAAAAATGGGCAATAGTATATTTAGATGATTAAATCAGTCAATCCATCTCTGAAAGCCATCCTTAATATGCATGTCTTGTGTTGCATTTAACATCAAACGGTAGAATAAATTATGGGCGTCACAGTGGCTTGTCTGGTCTTATACCTTCATGGTTGGGGTGTGAATTCCACCTCATACTCACTCTGTGTGGAATTTGTTCTTTCTAAGTTTGCTTAGGGTTTTCTTCCACAATTCAATACAGCATGTAAATTGGTGACCCTAAAATATCCATAGTGCATGTGAGCTCTGCGATACACTGGCATAAGGGTGCCCCCATCCTTGTTCCCAGCTTTCTGCTTCTTAGGATGGGCTCCAGGCTCACTCTGACCTTAAAAACTTCAAAACAAAAGCGCATAGATTTAAAACCAGGACTTTCTTATTTCAGACTTCCTCTGCTGGGCCAATGAGAATGATCCTCCTTTGAGTCTGGTTCTTCCCAAGGTTACTTCCTACTTGGGAGTTTTTCCTCGCCACTGTCGCCTCTGGCACGTTCTTTCAGACAATGTAATGTTATGAAAATGCACTATACCGATAAAATTGAACTGAATTGCATATTAAGTGAATGCATAACATTTGCCATATCTTTATTACAAACATTTAAAACCAAAGCAATTACTTTTCATTGTTGAATATTTCAATTGTTCTTTAATCCATCTTCAAACCACATATCATGGAAAGCATTACCTGGAGCCTATCCCAAGCAGCATGGGGCAAAAGGCTGAGGTTCACCCAGGACAGGATGCCAGTCCACCACAGGAAATCTAACATGGAAACTCTAACTCCACAGAATCAGTATGATGGAGGTATTCAAACCACCAACCCTAGTAGAAAAACGCAATCGTACCACCAATACTTATTAAGTTATATGTCTTCCAACTAGATATTTGTGGCTTTGATAGCAAAGAGTAAATGAATTTAGATGTAATACAGAATTTGACATAAGTAGTGACAGAATCTCTTTGTTAATTAATGCCTCCATCCTTAAGTTGTTATAATCAGATTATTAAGACATTGCACACAATGAAGGCGCACCACTAATAGGGACATTTTCTCTGGGTAAAAAAAAATCTAATGTAAACTGAAGATACAAAGAAGGACTTAATGTTTTTTCATTTTACCTGCACCTGTGTTTCTTAATGTGTACAGCATCTGATTCTAGCATTCTTCAGCAAAATCTTATTTGGTTGTATATATGATATATTCATATAATGAAGTGTACTCATAGATGTTTTAAAGGGCTCAAGAAAATGGCTTAGCATCTGCTCATGCTATGCTAATGGTCACAGTTGTTTTTGTCCAGTATGCAGGCCGCAAAAAATCTTGCCCCACCCATCAACTAAATCCCTACATAACCAGACTTTAGAGTTCTGGATATATAGAAGGACAAAGCAAAGGAATAACAGATGGTCAGACATTTACAAAGCAACATTGTATCAGTTATATTGAGTAACATGCATTTGTAACCCTTAAAGAAAAATTCCTGATTCTCTGTACGTTTTTTGAAAACTCACATCAATGGACATTAACCAAGTTAGTTGTGTAGGTGGTGAACACATTCCACTTCAGGAAGTCAAAAGAAGAAGATCCCATTTCGTAGGGCGTATTGTTGGATATTATTTACTCAGGCCTTTGTGAACTGCACAGGAAAAGCACTACTCTGTTCAGCTGGTCCCTTTATTATTTGGGGCACGCAGTCATAAATCACGTACATGTGATGCCTGTAGGCCTGTTGCAGATGGTACAATACTAGTTTCTAAATAAATGGCCATGTTTCAGAGCAAGAAGCTGCCAGAGGGAAAATATAAAAAAAAAAAAACACAGAAGTGAGGAGCAAGAAAAGCATCTTTGAATATTTCAGATATCGACGCTAACATGGCTAATTTACACATACAGCACCTGCCCATACAAAAGCTAGTTAGATATATCTAAATAAAATGCATATGAATAAAACAAATAAGTTACCAATGTTTTTTATTGTTTAAAGCAGATAGATATTACAAAGACAGCACAGAGGAAGTGATGTCGAAGTGGCTGTTGGAGATGCTAATCACCGACGTCGCGGTTGACCGTGCCAGGAGTGCGATGTAATCTGTGTCCGAGCTCAACCCTGGCGTGATTGGACTGGACTCGCCCTTTTATTCAACAAAAGCGTGTGCCTAAGGAAACCTAACAGCTGAAATGTTCCTGACACTGCTACCTAAAGCTAGCAGGTAAACCTTATCTGTCTGCACCGCTTTCTCGCCTGATCCCGTCTGAGTGGCTTTTGTCATTAGATCAAGAGACAGTAGTTAGCTGGCAGGAGTCATAACCAAGCCACCCCCCCAGTCCATTGCACTCTTTCTTAGACAGTGTTCCACAATCAGAACAGGAGAGTCCTCAGCCGTGTTTAATTTTGCCTGAATGCCACAGCCGAGGAAGGGCCACTGTTCAAGTACTATGCTGAAGGACAGCTCACCGGGCAGTGCTCCTCTCAAGAGGCCCATGGTTTGTGTGCTCTGTGGTGTATTGCATGCCACCCTTCTCATCTATTTCCTCCCCTTGCTGGTCCAGGCTAGTTTTATGAACTGTTTCACGGCACCACTGAACCTGGACACCTGAGCCTCAGGAACGGCAATGGTACAGAACTGAGCTGTCATCGTGTAGGTCTTTACCGTGGGAGGAAGTAGTCGTTCAGTCACTGAAGCCAGGTTCCTCCAGGATATTCTTGGCCTCCCTCACTGGGTATTCTGTTGCAACTAAAAGTGTCCTCCACAGACGTCGATGTCAGACTTTGGCTATTACTGCATGTTTTGTAATAACTGTGT
>JAAGVU020000025.1:19135323-19180664 GCA_011763525.2 Mormyrus iriodes
TAACCATATAACATTTTTTCCCCTTGTGCAACAATCACTGCAAAACTTAAAAAAACACACTTGCATATGTGACTACAGTATATACAGAGGGAATGATGTCCTTTTAGTATATTTTTACAATGGTGTATATATACTGTATATATATATATATATATATATATATATATATATATGTTCCAACAGAGGATGTCTTTTTTCACCTAAACCCTTGTTCCTTTGGGCAAGCTGTTACATAAATCTGTTAAACGGCTCCCCTGCCACACACCAGTTTGACAGTTAAGTTGGCTTCTCTTCCATTCCTTCCAGTCCTTAATATTTTGGGGCACTATTGCTCATCTTTAGGCTGCAGCTGCAGAGTAGGGCACCTGCAATACGGGCACGAGTAAGATCGATAAACAGCCCTTTTAATGTGTCTACGCGGCATACACCTGCCTATGCTAACCGTTAATGTTTCTTTAATGATGAAGAATGTAACAATAACCTCAAATGGACTGACTTCAGATGTTCGATTTAATTTAATGTTTTTTTCCCCTTTAGGGAGTTCTGACCAGAATATTGCTTTTTCAGATATCGAGGGGCGGGGGGTCACTGAAGGTAGGTAGCTAGACTTTATGCTGGGCAATTAAAGTGAACTGTTCAAGTGAAGATTCAGTGAAGGGAAATCTTCAGAAAAACCGAATAAAAGCCATTCAGCTAGTAGGCTTTGTCCAGCAAATGAAGAATGGCTTTCAATTTTGCTTCTAAGTTGATGTCTAAATTTAACTCACGCGCACACACACATACTAACAAGTGCAAGAAAAAAAAATATCTTCAAGGGGTATAACGGTGTTTGCACACTCTTCATTATCATTTTTGAAATACAGATTTTTGCTACCGATTTCTACCAAGTGACATGCATGCTTTGGCAGATGTTCTTATTTATTTATTTAGCTTTGCTGGATGAACCGTTGTGCCCCATGAGCCCAAACACAAAAAAATGTGTTTTATTACAGAAAAAAGAGCTTATACTGTCTGATTGAAATAAGATAAAGCCTGCGGACATCGTGTCCCGTCAGCACTAGGTTTGAGTGGCCTTATTCTCAAGGACGACTTGTTCAAATAGCTCCTAACTGGACCCCACTATTCCGATGACTGTTAGGCCCATCTGCAGGATTTGGATTGCTGTTCACTGGGCATCGTTACGGGCTAAACTTGGCCAGATACACCTTTCCCAGCAGTGTCGGGGACTATGTGTGTCATGTACACAACAACACCATATGCTGTACTCTATACAGCATTTTGCTGGGCGTTGTTTACCACTGAGATGTCTCAAATGTGCACCTCTGTACATGCAACCAATAATCCATTTTGATATTTTTCTCCAAGTTGTTTATATTATTTATGGTAGATTTGAGGGTTTGTATAAACTATACAGTTTATATTATCATGAGAAATTCATTAATAAATGAATAAAATTCTATATTTTAGATGTACTTCTTGTAATTGATAACTGAAGTTGTGAAAGAAAATTAATTTATGATATTATACATGACTTTTCGTATGACTCTTTTTATAGACCTGAAGTATATACAGCTTGATAACTTCCTTTATGGCAACATCCATCTGGACTGAGAAGGAGTGTGAAGTTTTCAAAAACCTTAATATTTTCATGAACAGTATGAAAAAAAGCTTTTATGCCAAAAGAGACAATCAGTGTGATTAAGTACGTGGTTGTCTCGCTAAAGAAAAACAGAAAAGTTCTTGGCTGTGTTCCGTTACTGTAAGCAGCTAAATAAAATACAGTTTAATAAATAAGCATAATTAATTGATTCTATAAGCGTTACAATTTTTTGTGTGTGTGTGTCAGGAGAAGAATTAAGAAGTTTAAACAAGGTTATGTGAAATAAGTAACAGGGCTGTACAAATTCACTTTGTGAGGGAAACTGGCAGACATAGGTAAATCTTGATTCCAAACAAATTCTCTCTGCTGAGAGCAGGTAGAGTATGCTGTTTATCAGTGTTTGAAAAGTACCGTGTGCTTTTGATTAACTTCCAGCGGCATGTGCAGGAAAGGATTTTCTTTTGGACACGCTCCAGCGTTAATGTATCATGGTGGTAGCTGAACAAACTTTTCCAGCTTTTGTCTGCATCACACTGTGAAATGCTCACACATGTTGATGGCAGCAAGTAAGCCACAGAACAAGATGGATAGTATTTGCAGCTACCTAATTATCTCCCAGCACAATGCAATAAGGAGAATTTGTCATTAAATTCAAATTTGTCTAATTACAGAAGTAGTCTGTTTTTTAAATGCAGGCCTGTGGTGGATTTAAAAAATATATATCTACTTAGTAGAAATATATATTTTGCACCTCACTTAATGAGTAAATTAACGTTATATTTGATCTATTCAATCCATGTTCTGAAAAATAAGATGGTGTTTGGGTTATGAATCATGCACTTAACGCCCCCAGACATGATTGTTCCTGTAGGAACTGTCGTTCATTTCGAGGTCAGTCACACGCACCGTACTGAGTGTGGAGAAATGACTTAATACTGACGTGAGATGGTGGCGAAACCGAAGTCAAGCACTACGACACTCATGGACTGGACTTCAAGCAAAGTCAGGCTGGTGGTCAAAGCTTATTGCTATTACTCTGCATCAGATCATCACATATCACAACTTCTCTGAAGTACATATTAGTAATTTATCCATGTATTTCACATGCAAGGTCTTGCACTTTAAACAAGGACTAACAAAAGTCCCAGAACATGGAACATGAAAATGCCATGGACGTCCTGTGATCTGGTTTGTGTTGTGTCCCACTGGCAATGTCCGAGCAAAATTGTCAAACACATCTGGAACTAAGTACATGAAATACAAAGCCTTTGTCAGAAAATGAAAGCATATCCTTTGGAGAACTTTAGAGTATCTGTAGAAGGTCGAACATTATCAGCTCTTATATATCAAGGAATAAAGACAGGGTGTTCTTTTATTGCACACAGATGTGATGGAAGATGTCTGGCTTCCTCCAAATCTATAGCTCACATGAAGAAGTAGCATTGGAAATTCCTACTTACTCTTTTAGTTTCACAGGACTTTGACACAAACATTGCTAGCTGAAGCACATCTCTAGGCATTGTGTGTCTCAAAAAACTAGTAGCATAACTTATAAAATAAACAAATTGGTATAGCATAGGCACAGAATACTCAAGGTAATTGAAGGAATACAAAAGTAGATTTGCTGCAGATTATAAGGAACTTGTTATGTAGCATAATATGTTGTTGCTGTCAGCTATACTGGATTTGTTACGTAAATATTGAAATATAAAGGAATGGAAATTTTAGAAAGAGTAGTATCTCTGCTGTTCTATGCTGTGCGGTAATATGGTATTCGATGTACTTGCAGTAATGCAGATGTCTTCACAAGTTCAAGACAAATTAACACGCACAAGGTATCTCAAATGGATATTTTATAATAAATTTCCATCATTGACCAACTTTAATGTTTATATCCATATTGGACAGTCTCTTCTAAACAGTTGACAATTTTTGTCCATTTCATGCCTGAATGGGTGAATTCAGGTTAAGTACTTTGTCGAAGATCACCGATCAAGATCATACATTACATTATTTTGTCTCCAATACCGTTTATTTTTTCCCCCCTGAGATACCGCATTTGCTCAGTGACAGCACCGTGGAAATATCAGCAGCACGGCTGCCTCTCGGTTGAGGCTGTCGCCTGCGAGGGCTGTGACAGAGGGAGGCTGGAGGTGCAAGAGCGGCAGGGAAAAGGACAGAATGTTTGCAGGCGCGACGGGTACTGTTCCGTGAAGTGAGAGTGGTGTGGGATGGGGGGAGGGGAGGAGCGCTTTCAGTGGGTGAATCGACGAAGCCGACTCTGCCAAGCTCACAGCCGGGAGGTCCAGCAGTAAGCTGCCCGCCAGCCCGCCAATCAAACCGGCCACACAGATCACGGCACTTCCCATCACACGGTCTGTGGCAGTCGAAGCTGTCATCGCTAAGACAACCATGCGCATAGGACTCCTGCCCATTGTTAAGTAAACAGGACAGTAAATGGAAGACGGGCTTGGGATCTTGGGAGTCACAATCAAAGTAGCTTTATATCGAAATTACCTTTGTAAGAGTTAGCGAACAGTCACGTATCTTATGCAGCATGAAAGCTACCTTCCACTTCAGGTGGACTTCACACGCACGTGTCAAAGCGATTCCTGCGCCCCACCTGCGCAAATTTATTGCTCTCTGTGATGCACGGCTGCCTTGGCCAGAAAGGTTGACCTCGCCCTTGAAACAAATGACACAATAAACATTAGACAGAGTATGACAGTTTATTTATTTAATTTTTTGTCTTTCTGTCGGCCTGGCATGGGGAACGTGATACCACAGATGGTGCTGGCAATGCAGAAGAAATACAGACAGGCTGATTAATATTTAGAGGTTCTAGGACTAAAGTTATATAAAAAAAAGAGCTTCATCTAGATGTGGCTTTATAATTCACATCTGTCTTGTGATCCCGTTAATATAGTATAGCTCTGTGACATAATTATCCCTGATTGTCTGTGAGTGTGTTCAATTTCACCCACAGCCACACAACAAGTAACTGTTAAATTTAAATGAGGAAGCACGTGAAACAATGGGATGGTAAATGATACATGCTGGCAACCATCTGATTTTAATGAATATAATTAGGCAAGCATGAAATTCTGATGAATATAAAGCAGAAATTATCGCCTTATGCCGGTTATGAAAAAAAAAAATCAATGTGCCGTAAGGCATCACCGTAAACGACGATAACTTTTCAATGCCTTTTGTTTTCTGTTGAAGGAAACTGAAATCAGAGGGGAAAAGATGGCAAGTTGAATAATTCGGTGGCTGTTTTCGTTTTATTCCATGATTTTTTTTTTTACCATGGCTCAATGACTAACCGTTTCATCTGACAATTTGTTTTCCAGACTTATGATTATGACGTACCGCGATCGCACTCTGGTCCTGAGAAATCTGGAACTGGGGGGAAAAAACCTGACTTCCCTGTTCATTTCAGCGGTAAGGTAACAGTCTGCTGTAATTACTATGGATGAGGGGTATAATGAAAGATTCGCTCAGTCCAAGACATTAAGAAAGCAAAAAGGTAAACAGATGAATATTTGCCAGGTATATAGCCATTTTCTGAAAATGTACATGGAAGAAAATTTTGTTTAAACAAAACCTTGTCTTTACATTGTGTTAATGAAGTCATTACTGGAGCATAAAAAAAGAAACCTTCGATTTATATAACTGGGAAAAAAACGTCTTTATGTATGACTAAGACCTATCATACCTGTTTCCAATGGAAGACAGTGTATGGACACTACTTAAAAAATGACAGCAGCAAACCAAAGGCATCAGCTGCAAATAGTCTTTCCACTAAATAATATCATTCCGTCCATAATATCATAAGCAGGTTCGGACAAGTAAATGGTGAAGCATTCAGCATCGGATTATATACCTCCAGTTGATGCCCTGTTTTTTTGACTAATCTGTGACGGTGTCTCTGGCCATCTGTCGGTGTAAAATGGGTTCACCAGCGTTCGGCAGCCGATGAGGACAAAGAATCTCCTTTGTCTCTACTGTAATGGGTGACCCAGGCTCACCAAACAAACGAGTTTTACAGTGTTCCTTTCTAAAGGCCCATCACGCTAACAATAGCCATATGCACACAATCATCTACTGTTCAGAACTGACAGAAACCTGCTAGCTTCTCTAATGTACCCAGGAAAAATGGAAATATAATATTTGTAGCAATTATTTCTATTTAATATCTAGGTTTACAGCCTAGGCGTATTCATCAGTATCTGACTAAATAATTTCCACCATTGTGTGTCTACCTATGAGATACTATATGGCATCCATTTTTATTATGTTGCTACTGTGTTTCAGTGAACTTCTGTCATCTGCATGTTATTCAAAAGCCCCCAAACACACTACTTATGTTTGTAGCTCACTCTTGCTAACATATTGACTGTTACGATTATAATATTCAACGTCATGGCACTACAGCTAGGCAATTTTTAATACAGAACACACAAGCGTGATGCAAATCTGATTTCAGAGATTGATGTTTGCAAATGGTTTATGGCTATTAATGATGTCCACCATGCCAAACCTGCACCTGTTTATTTTTTATGAGAAATGATAAATATTTTAATAAGAGGCTAAACCCACTGGAATACAGTGGAATTATGCTGTTCTGTGACCAGCATTTTCTTTATAAAGAGGTATTTGGAGCTGTCCTGAATTTTAAAGCAGGTATTTTCTGTTTTAATTTATTGGCCCATTTCACCCAGGGCGTACCCTGGCCTTGTGCCCTATGCTACCTGGGATGGGCTCCAGGCCTTCTATGACCCTGACTCGGATAAGCGGTTAGTAGATGGATGGAATTTATTGGCCTAGATGTTGCAGAATGATGTGGTCACATGTTGACAGGATTTACTCCAGTGTCATTAAACATGACATTGAATTAAAATTAATACAAGCTGTATAACTGATTTTTACATAATAAAAGCAGTGCAGATTCAGCTGTATTGTAGTAGAAGAAAGTCTTGTAAACAAGAAACTGCCGTTTCTACACAGGCTTCTTAAGCCTTAAACAGGTCAGTTTGAAGGGGGGAAAAAAACATGAAATTATTGCAAACCATGGACATCTAAGTATCACCTAAGCTCTGATCTAAAATCACCTGAACTGTGCGTATTAATAGTCTAAATAAATCTATCAAAATGCTATATACAAGCATTATACAGTGGGATAAATGAAATACTGTCTTAATTCCATTTTACTTCATGTGATATTTATCCTATGATTATGGCACTTTGACTAGTTAGCAGAATTCACATTTTTATGCTTCTCCTGGTTTTGTCCTTATGGATCCATAAATCTCGACTTGTCTGCAGTTCTTTAACAGAATACAGCACAAGTAATAGAAGACATCAATTATTCACACTTTAAATGTTGACTTTTTTTTTCTCCTCAACACACTATTGATTTT
This sequence comes from Mormyrus iriodes, assembly GCA_011763525.2. Taxonomy (NCBI): domain Eukaryota; kingdom Metazoa; phylum Chordata; class Actinopteri; order Osteoglossiformes; family Mormyridae; genus Mormyrus; species Mormyrus iriodes. The sequence goes on from JAAGVU020000025.1 coordinate 19,142,347, forward strand.
AACTCACCACTAACGACAACAATTCTGACGGCAGCTCAAGTTCCATTTTCTGTTTTGTCAAGGAAATGCAACATTATAAAAATTTCAACATAAAACTGCTCTTCGTGTTATTTGAATGACTAATTTGAGCTCCTGAAATGAAATTTCAGTTTTTGAAATCGTAAGATATGGTTTTCATGAGAATAGCCAAAATACCAAAAAACACTTAAAACGTATACATTTTAAATAAGTTTTATGTTTTTGAAAATATATTATGATATTCCATCTTTTAGGGACAGGGGAAGTTCTTTTGAACATGAAGAATTCTTGAATTATCTTTGTTAAAAGGACAGATGGAAAATATCAATAAAGAATAAATGGTAACGCTTTGCATTAACTGCACCTTCAAAATGCCTTTATAATGCATTCATAGAACATTCATAAGCAGCATGTAAGTATGTCTTAAAGTCCTAACATAATTTAACAGCTGTTGTACACAATAACAAACATATGATTATATAGTTATAATGCTTGTTTATATCATATGTTTGTAATTTATGTACATAAAAGCTGTAAAGGCATGTTGCAATGTTAAGGTATACTTACGTGCTGCGTATCAATGTTCTACGAATGCATTATGAAGGCGCACTGAATGTTGTGTGAACGCATAATGAATGCATTATGAAGGTATAATTAATTTAAAGTATTACTAAATAAACTACACTTGACTGAACAATATAATCAATTTTAACTAAAAGCAAATGAAACCAATAAAATCTTTATGTTCTATATTATATGTATTATTTAAATATTAGTTAAACAGAATAGATTAACGAAAATAGTAGATTAATAGAAAGTCTTGGACTTTTTTTTTTATTTAAGCAATTAAAACATGAGTTAATGAGATTGTTTCAAAATATGAATGTTCTATTTAAATAATATATCACTTTTATTAATTGCCAACTCTGACAGGACTATTGACAGCTCCAATCATGGATGCCAATTATCTCTCTTAGCCAATGCCCTAATGATTTGTATTGTCACATTGTCTGTCTTTATCACCATAGCTGCTTGTATAACCTTCTGTTACTGGCACATTTCTGTTGTAAGGTCCAATATCCAATTACAGGCTAAAATTGATCCCTGGGAAAGTTGGATACTGAAGATACCAGACACAGGTTTCTACCGCAGGGAGCCAGTAGGGAAACAGTCTCAGCATTTCTCAATTGCTGCCACAATATGGAAAGATAGATTCATACGGGAACTGACGGCATGACTGGGATGAAGTTTCCACATTTAACTATACATTTAGAATTTAATACATGAGCAGACTGGTATTTAATGTATACTATGATCTAAATCAGACCTGTCAGATAGTGAAAACTGAGTTTTTCCTATTTTCTGTAGTGCGAATGGAGGCCAAACTTTGGATATAATTAATTTCATGGTTTTTTTTTTACCCGTTTCGTTAAAAAATGAAACATAAAAAATCTTTATTGTCGGGCAACAGCTAATAAGGCATGTTTGCTTAGGAAATACATTTGAGCCTTGATGCTGGTTAGCTGTTGTGTGGCACAATAAATTCTTTGTCAGGCTTAGAAGGATTTCATTAGAAGTAGAACAAAAGAATACAATGTCCTGGCTGCTGAACTGAGAAGGATTTGTTTTTAATGAAACTTCTAGAAGACCCCTGCAAGGCTGCCAGAACTACCCTACAACTTAGTGGTTGATTTATAAAGCTATTGCACCAGAGCATATTTTCATACGTTACTTCTATCCAGAGTAATTAAAATGTAAATGTAACTTAAAACATCAACATATAAAAATAAAACAAATTTTATTTTCAATTTTTGCTTTACCTGAAGAGGTGTGAAATAAAACTGAATATTAACGGAAGTATTAATATCAATAAACCAATTAATATACATTTATTAGGCCATGATACTAAAGGAAAAAAAATTGCAAACAATTGAAGGATTGTGCAAAGCAAAATCGGGTTTACTACAATTGCTCAGTAAGAAAGATCTATTAATTTGGCTTATCTCATTATTATCCGCATTATTTTATTCCCCAGTTACTTTTTACTATAAGAAACGTGATAAATAACAAATCAATAAAACAGTTTCTTCAAAGGCTAATATTGTTGCTTCCTTTGCCCCACTACCTAAAATTTTCTGAATCAGTGACAGCTTTAATGTCTGCAATTGTGTGTGAGTACATCATTTCATTTTTTCGAATTGTGGCAGGTGGTGCACAAACGCCAACTTTCTCCCTACCAATCAACACACACACAGACACACACACACACACACACACACAAACAAACACACACGCGCACACGCACACACACACACACACACACACACACACAGAGGCCTAGTCCCTAGACTCCCATTTCACTGCAGGGAGGAAGAGACCTTGAAAATCAATAAAACTTTTTTTGAGATACCAAATATAGGAAGGTAAAAAAATGTAAAAGCTATGAAAGAGAACAGTGCTACTAAAAATAAAAAAAAATACCATAAGGCAACCAGAATGACAATTTTCAGTAATGTAAAACATAGAAACAACATACAAAGAGGATGATAAAACAAAGAGACTGTTTCAGACATTCAACGTAAGTTAAATTCATGGTAAGTGAAATATGTTTTTGTTTGGTTATTTTTATCTATTATTCATTTAAGCAGGAAGCCACATTTATTGTTGTCAGTAATGAATTCAATTGAAAAAAATACAAACACATAAGCCTATTGAAAATAATAAACCAGTGATATTTATCTGTTATTCACACAATAACTTATCCACACAATAACTTATACACAACACACTATTATATGTATAAAGAATTTAAAAATGACAAAAATCATACCAAAATTAAAATAATATTTAATCTATTTGATGCATTTGTACCGTATATCATGACAAAGAAAGGTAGTATTGTCCCAACTGATAAAATATTTTTCCATGCAACAAAACAATAAGTCTCAGGAGGGCAATACACCCCCATGTGGCAGTAAAGAGTACTGCAGGTAATGCCGTGGAAGAGGAGTCCCAAGGCACAACATGGTGGAAAATGCAGACACAGCCAAGAAAAGAAACATTTCAGCTTTAAAATATGCACAAGAATCCACTTGCATATCTAATTACTCTGAGTTCATGGTAAACTGAGCAACTAAGCCCACACAAATTTCAGGGAAAATAAAAACAAGACACATGGCATTTCAACGGAGTGATCATGTTGTAATAATTATAAAAATTATGCATCGGGACTAATTTCATATCCCTAAAACAGAAGGACCAAAGAAATACACAAAAACATATAAGCATAAATTTGTATATATACATAAATGGTATAACTAGTTATTGAGCAGGATTCCTATTTTTAAGAATGAAGCAGTTTAATGTTCACTGTCTTTTCCAAGAATCTACTAGCAGTAAATGTAATATTAGAGCAGCAGGGACAGTAATGTAATGCGTATTCTTGGTTCTTGTATGAATGGGTATCATAAATTCCAACATAGTTCATATTTCAGACATCAGCAGTAGATTGTGTCTGGTGGTGTGTGGCTCTGCGGGTTCCTGTGATCAGAAGGTCGCTGGTTTAAATTCCATGCCAACTGGACGTTGGCTGATCCTGTGCTCTAACCCCAAAACCTGTGTGTGTGTGTGTGTGTGTGTGTGTATATATATATATATATATATATATAGGGCCTCTCAAAAAGTCATTTTGGCCAAAAATCTTAAAGGCCCCACGGAAATGCTTGATTTGACTGCTGGTAAACACCACCGTCATCTGTGTGTCTCATAGACAGCAAGATGGGAAGTGTGAAAACTGTCCAATTTCACCATGAGCAGGAAAAAAAGTATCACTACTCTATTAAGTAATGACCAATTATGTGTTCACCTTATGCACTCATCTGCCGTGTCTTCTGGGCATCTAGGGCTGGGCTAATGCATCTAGCGTGTTACCATTTTGCACTTTTCACTTATGGTCCATTGAATTGCTATATGCATGTGCACATTACTGATGATACAATGCATTTTACTGCTGTGCCACAGTAGCACACCTAATGCAACATTCCAGCTTAAAATATACAGCATATGGGCTAAAATTCACATTGCCGTCCGTATTGAGTGCTCCCATCCCTTCCGTTGGTAAGTAACTGATATCCTGCTCGCCTCTCGGCCTCATTTATCATCCGCTGTCATAGCGCTTGTAGAGTTTTAATTATGCGGGGGCACTTTGTGAGCTGAGCTCCTTTATTAAACGCTGGGATCAACTCTGTTTGTTACAGCCCTTCACGGAGCCCAAAACAGAGCATTTGCTGCCCTAACTGACGGAAAGCGACTTCTGTGGCCACTGAAGCATTAATTCGAAGGATGAGCTGAATGCAAGGAAGAGAAAAACAACAGCCCAAAATAATATCGGGACATCAGAGTTCCAGCAGAGCCCTGGCAAAAGTATTAAAAAAGGCACATTAATATGCAAAGTCCTAACAAGTGCAGGAAGTAATACAATAAACTTATCATTATACTGTATGTGTAGGGAAAATTAAACGTGAAATGCAGTCTGATAATCTCTCAACAACCAGTAATTATTTGCACAATGCTTTGTTCACAGAGATTGCCTTATCGCTTTTAAACGGACTAACTCCTCCAGTCTCAAAAGGACTTATTTATTTATTTTCGGTCCAGATGGTCAATGGAGTAACAGTCAAAGGAGGTGAAGCTGTGTTTCTGGTCATGGGGTGGTATGGGGGGGGGGGTTGTTCTTTGTATTTCTGTTGAAAGTTCCCAGCCATCCCTGGGGTACTGCCAGTAGCTTCTTGGCCCCAAGGCTCACTTGGCGGACACGTTAGAGTCCAAAAAACCTGCACATACGAGATAAGAGGCCCAATTCGCGCTGTGGCATGAGAACCCGCCCGTGTGTTCAGGCCCGTCTGTTTCGGCTGCCTCTCCAGCAGCTGGTTGGGGTAGGCTTTGAGAACCGCAGAGTACAGTCAGTACAACTCAACACAGGAACCTGGCCATTACTGGAAAACACTGATGCACCAATGAGAGGGAATTAATGGCAGGATCAACACAAATTTGCTATGGTTGAAGTGAAAGGGAAAATTTTCAATAAAGGAAACCTCTTTTGCATTTTTTACAGAAAGTCTTTGAAAAACAATCAAAAAATAATTGCAATGAATCAAACCTTGTGTCTATTTACCAAAAATAAAGGCAAGAAATTTGGTCTATTCTGAAGTTTACATGGCAATACTACACATTTTTGACATTCATGAACAATTCATAGTTATGTACTAATAGAAAATCCAAGTGCCCAGAAGCCGAATTTCATCATAAGATATTCGTACAGGAATCTTCAACTCGAAATCGATTAGATGAAACTGAGGCAGAATAGTCAGGAAAGATCTCAAATGATGTTCTCTGACACCTCAGAAACCACACATGCAGAAAAAAAACACAACACAAAAACCATGGCTTGCCTTAAAATTAGGTCTTTATTATTGTTTGGTGATGGATGACTGCACTGGGAAACATTGCACTGCTAGAGGCTTAAATCCCCCAGAGTTCCAGGGGACATCCTTTTGTCAAGGATCTACTTAGAATAAAGAGTTCAAGAAAAATACAAAGAGCTGTAAGAAGATGGCACACCCTGTTCTGAGATTCTATATATAGATAATAAACAGTCCACACTCAGTATAATTTTCGCTCATATAATAAAGGGCCGAAATGTTTACTGAGTGCATTTAAAGACATGATATATATTTGCATTTTATTTTTTTAGCACGCACTTTTATCCAAAGCATTTTTTTTGTTTTGAGAAAGCAGGGGCAACTGAGGTTAAGGGCCCTGCTCAGGGGCCCAATGGTGACATCACTTTGATGACTCTGGGATTTGAGTCGGTGATTTTTTGATCCATGTCCTAAACCACTGAGCCACTTATTAAAGTTAGATATGTGCAACTTTTACAAATTAAGCCATTGATGAGCCAAGTCATTCTTGCTGGTCAGGTGTGTGAAATCAGGACAAGTCATATATGGTACAGGACCCCGGGGAGGCGGAGGAGAAGAAGGAGAAAACGATACATTGAACATGTGCATGTGTTTCTCATAAAAATGGAAAAGAAAAAGTGAGCAACTGTATATAATGTTGTTGTTATCTATGTTTGAGTTACCATCAAGCAAACACCCAACAGGGGTCCTTTTTAGGAAGTCCAGACAGACTTGCTGATTGTCTCCTGTATGGCGGTATTGATGGAAGCGATTTAGCTGAACATACTGAAATCACAGGGATGTAATTTCTTTCTATTTAATGCTTGTTTTATTACTGTTCAAAGAATTTGACCTCAGGAGAGTTGCTGTATGGAGAATGTTATAATTTAAGGCTTTAAGCTTCTAATCTTACATCATAAAAGAACTAATCAGCTGTGTATTTCTTTGTATAGACATATGTTTTTTAAAAAATAAAGGATAGAATATTTTACATATGGGGCAATTTGCTAAATGATTCAATTCTCCTTGTTGCCAGGTCTATTGAAGAATACGTCTGGCTGTCCGCTGCCAGCTTTGTAAAAGAAAAAAAAAAAGATTACCTTTTTAAGTTTGGGAAAGAAAGAAAAGTCTCGCCTCTGGCGGTGATTGAGTAATTCACCCAACTATTTTGAAATCCTAGTTTTTTTTTTAAGAATAGTCCAAAGATTTTGGCATTTTATATGGAAAAAATAACAATAAAGGAAATGCCAATAGAGAGGACCCTCATTATCATTGATAATGGTTGTGCTTGGCTCACAATCTCATTTATGATGTTTTGCTTCTTGATTAGAGAGTGTACTAAATGAATATGCAAGGCTCCAGAGCTAATCCGAGCGCTAAGCAAGGTTTATCCGCCTGTCGTCTTGAAATTCCCCCTCTCGCTAACGTCCAACCCCCTTATGGGTTGCCCATTAAACTCACCCTCATTGCGAAGTTTGGAAAGTTTATCAGGAGCAGAGCCAACTGTGAAACAGAAATTCATTTATCACATATAAGTTACAGACTTTAAATCCTAACCAGTCAGAAACTGTTTTGCAAATGTGGTTGAAATGAGTCTTTTCAACATTTTATATGTATTAGTTTCTATATATTTTGAAACACTGTTCATTACCCAATTAAAAAATTTATTTTATGTTTCATTTACATAATTTTTTGAACGATATAACTTTAGATGTGCATATTCCTGCTTAAAAACAAATGGACAAATAATCAGTGGTATATGTTTACTTTCCACAAGATTTCATATTTCTGACATTTGCATAATATATGGAAACGTTATGGAAATTGAATGCAGAGGTTAAGTACATTGCTTAAGGATACACCAAAAAGCCATTTCATGGGATTTGAACCTTTTCATTGGAAGCCTATTTTCCTGCAGAACATGCTACCCACTGACGTAGATCCCCTAAGTGCCGGGGCTTAGGAACTCCAGTCCTTGAGAGCCACAGTATGACAACTTTTATGGATACCTTCTGAATTAGCATGTCATTTACATTTGATATACCAGAGTGCGATGGCTTACTACTAAATTAATTACTTGAATAATAATAAAGAAATTAGGAACAAAGGAAGACTGTAAAACAGCAACTTCAAGACAACTCAAATTTACAACCCCTATCTAAGTGCATGTTTAACCTTTGCACTAAAACCCGATAATAATCATGACCAATAATAGATATATTAATAATATAACCCATCCAATTTTTCTTTACACGTTAATAATATGCTTAATTAAAACTATCTCGGTGACAATTACTGTTTATACATTACATGCTTAATGGCGCTTTTCAGCTGAGGAGATGGAGGTTTAAAGAATAAGCTCTGTCAGAAGTGCTTGCGGGCTCGCTGAAAGATGTGCCCAGATATGGCTCTCTGAAATGCAAAACTAGCTGTGCGTGCCGAGTGCTGGAGACATTCCAAGCAAGCTATGGTATAAACAAAACAACAAACAAATATCTTCAGTGCTTAAACATGTTTCTTTTGCCCCAAAGAATAAATGACAGCGAGACAATCCGGGAGCAAGATTTGTGACCAAAGGCGCAGCATCGCCTCGCTGCCCGCCAGCAAAACAACACCTTCATTACTGTAGCTTAAGGGAGGTTTGGACACTCTCAAGGGACCAGATAGCTCCTGATTTGCAAGATTCAGCGTGGAGCGCAATTAAAAAGCACTTTGGCAGGGAGCCGAGGGAAATGTTCTGCGCAAAGACATCTCAATGCACGGTGTAGAATAAAACCATAGTGGCTACTTGCCAAGCTAGTCAGTCAAACATGCAGCATGCATGCAACACCTACTGCAATGACTAAGCTAAGTTCATCTTGAGGACAGATATGGAAAAGAAGCAACAAATATTATCACTCCCATCCATCAGGCTTCTACAGTACAGGGTCACAGTGAGACTCAACCTATCCCTGGATACAAAAGGCACAAGGTAGTCTATTGTAGGGAGCTGTGTAAATATTATAGCAGATATAATATGTATTGATGCCAATATCATATTTTTCCATTTCCTGAATAACAGCAAATACATATCACCCATACTACACAAGATTTATTACGGAGTGTTTTCTTTTACAGACAACATACAAAATGACTTCATCATCCAGTGTCTGAATCTGAACCTGAGGAATACGGATGCGTGATTTGACAGTCAAATGACATTTGAGTGTGTTGTTTTTTAGCCTTTACTATAGCAGACATTAATAAACAGCGGCCTGTCATGCTCGGCATTCCTGCCCCCTCGTTCTGTCCCCAGTCTGGCTCCAAAGAGCCACACCTGTTACTTATTTGTCCTGCCTTTTGTTTCAGCCCTCATGTGACTCACTCCAGCTGCCTCTCGTCTGCTCCCTCGTTAGTCGTGTATAAAGTGCCTCCCTGTCTTGTGCTCCCCAGTCCAGTCATTGATGTTGTGACCTGCGTGTGGCCTGTGCTGGGTTATTGCACTTGCTCCTTGGCTCCCCATTCTGGCCTCTTGTGGTCTGTTTCAGTGTGCCCTTTTTGATGTGATTTATACCAATAATGCCCCTTCTGATTTTCCCGATGCTTGCATTTGCCTCTCTCCATGCCTTGATGCAACAGCCTTTGATCTATATAAAGGGCAAATACCTGGAGTATAAGATGTCATGCAATTTGAGTAAAATAGTTCTATAAAACCAGAAAAAAACAAGAAACTATAATAATAAATAATGGTTTGTGTGCTTAGACAAGTAGCTAACCTGTGTGCATTGTACCAGGGTGATACACTGAAGGGCACACATGAGGGTTAAGGACAGATAATGTTTGCATCTGTTGTATGAATCATATTAGCTTTATTTGGTCATCTCAAGTAGTCAGATGAGTTGCACGTTTTCACAATAGTGAAAATACAGTCATGGTGTCTTATGACTTGGCTATTACATGCATTTTAATTAGAGATGAACCAACCGACCGGCCAAGGACTGGAATCGGCTGATTTTCAGCGAGTTCGGCCCGAACAGTCTCATGAATTTCCGATACCGAACCGGTATTACGCATGCGCCCCACATCATACGCACAGCGGCGCAGGAAATAGCCTCACAACCGCGCGCGAGTTCATACTTTACACTTTCCGCGTGCGCTTTCTTGCGCTGCTGGTCTGGAGACGGTCGTCCACACAGCAGCTTGTGTTCATACTAGAGACGCGATTGGTCGCGGTCGGCGCATGCGTACTGCAATGACATTCCTCCTGACCAGCAGAGGGCAGATGTGGTCTCCTAGCTCTGAATGAAGCTTACGCAAAAGCAGGATGAGAGACGGTTTATAACCGCAAGTTTCAAATTTTCTCTGGTTTTTAAAACTATAAACATAACTTTCTTTTGTAAAATTACTTAGCTGATGTCGGCTTTGTACATTAAATACGTTTAATTTTTACCTCTGCCCGATCACGTTTCTTGTTGAAAGTACTATTCGTAACGTGTCGTTAGCGTGGAGGCTCGTCACTGTGACGTCACAAAGACTGCAACTTGTAATACATAAAATGCCAAAGTAAACCGTGGGGGAAGCACCACGAAGATGTGGTGAAACGTCGAAGATAAACTTTAAACTGGTTATTAAACATATACTAGATAATCTTGAAAAGGAATAATCATTGTAATTGCAAAGCTAGCTAAGTTTTTTTTCCTATGACAGAGTAAAAATGTTTTAGCGAAACTTGATCCTGCGCTATAATGATCGCACACTCTGAAGGTATGAAAAAGCCTGATCTTAATCTAGCTTACTATTAGTGTAAGAATTGTATGTGCATTACATGCAGTGTTGGTATTAATAATATTACCCTGCAGCTATTATTATTTGGAAGAGAATAGTACGTTTAATGTTTATTTGGAGGTTTGTAACTTACGGACTTTTTTATTTTAAGCCAAGTAAAACAGAGAAAAAGGTCAATGCCGTGTTATCTGGTGAATTTAAACATACTAAATGATATAAGTAACTGGCATTTGTTATTTAAATCTGGTGCACCTGCTCTTGTTTGGTAAAGTAAAATGTCAGATAAAGTTGGGTGTACAGCAACCCATTTTCATTTATTTCATTTATTTGTACCTCTTTCCAGTCACTGGGCACTTTATTTTGAGACTTGTTTAAATGAGAGAAGATCCTGTAACTTCGTGCAGTTTGAGGTAAATTGTGAAGTGTAACAATTTCTTTTATTATGGAAATAAAATTTTGCATTGAAGAAAAGTTGATTCTTGTCTGTATATGCTGTCAATGATAGTTAGAAAGAAAATTGGAATCGGCAAAAATCGGTATCGGAAGGTCACGCTGGCAAAAACCAGAAACCGGAATCGGCTAAGAAAACTGCAATCGGTGCCTCTCTAACTTTAACCTGAGTGTGTATGAAAGAATCTTACACCTTGGTTAACATTGTATAGTCATGCGCCGCATAACGATGTTTGGGTCAACGATGGATCGCATATACGACGGTGGTCCCATAAGATTATAATAGAGATTAAATATTCCTATCGAATAGAGACATAGTAGCTGTCATAGTAGCGTAATGCATTGCTCACGTGCTTGTGATGATGCTGGTGTAAACAAACCTACTGCATTACTGGTCATATAAACCTTTTACACATACAATTATGTACAGTACATAATGATAACTACGTTACTGTTACTGTATTTACTATACTGTGCTTTTATCATTATTTTAGAGTGTACTCTTTCTACTTATACAACAAAGGTTACTGAAGCCTAGGTGTGTAATAGGGTATACCATCTAGGTTTGTGTAAGTACACTGTATGATGTCCGCACATGATGAAATCGCCCTAACGATGCATTCCTCAGAATGCATCCCGCCATTAAGCAACACTTGACTGTATGTGCACAGCACCAGGGGTGGTGTGCGAATCCTACCTCTGGCTCCGTATGTAGCCTATGTATGTTCTGCCTGTCTTTAAGTAGGTTTACACTAAGTACTCCGGTTTCTTCCCACCTTATCGTTAGATGACTTAGTGAGCCTACATGACTGGGTACCCTGACGGCACATCCTGGATGGCTCCTGCCTCACTGTCAGCCTAAACAGGATAGGCGGCTATGGAAAATGGATGACTCTTTACTTAAAGACAGCAGAGATGGTATAACATCTCAATTTCTTAACCGGCACGGGAAAATGCATGTCTTTATACATACTAACCCCAATATCTAAATTAACTGAAAAATAATAGGATACTGGAATTGTTTTAGTCTTAACACTTTAACTTAACACACTTAACACTAACAACTTTTGATTGCTGCTCTAAGCTTTGTTTTTGAAATGACATCTACAGTACAGCAAGTCATGAGATAGAACCTGCATATGCTGAACAGACTGTATCATAATGGTAGAACAGCAAGACTGTAGGACAGGGCTAAGCAACTTGCCATCCTCAAGGTCCAAGTCCTGCTGATTTCTCAGCTACCCTTCACCTGTGAACCAGGTGTGAAGCTTCTGGCCAATCAGAATCAGTAATGATTAAACTAACTACATAGGGAGAACTGAAAACACGGCCTGGATTTGGAATCGAGGGCCAGCGTTGAATAGCCCTGCTGTAGGCTGTAGTCAAGACAGGCTCCATATGCGATGACAAATAGCCCCATGTGACATGGCGACACATAGACAGAACGTGGACTTTCATTGGGCTAAAGGGTTAACAAATAATGGAAAAGAACAAAAACAAAAGAACACAAGCCATTTTAGCTTGAGCACAATTTTCATGCAACGGGAAACAACACAGGGTTTTGGAATTCCCGAAGAAAAAAGGCTGTGCCAAACAGCTAAAAAACTAAAGTACTAGACGGTCTGTGTAATGTGGTCCCTATATATTTATGCAACGTTACTTGGTATAAATAGAAAATTATGACACCTAAGTGAAGTGTGCCGCATCCTGTGATTATTCTGTGCACTTAGTGTCAAACTCAGATACATTTCAAAGTAGGAATTATAATAATAGACTAATGTTAGGCCATCAGGCGAGTTTAATAAAACATTTTATTGCATTCTCTAAAGTTAGCAAAATAGCTTTCTTTTGGTAACTTTAGATGTTTCATTTTAAGTATTAGTATTTTGAATTTGAATATAACATGGAAAAGTATATTATACCATTTTATTATCAAGTGCAATTTCTTTGCAAGGTACTGCAGAGGGCTAGACAGTGATTATAATAGAGATATATTAATGTCTGACAAACAAGATGCCGAAAAGTCCTTTTTTAGATGCCAGGTAAAATTAGCACAGAAGATACTATATCTGTGCATACATTCGCTGAAGAAAAAGCTTGTTCTTTCCAGAGTAATTACTGATTCCGGAGAAATCGTCCTGCTTAAACCTGATCAAGGCACCAGAATATAAACTAGGTTATTAGCTCCACATCCAGATCTCATACAGTTTAAACCTCTGCGACACAGACAAATAACCTCGTCCATGAACGGGAAGACAAACAAATACAGTCTCAACAGGGACAAAGTAAAACAAAGTTCCTACTTAAACCTAATAAATTTTGTTCCACTTTTTCCTAAAAGACCAAACAGACATCTGGCAGCGACCTCATTTGGGTCTTTCGTGTTGTGTGCTCCCCCCCCCCTCCCAATTTCTTTCTTTATTAAGTTCCAGATTAGAAGACGCTGGATAGTAAATAAATAATGAATTAGTCTTGTGCAGCTGCGGCCAGCGTAGGATCTGTCAGCAAACCGTGAGGCACAGCACATCTTTATTAAGTGGAATAAAGTCCCTGCCAAGCTTAGCTGCCTGGGAGACGAGACTGTCAGAACTCGGGAAAGGCCGTGTCTTCTCATGTGGCATCTCTGATGTAATTACGAGATGAGCGCTACTGATCAAACAATATAAAGCCATTGACAGTAAGGGAAAGCGAGGGGCGTTGTGTGCTTTACTTCATCAGGCCTGGTGCTTAAAATATTAAGCACTGACTTACCCTAAGGCACCTGCGGTGTATTGCTTAAGGGGATGGACTGACAACAAAGAAAGAATACATATCCCTGAGGAGAAAAGCAGTTTCACCGATTTACCTGCTGATGCAGATAAATAGATATATAAATGCATAACATTATAAGCTATGCAAACTAATCTTCAATAATGTATTTGCATAAATTGATTATACAGCAATATTTATAATCTTGAATAATTTCTAATTTCTATAGTAAAATAAAATGTTTTACACAGAAAACATTTACCAAGTACACATCAGCTGAGATTAAGATGCACTTGCTTACAAATACCCAATACTTCAACAATAATTCTTTGGCAAGAATTATGCTGCATTACAGTATTTGTGATGGGAGATGGCAAAATAGAAAACAATTGTTGGTATAAATCTTTAAGGCTTTTAACAGAAATGTTGCATTTGAACTTTGACAGTGTCATGTTTCACTCATGTGTTCGTACCGCTTTCAATTATGAGAAAAGGATTAAGTTCTTAAATGTGAATTTTTCAAACTCCTCACCAGCTGGTCTCCAGCAATAGAAGATCCACTGCATACAGGCAGAACTAAGAGGGTTTTAAAGGACTTCCAAGGTCAAGCTTATTAATATACATTTGTCTGGGCAATTTCTTCCACTTTGTTTTCCGAACTAGCGGCTTGAGCTAAAGGAATCGGAATTATAAAAAAGCCAGAACAATGTTTTGCATATCCATTTTTATTCTGCAGGCGAATGGAGCTGGATAATGGTGAATAACATTGAATTTTATAGTCAATGGCAGTGTATTGTTCAAGAACTTGCAAAATTACTAAAAATGTAAAGTAAAAGATACAGTTGAACAATGACTTATACCACAGAAAGTGTTAAAAGTAATATGAAGATTACGTTTTTTTGTAACAGAATAATATGAAATGTAATTTTATTCATTTCAGCAAAAAGTCTAAAAAAAATACTGATAACACTTAAAGTAGTCATCACAATGCATAATGGATAACTTCATGATGCATTAAAATGCATTCATAAAGTATTATATATACATCTCTGTAACTCTGTAAAAAAGCATAACACATTATAACCATGTTTATTATGCATTATGAATGCTCTATGAAGCTCTCATCTATAATACATTATAGATACCTTCATAATGCATTATAATGGTCAGTATAAGCCATTATAATGTATTATGAAGGTATTTATAGTGTATTATAGATGAGAGCTTCATAGAGCATTCATAAGGAACAATAAACATGGTTATAATGTGTTATGGCTTTTTATAAATAATTATAGCCATGTTTATAATACTTCCTGGATGCATTATAATGCATTATGACGGTATCTATAATGCATTATACATGAGTGCTTTAAGTGTTATTAAAATTCTTTTAAAATGATAACAGAAAAATATTAATAGGCTGCAAATTTGTCAGTGCTTTACCCCATTGCTGATTAATTTTATACTGTAACTAGCACTCTAATCCTGTCCTTGTTAGCTGAAAGTTACTGTTAATGTGGGAGAGCGGGTACGACTAGGGCATAACACCGGCAACAATTGTTGAACGGGTCAGTTGTTGAAAGGACTTATAACACATTTAAAAAAAGTCAGATAACAGATGTGACTTTTTCGATAATGCGCAAAAACTCCCTGTCACATTTAAAGCCCAAGGGTGCTATTTTCTCAAGTTCCTTGGCGTTGTGTCATTTTTATAAGAATGAAAAAAAATCATCGGTCTCCCCAACACTGAGAACAAAAGGCCTTTCACTTTGTGATTAATTCCCTCTAACTGTTCATCAAGGGTCAACATAGGCCACTGCGCACGGAGAGCCAGCTGGATATCAACGTACACGGATGCCCAGAACATTGCAAACGAGCAGATCTTCCATTACACGTTCTTATGCTGTAGCTCAACTGAGTACATAAATCTGCACGCATGTTTCGGTATGCGCCTGAGAGCCCTGCATATAAATACGCTATCAGCATGCCTCTCCAGCGCAGTGTCAGTCTAGTTTCTCTGTATGTGTGCGCCATGCGCGTTCAAGCGTGTGCACATGTGGCTGCGTGCCATCGCTTGTCATTGACAGGACAGGTGCTGTTAGCGTCGGGGGTTTGTTAAGCGTGAGGTTCTGTTGGGTATCTGGTCTTAGTTTACCTCCGGACTCCTTAGGTGGTTTTTGGCTGAGACGAACTAACGTGCGGGTGGGCTGCTGTAGCTCGTACATGGAGCTCTTCTCAAGGGCAGCCGCGGCCAGATGTGCGCTCTGTCTGAGGCTGGGGCTCCTGCCGGGATCAGACATGGGCTATAAGGGGGAAAAGAATACCTTAACTATTATCCCTTTTTCTTTTATTTCTGGAATACATTTTCTGTTTCTGTATCTGGTCTGAAACCAGGACATAGGAGAGCCGTACTCTTATTTTCTGTACGAGCTGTCCAGAATTGTAACGTACAGTCTTGACTCGGTGAAATATTATTGGCATCGATCGCTATGGCAGATGTACAGCATGCCAGTTGGAGAACATCCTATGGCGATACACAGGACCGGCTTTGTTAATAAAATAAAAGCAGGTTAAATCATGTTACATAATTACTGGGATGGGGGATGGGGGCGGGATATAGGCATGCCTAAATCAGCAAGGCTGTTCAACGGCCCGTGACTATCATTGATCCTGCATGCCAGAAGAATGATACCTGATTATGAAGGAAGGGATAGATCCTAAATTAGAAATATTCCATAGTAACGATCTCAGAAATACCCCCATACTTACCAGCTTTCTTACAGTTGAAGTCTCCCATAGACAGAGCTGTCCAGCTGTATTTAACTTTCACCGATCAGTTTTCTGCCGTGGCGTATAAATAGTTCATGCAGGACTTTTGCACCTCAGCTGAATAATTAAATAAAAAAAAAATATGAATGACAAACTGTGTCTAAAAACAGTCGATTGATGAGTCACAGTATAATCTAATGGGTAAATAATTTAACGAAGTTGAATGGACTGCACTGGATTGTTTTATCACCATCTAGTGGCACATTCTGTAGTACACTAATGGCTTTTAAAAACTTTATGTGATGTCATGGTAAATGGTGGCTAACGCTTATAAATTATTTTGGTGTCTTTTAATAATTATTAAGGAATTTAAACATTAATCAGTTATTAATATAAAACGAGACACATGCTGACTATGTGTTTTTCATGAGTGACATGGCAACAATTTCCATAAAATACACAAAAGAACGCAACGAGCAGAATAGTTAAGCAATGTCTTTATTTACAAAAAAGTAAATGAATTATCTGTACTTAATTTAATTAAAACAGCATGTTCATTTCTAAACTTATGAACTTGTAAATGTTTCCTCTTCTGAGAGGAAACTTTCGATTGTTTTCATGAGTTATTTCAGTTCCATAAACTACAGGAAGCAGTAAATAGACTACAGTTATGGCTGAAGACGGTTTTAAGTTCCGTTTCTGCTATTGTTCTTCCGGTTCACATGTAGGCCCTAAATCCGCCTAGCAACGTTGTGCTGAAGGGTGGTAGTGTTCATTTTTCATATGCTAATAAATCTTTTTGCTATAGGTTTGAGAAGTGTGAAATAATTATTTCAAAATGCCGCGGATTATGATCAAGGGGGGTGTTTGGAGGAACACCGAGGTATGTACATCTTTTCGATCGCTTTTGTAGCACACCTGCTTTCATCACATTGGCCGAGTTTGCTAACCGATTAGCTAGCTAGCTAGCTAAACGATGAGAAGCTATTGCCACTCTCTTGCATGTGTATTTAAATTATCGTGGTTCTTTAAGAACGACTGATTGCGTTTAATATGTTTGATTACTGTATTTAATGTGCCGTTTGCGAAATCGAGTGCATTAGCTATCTGCCAATCTCACAACAGTATCGTTTTCACAGCTAGTGCTTTTGCTGCATATGCACTCATCTGTGTTTTTGCTTTTTTTCGCCAACTCCTTAATTCCATCTGTCGAAGCGTGAATGCATTTGGGTTCTCAGTTAGAGACGTGTTAATCGTATAATTTTTCCAGTTGTGATTAAGATGCGCATTAACTTAACAGCTGTTACTCGTCCCCGCACTTTATTAATTTGACATTAGAGAGGGTAGAGAGGGTTCTTCAGAATGGTCATGGCAATATTGTTGTTGCTCAGACTCTGCTGTGGTTTATTGTTTATGCTACCAAACATGTTACATTTCATTACTATTCGTCTCCATGCACAAATCTTTTCTAGGATGAAATCCTTAAGGCGGCTGTTATGAAATATGGCAAAAACCAGTGGTCGCGAATTGCGTCGCTTCTGCACAGAAAGTCAGCCAAACAGTGTAAAGCCAGATGGTAAGTGTTTTAATAGCGGACCATACCTGCCATTGGGCATTGTACTGTACCAAATAACGAGTGTATCTGTCTAATACTGTCTGGCTGATGAGACCAAAATGGAGGTTCATTAGCATCCTGTCTTGCTTGCACAGTCTTCATCACATACTAGACCATGAAAATTTGATTTCTGGGGTAGTTATTCAATAGCTGAATCTAGGAATTTAAATCTTTTATTAGTCTTTATTGGCCCTGGGCCCTAATATCTCAGCTACTTTTTATCTAAAGTGTCTGCTGAATGAAATTAAATAGCTTATTTAGTATTTATTTCTAGATCTCACTTAGGATGAAATTGCAGTTCCAGTCTTTTGTAGACCTTTTCTAATCATTATAATACTTGTACATATCATCTTATCTGTTATTTGAGTTGTAAGGATTGACCGTGATGTTAAATTGTTACTGTGGTTCAGGTACGAGTGGCTTGACCCAAGCATCAAGAAGACTGAATGGTCCCGTGAGGAAGAGGAGAAACTGCTTCACTTGGCGAAGCTGATGCCCACACAGTGGAGGACCATCGCCCCTATAATCGGGAGGACCGCTGCCCAATGCTTGGAACACTATGAGTTTCTTCTGTGAGTATATAGCATTATGTGCTACTTAAAGACGCACTAGGTGCTCGTGCTGGATCTCAATTCAGGCACATTGTTCGTTAGGCATCCCCGTTGATGTGTAAGAGCTGCAGGATTTTACAGTGCTGGGCCCTTTTAAAATTGTTGAATCATCTAGTCAAGGCCAGATGAAGGGAACACGTCATCTGGAAGTAGTTTTAACAGTTCTTTTCAGAATTATAAGTTCTTTAACCATGTAATTTATATGGATCAGTGTGGACATTCCTTTCTTTATCTTTTCTTGGTAGCAGAATATATATTGTAGTTTTTAAAAACATCTTCATTATTGCTGTCACTTGTTTGGAATCTTTTAAAGAGTAGTTTACTGTTAAAAATTCGACTTGAAGCACGATCTAGCCATGGTTTCTTTTCAGTGTGCAATCAGTAGACATTTATCTCCTTTTGGATGATTAATGGATGTATTGAGGTTAAGTGGTTATCTCGACATGTGCTGATGAGCCTCGTGGTCTGTTTCAGAGACAAAGCCGCCCAGAGGGACAATGAGGAAGACGGGGCTGATGACCCTCGCAAACTCAAACCTGGAGAGATCGATCCCAACCCGGAGACCAAGCCGGCCAGGCCTGACCCCGTGGATATGGATGAAGGCAAATTACAGTGTTACACTGACTTGAATCAGGAAAATCACATTTATGTGCTGTATTATTAAGTGGTTGAAAGTTCAGGTCCAGAAGGTACAGATTCAGACCAAGTTTTTGTTTCAACCAACCAGTTCAAAACCCTGTGACTGTGACTCTTTATACTCAACTGGTTGGTTGAAACAAAACCTTGGTCTGAATCTGTACCTTCTGGACCTGAACTTTCCACCTCTGGTTCTTTTCAAACCAATTGGTTATTAATACTTTTGAACAGACATTAACATGTTTGGAGCTGTACTTATTCACACGGTTGGTTTAATATTTTAGTCCGTTTTAATTTTTCTTAGAGATATCATAAATTATCCAGAACACTTTACCACATGTTCCGTCTGTTCTCATTTTGTTAGCATTGAATCTGATGTGCCAGATGGTCTGTTATGCTTGAATGGTACAGATTGCATTGCTTGCCCGTGCTATTTTGAGTACCTGTCCTCTGTCTGAATCAATCTTTTTTTTTTCTCAGATGAGCTGGAGATGCTGTCAGAGGCCAGAGCTCGCTTGGCCAACACCCAGGGCAAGAAGGCCAAGCGGAAAGCCAGGGAGAAGCAGTTGGAGGAGGCCAGGTCTGTGCCTGGGTGTTAATGTGGGAGCCTTGTAATGAAAATCAAACGTTGAATACGGCAGTTAATAATATGTGATGTTTGTGCTAGTAATGGGGAAGCATCTTGCATAACTTAGAGATCGTTTTTAATAATTAGTTGTTAATATTCAGTACTGGTTGAAGCCCATGTGGTACCATAGGAAAGCTTCGCTGCCGATACCCCCATCTGAGATAAAGAGAAATTGCCTTCCTAAGTTAGCACAACCCCTCAGAAGATGATAAATCCTTTATTTGCCACTTGCTCAAGTACAGGTACGTTGTAATGCTATTCTTCGCCAACCCCATCTTGCTCTCCATAGCTTGGGGGCATGGTCACAGTGCAGGGTCTGCCAATGTGTGGCGTCCCTGGGGCTGGGGGTTAAGGGCCTTGCTCGAGGGACCACAGACACGTGACTGTCCTGCCCAAGCCAGTGCTTGAACCAGTGATCTTCCGATCAAGGACACAGAGATTTAGCCTGCTGGGCCACTCACTGCCCTAGGCTCTGTGTTGCCTAATGAGTTGACTGGCACTATTAATTATATAAAGACATACTGCTTATCATAATGATTTAGCCCTTTTGTGTTTAAATAAATTACAACAATTGCAAAACTATGAATAAAATGTGGTGTAATTCAGAGGGAGGCCAATTCTGCAATAGGTTCTATTTGTTACTTGTTAGGTGTTCTGGGTAATTCTTGTCTTTGCCTTGTTTTATGCTGTTCTCAGTTGACCTGCTCAGTAGCTATTAAGTTTGCTTGTGAGCCGTGTTGGAACCACTGATGATGATCGTTCAGGTCTGCGTGCTATTAGGTGTTCCAGGAGGATCTTGACATTGTTGCTGCGTTCTCCTCCATAGGCGCCTGGCCGCCCTCCAGAAGCGCCGCGAGCTGCGGGCTGCCGGTATCGACATCCAGAAAAAGAGGAAGAAGAAGAGGGGTGTGGACTACAACGCCGAGATCCCCTTCGAGAAGAAGCCGGCGCTGGGCTTTTACGATACCTCCATGGAGAATTACGACGCTCTGGAGCCCAACTTCAAAAGGCTCCGCCAGCAACACTTGGACGGGGAGCTCAGGAGGTGTGTGAGCAAGGGATGGGGAAATTAGACACCAAAGAATCAAGAAAGGAGTGCAGCAATGTGGTGGTGTGTAGCTCAGCAAGCCAAATTCCAGTCAGCAGAATGAAGTCATTGTTGGGATTCTGAACAAGATCCTTAATCCCAATTTCTCTAGAGTCACTGGCTGACCCTGCTTTCTGAAAATACACAGTACATTGCTTTTGGATAAGTGTTTGCTAAGTAAAAGTAGTGCAGGATACTTACCATGATTTATAAATGGTGGCAGGAGATTTGCATATGGAAGATAATTTATAGAATATTTAAATTCTGAAAAGGGTTTTGTGCGTGCAAATTATGTCTTGATTGCCAGGATGAATGTTTTACCAAGAACTATTTTGGCAAACTGATACACAGTCGTCATTTGGTGACCTCGGTGATGTCATTCTCACATCCCCACCCTAGTGAGAGGGAGGAAAGGGAGCGTAAAAAGGACAAGCAGAAGATCAAGAAGAAGAAGGAATCTGACCTCCCGTCAGCCATCCTGCAGACCAGTGGGGTGTCGGAGTTCACCAAGAAGAGGAGCAAGCTGGTCCTTCCCGCTCCACAGGTGTGCTGAATATGCACAGGGGTGTTTCTGTTTACTTGGCAGACTATATCTTTTAATTCATCTGAATGTAGTTCATATGCCATTATATACATTTACTCATGCATCTGTGTAAGATATAAACATTGGTTGTTTTTTTTATTTACATAGGTATATAGTGTAAGTATAGAGAATAATTAGCTTATTATGCATTAGGTGCAGTGGAATTTACTTAAGTTGTCATGTGCATCCAAAAGAAATTGCAACCTGTCAATTGTCCTATCTCCTGTCAGACTGTACACTGCGTATCAGTTTTGCTTTACTGATATTTTGAGTGTTTAAAAATATAACGTCTATATCTAGGACTGTCGCAATCATGCCGCGATGAAATCACGATTATATATATGATGGGTAAAACATTTCTCCGGAAGCCGGCTTTTTGGTACTATACAGGCGTTTACTGACGCTGACAATTTGTGTAGTGTGGCTAAAATATTAATGACATGCGTATTGTGACGCCGAAAAGTCAGTAATCTGTAAAAATTCGTCGTATCCTTATGTTTATTAAATTCGGTTAGCGGAGCACGCCACATGCCATCCCTTTGGTAAGTGATGGAAGTGATAAGCACTGAAGTGGCGGTGAAGAAAGCGACAGCTCAGAGGCCAAAACATATTTTGAAAAAGTAGATATTTTGGATAAATTATAGTAAAATGATGTTGGGGGTGTGGTGGTAGTTTCTGCAGTTTAATTTTTGCAGTCTGACACGTTTATAAAACATAAGGATATGCTGAATTTATACAGACTACTGACTTTTGGCGGGATACACATCTCATTAAAATTTTAGGCATACTACTAATCTAGTTACCAAATTTTAGGCATAAGTAAACGTCTATATAGTACCGAAAAGCCGGAATCTGAACAAATGTTTCACCAGTCATCTAAAGCCCTGGTGATTATTGTGTATGTGCCATATAATCGCAATTACATCGCAACATGATTGCGACAGCCCTACCTATATCATGATATATATGTAGATCACAGAAGCTCCTTTATCCCGTTTAGTGGTTTTCAGTTTCCCAGAATCTCCTGGTGGTACAAGAGTGAATGGTTTGATGAAGGTGAAATGACCCCCTAGCCCTGAGTGCTGGCTGTGAAAAATGCAGCATGACATTGCTCGTGCTCTTGCAGCAGTACATTTATCAGACGCTTTTGTCCAAAGCAACGTACAAGTGAGGATTAGAGAGCAGGGTCAGAGAGTTTCCCCAGAGAAATTAGGGTTAAGGGCCTTGCTCAAGGTCCCAATGGTGAAATCATTCTACCAGCCATGGGATTCAAACTGGCGACCTTCTGTTCAAGGGCACAGGAGTCCTAACCCAATGGGCCAAACTCACTGCGTGAATCTTTTTTGCTAGGTGTGAACCTTAAACCTTCAGGTTAAGTTCTTGGCACCCTATTAACCATGCCTCTCTGCCTTGGTAGACCTTGAGCTTGACAATGTTTTATTACATGTAGGAGACAGCTGGTGTTGGTGAAAAATTAGCTGACTGTATTCTGTACGGGCGTGTGCTTGAACTCAGATCTCCGACTCGGAGCTGGAGGAGGTGGTGAAGCTGGGCCAAGCCAGCGAGATTGCCCGGCAGACTGCGGAAGAGTCTGGAATCACCAACTCCGCATCCAGTGCACTGCTGTCAGAGTACAACGTCACCAACAACACCATGGCCCTCCGCACACCCAAGACCCCAGCAGCACAGGACAAGATACTCCAAGTCAGTTCAGCCTCCTCCCATGCTTATATGATCCTTTTCCACACTCAGTAATTATATGAAGTATAAACTTGCTGTGTAGCGATCACTTCAAACGGGGCCTTTTCCTTTAGGGCTATGCATAAGTAAATACTGCAATGTGACACTTCCAACAGGAAGCCCAGAATCTGATGGCCTTAACCAATGTGGACACGCCCCTCAAAGGTGGCTTAAACACCCCCCTCCATGAAAGCGACTTCTCTGGGGTCACCCCCCAGAGACAGGTGGTGCAGACGCCAAACACGGTCCTCGCCACACCTTTCCGGTACGTGTTTTCTAGAAATATAGTGCTAGTATGTGAACAAGGTGTGAAATACTGCCCCACAGAGGCAAAACATAGTAACTGCATGTTTTATTAAAATTGGAGTTATGACTGAAATGGGGTTCCTTAGGTTCTGTTTTCTTAAAACAATCTCAATTCAGCAATGCTCAGTTTTGAAGAAAACTGTTTGAGAATTACAGCAACTATGGAATCCACACTAAAGCCAAGGCAAAACATCTTTTTTTTTCCTCTATATCAGGATAGTTACTGTGTTTTGCCTTCATGGAGCAGAATATTGTTCTGCTACTCCTCGTTTAGCGACTGAATTCTATGGCAACGATGAGGTCGTTAAGCAAAATGGTCGCTAAATGAAAAACACGGAGGCCCAGGCATGACCATAACCCCACTTTACTGCAGCCGTCCATACTTAATTTCTTTTATCCTTCACGAAGCGGATATTTTTTTACCAACATTTTGTATGTTCTACTTAAAAATGTCACTCCAGGGTGCGTTGTTCTCAGGTGTATGAAATTTAGTCACAAATGCACACAGTGGTTTTTTTTTAATTAACGTTGTATTTCTGAATGGTCCCCAACCGAGTTAATTGCTAAATGGGGTTGGTTGTAATAGTTGCCATTATTGCATTGATTGAGTGAATCAGTTTGTTTTGTTGTGTTTTGCAAAGAACCCCAAGTCATCCATCAGAAGGCATGACCCCACAGGGTGGGCTTACACCAAAATCTACCATAGGAGTCACACCCCTAAGGACCCCCTTACGAGACAAACTTAACATCAACGCAGAGGATGGGACGATGGACTACTCTGATCCAGCGTACTCCAAACATCTGGTGAGTGTAGTGGACCAGCCCCTAGTATCAACCCACTGAGGTTGAGGCTGTTGACTGTAAGAGTCTTGAGGTCAAATTCTATTTGCTCGATTTGAAAGCCCGCGGTAAATGTTACTGTTTTTTTTCCATAACTAAAATATCCCACAGCAAAAAGAATCACGTGAACAGCTGAAGCTAGGCCTGATGGCGCTACCCTTACCCAAGAACGACTTTGAGATTGTCCTGCCAGAGAACGCAGAGAAGGAACTGGAAGAGCAGGACGTGGATGAGAGCTTTGTGGAGGACTCTGCTGAAATTGAGCTCCGCAAACAGGTTGGTGGGTTATTAGTCAGGATTTTAAAACCTGTATAACTCAGTATAACCTGTATAACTCAGTTTTAACCTGCTGTAAGAGTATAGTGAGTGTTCATTTGGGGGGTGTATTTAATTAACTGGTATAATTTATTAATGCATGAACTCCAAAAACGCAGTTATCTTTCCTTCCTAACAGGACACTTAGTGTGTCTCTATGTTCTGATAACTATTAAACTTAATTTTTCTTCCCTGGCTCTTTGCTGGTGCATGCAATTAGGGTTTTATTAAATATCTTTCCTTGAGAAGCTATTTCTGTGTCAAATATCTTTGCGTATGAATCCTAATACGCAAGGCACTCGCGGTGTCTGCTGCTTGAACAGGCTGTGAGAGATGCTGAGCGTGAGAAGGAGCTGAAACAGAGGCACATCGCAGTACAGAGGGATTTACCAAGGCCTTCAGACGTGAGTTCAGCTATCTTGTTAATTAACGTTAATTATACAGACCTGCACACACAAGCCATTGAGGTGTTTTGTTTTATAATGCGTCTGATTGTACTAAATTCTTGTATGCTCATATAAAAACAAGGTCAACGAGACGATTCTGAGGCCCCTGAACATTGAACCTCCGCTGACGGAGCTTCAGCAGGCGGAGGAGCTCATCAAACGGGAGATGATCACTATGCTTCACTACGACAGCCTGCATAACCCCTACGCAGACGCCCTGCTCAAGAAGGGCAAGGCCGCTGGCTCGAGCTCCAGCAGTGCTGAGCACATAGCCTACCTGGATAAATCCCCGTACGAGAAGGTCTCCGAGGAGGACCTCCGAAAGGTCAGCCTGACGTGTGGAGAATGTTATGAGATTTGACCTTCAGCTTATTACTGGTTGTCATCCTAAGTTTGTCCTGTAGGGGGCAGCCACAGAATTACCTCATGTATGCCGTATAAAGAGAGACTGCAAAAGTACATAATAAGCATTTTTAATAAATGTAATTATGAGTAGCTGGTAATTAATCATTTAATCAGTAATCATGTTATTTTAATGAACTTTATTCATTAATATAGTCACAAAAATACCAACATTATACTTCCCTGTTTGGAACCCAATGGTGCTGTTACTAATTTCTAGCTAAATATAATGTTTTCCCTTCCTTGAGCGTCAGGTTTTGCTTATGTCAACTGAGCGGCGAGCTGATTGACAATTTTGTCCGCTATCTTCGCGTGCTAGGCGGACGAGCTTCTGGCTCAGGAGATGGAGGTCGTCAAGCATGGCATGGGCCACGGAGACCTGTCCATCGAGGCTTACAACCAGGTGTGGGAGGAATGCTACAGCCAAGTCCTCTACCTGGCCGGGCAGAGCCGCTACACGAGAGCCAACCTGGCCAGCAAGAAGGATAGGATCGAGTCCCTGGACAAGAAGCTGGAGGTAAGAGATGGAATGTAATGAACGGCAAGGGATACTCAGCATTGTTAAACGCTGGTCGTCATTCAAAGTTTGTCCTGTAGGGGGCAGCATTGATTCATTTGTGATGATTTTTTTTTGGACGCTTATTTTCAGTTTTGCAGGACATCTTAAGATTGTTGAGCAAAGGCTAGTTGAAGATGCAGTAATATTAATATAAGTTACGGTTATTTTTTGATGTGGGTTATTGATTACAGTACTAACACAATACAGTATCCCCTTCGCGTAACATAATTTACACAGTGCTGTGATACAGCCATTGTTAATCATATCTAAGTGATATGTGATCATGGAATATGGATGGGAATATTGCTAATTGTATTTGGTACAGAGTCTTGGTGAGAAGAATTGAGATGTTTGCATTACCAGATGGAAATGCTAACTATTAACAATATAGTTTAGTAATACTTATTCTCTGGAGCTTGTGTAGTTCTGTACAGTGTAAAACATGAAATCCAAAAGTGCTGCTGTATAGTTTTGTTCCGGGGGAACCAGAACCTTCAGTTAATAGAGGGAATGAGTCACAAAGGATGCATTTGTGTGACGTTCCTTGGCTGGAGATGCCGGAAGGCCTCTCGGACTATTTACACAGCAGTCCCTTTGGAAACACGGTGGAGCCGGCAGGCGAGCAAGCGGGTGGGTGGATTTGGGCAGCGGCATGCAATGTGGGCTCTCAGGGTCTACCACCACTTTATTCATGAAGGGGGGGGGTGCGATTAACGACATTTACTATTGTGGCGGCAGAATGCCACATTTACAGAGCTGGACCCCTGAAACGCAGCCTCCTGCATTTTTGCGGGGTTGTGGGTGTTAGAGGTGTCAGTACTGGGGGGGACCTTGCTGCACTAACCGCTAATGTACCAGCACAACCACAAAAAATGCACAGGGGTTACAGTCAAGAGCATTAACAGTTTAGGCAAAGCCTTCCGGTGGTGGGGGAGCTTATGAGTACGTTATTTTGCTGGTATTACAGGAAAACAAATGGTTTGTTTTATGGCCTGGACACCATTTCCCACCCCCCAAGCTCTCTCTGTCATATGCTTGATTTTCTGTTTTCAAGGACACGAAAGCTTTGAGGTGGCCAGTTAGGATGTTGTTGGTGAAACTGACCATTCCTTACCGGAATACTCGTAGGGGGCAATAATTCCAGTAAGAAAACAGGCCCATTATGGGAAATGCTTGCTTGTCTCTCCCCCCCCCCCAACACTGTGCATTATGTTTGGGCTTTCATGTATTGACATTGGAGCTGCAAAGTTCCTTTTTTCCGTTCATATTTTTGTTTTAACTGGCTGTTCTTTCATAAGTCACAGGTAGTTGTAAAGTTATAGTATTTGAAAGTCAGTCATGCAGAGGAGTAATTAGTGGCCATTTTCCCCCTCTATCTGTACTCCTGATCTGCTTTTTGCTTCTGAATTGCTACTCTTTGCAGGATATTATGATGGCAGTTTTGAAATTTTACAAAAAAGGTTTGTACATCCAACTCTGAAACTGTTATTTAAATAATCTATGTTTTCCCCAGAATAAGTACGCGGAATTTGATGCAAAGGTATTTGGTATCAGCTCCGACTGTTTATATGAGAAGACCAGTTATGGAATTGATTTAATGAATTTTTAGCTATGCCTTCCTGTCCTTTCCAGACCAAACCTAAAAAATTAATACACCCATAACAATGAAAGAAACTGGTTGTACTTAACTGGTGTTCTTTTCTCTTGCTGTGTGTTATAGTGTAGGCTCTGTTCTGAGTTTTCTTTTGAGTTTTAAGTGCAAGTGCATGTTGCCGCTGTTATTAATTATTGTATTTCCCGGACAGGGAATACATATGGTTTTTGAAACAGTTGTCTTGCCACAGTAAAGATTAGATGAGGTTGTGCCCATAGCTTCTGTGATAGGTTCTGCATCCCCCCATGACCCTGGATAGGCCAAGTAGGTAGAGGATATGGATGGATGGATGGATGGATGAGATAAGGGATGTCCAATTAATATATTCTAGCTCTGACAGCAAATAATTGTTATTGTTGTTGTTGTTTTGTTTTGTTTGGCAAATTAAAAAATTAAAATGATGTACTGACCTGGAATGCTATACATTTTCCTTGCCTATAGATAAACCGAGGCCATATGACAGCAGAAGCCAAGAGAGCAGCAAAGATGGAGAAGAAGCTGAAGATCCTGCTGGGAGGTTACCAGTCCAGGGCCATGGGGCTGGTGAAGCAGCTGAGTGACCTGGGAGACCAGGTGGAGCAGGCCGTGGTGGAGCTCCGCACCTTCCAGGAGCTGAAGAAGCAGGAGGACCTGGCCATCCCACGCAGGCAGGAGGTGAACGACCACCGGCTTTCATATTATGGTTTTTATGACACGCCCGTTGGCTGCTTGTTAATTCTAGTACTTCTCCTGTGGGCACATATTCCCAGAGGCTTCTGGGAAAGGTACAAGTAGAAATCATCTAAGACACCGATAAAGCAAGAGTGGGTGGATTGTGGAAATGGGCAGAATTTGTCGTACACGGGCCAAGTTCAGCATAGACATAATAAATACCAGGTGAAAATTGACCCGTCAGCATTCAAGACGTTTCGCAAGACAGGTATGGCTGCTTGGCCCACCGCTCTGTTCCTTCTACGCGGAGAGCGTGTGGGCTCCGTCAGCAAAAAAGGAGGAAGCGAAGAGGACAAATGACATGCCCTGTATTTATTTCCATTGTCAGGCTCTCCGGGAGGACGTGCAGAGACAGCAGGAGAGAGAGAGGGAACTCCAACAGAGGTTTGCAGACTTGCTCCTGGAGAAGGAGACCCTTCTGTCTTCCAAGTTTTAAAATAGGACTTCAGATCCGCCGGGGCCCTTGTTCTGCGCTGGCTGTTCCCAGACAGTCTCCCTTCAGCGTTGGCATTGTGGCTGTAATGAAATGCTTCAACAGAAAGAAGGGGGGGGGGGAATCCACAATTTTTGGTCCTTGACCAGCTGTTGCTTTCGAATTGATTCCACACGTTTCCTCACTGAGTACGTGTCGATTTGTAGAGATGGTCATTTTTCTTCTCCAAGCTATTTTACGCGGCATGATAGTCTACATGTTGAATTACGTGCATACCAATACTTAGGAGGAACACGTGAAAGTGTTTCGCCAGATGGTTTGACAAACCTTTGAGCTGAATCTGTATGATAAACTTTTTTTTTTTTTTAAACTCAGGACTTGTTTTGCATATCCTGTGTATGTGTTTAAGTGCCCTGCCTACTTGTGTGGTGTCCGCCTCAGAGCTGTCATTCCTGCCATCTGCAACAGTGTCAAATGTAAACTCAAATTTTAGTTATATGCCCTAAAGTTTTTTTCCCCTTTTAAAACATGTTCTTTGCTTTCAAATCCTGAACCTAGAATGTATTGATGATATCTGGGAAATAAATTGTATTTGACTTGCCAGTCTCCTTTGTCCAGTATATTATGTTTAGCAGATGCTTTTAAGCATAGTGAAGTATAGATGAGAGTAGGGGCAGACACACCTTTAACCCCAATTGCTCCAGGAACTAACTACTGACCTTCTACTCCAGACCAAAGTGTCAACTAACTGCTCCATCTATCTTCCTGCAACCACTGGTCCTGTTCAGGGTAGTTGGGGGTGTGCAGGCTATGGGTGTGTGTGTATACACACACGCACACTTTTTTTTGGACCATGAGGAGGAACTAGAGTACCCTGGGGAGAACATGTAAACTCCACACACATGGAACCCAGGCAGAGACTTGAACCCTGGTCCCAGAGGTGCTAACCACTGCACCACCATGCTACCCCCCACCAACCACCCACATCTTATACACTAAATACCTGTGGGATTTATGATGTCAGTGAAGTTTTGTCCTTCTAGTTCTCTAAGGTAGGTAGCAGGGAACAGAAAGAATTTTCTGTGGGGTGGCATGGTGGTCAGCGCTGTTGCCTCACACCTGTGGGACCTGGGTTCAAGTCTCCATCAGGGCTCCATGTGTGGAGATTGTATGTTCTCCCTGTGCCGTTTCCTCCAGGTACTCTGATTTCTGCCAACAGTCCAAAAATAGGCTGAGGCTAATTGGAATTACCAAACTGCTCGTAGATGCAAGTGGTAAATGAGCGTGGGGTTGGTGCCCCATGCTGGGTTATTCTCTGCCTTGTGCCCATAGCTTCTGGGATAGGCTCCAAACACCTGCAATCCTGAATAGGACAAGCAGGTACAAAGGGAGGGGGGATAGATGGATATTTAACAAAAAAAAAAAAACGCACACATTGACCACGTTGTTTGGTCAGTTGAGCATTGTTGCTACTATTGGAAAAAGACCCATTAATAGGTTTGTGATGCACCCCCCCCGCTCCCCACGCACACACAGCTGACATACTTCAGGAGGACAGAGGATGCTTTGTGAGATAATGAGCAATAGATCCCCGTGCGCCAAGCCGCCGACCGGCAGACACGGCCCTCCCTCCGAGCCAAACGAGGGTGGCAGCGGTCCAGTCGTTCGTGCGGCGCGACGGCGGTGAATCACTAGCGCGTTCGCATCTGGCGGCCTGATCGGCGCCCTGCGTCCGCACCAGGCTCTCCCACTGCGAGCGGGATGGTCAGACGTGCTGTGACATGACGGTCTCCGCTCAAATAATACTGCATTCTTTTATCTACTGAGGGATAGAGTAGGGGGGAAGCTAGATCATTAGTCACAGCATGTGAATAATTTATCAGCGATTCAGCAAAAAAAATAAAATAAAAAAAAAAAATCATCCGCAGTAAAGGAGAATAAGGGGAGGCCCCATTATTGCAGATTTAGCAGAACAGGGGGGCAAAAAAAAATTTTGAAACGGCATTAAAACTACGATGGTGCCCTTCAATCAAAAGGCAGTCAGGATACACCGGTTACGCACTGGCGAAGCCCTGAGGTTTTTCAGGGTCTTGAAGGGGGGAATGGCAGCGATCAAGAGGCTTGCTCTCCTCTAGCTGTCGGGGCCATTAAGAGCGCCTTTTACACACTTGGCACTAGATCATCGGGGGGTTTATTTTTCTCGATGGGAGAGGCGAATGTAGCAGCGCGGCGTCGCTCGTCTGTCCACCGCAGAGAGGTGGGGGTTATTTATGGGTCCGTTTGTGCATCGGCTGATTAAACCGTGATAGTTCCTGTTGGGGCCAAAACACTCTTCCTTCTGTGGACCATTTCCTGCGAGCGTTAAATATTACGAGGGGCTCCTGCCGATTCCCTTTGCTTTGCTCCGTTTTGTCTTAATGACATGTAACTTTTGGCCCGGTTCGTTCCATAGCCCATAAAACGTAGATGTCAGTGGACCATAATCCAACGATCCGGCAAAACTGGAAGTAAAAGTTAAAGCCCCCAAATCCTTGAATAAGTAGAAAAAAAAAAACATTTTCCAACTTCAACAAGAGGGGATTACTATACATGTGAAATCCATGCATCCATGCAACGTTAGCAAAAAAGACAAGGCAAAGGTAGCATATATCGAACACCTACAGACAGAAATAACAAAAATGGCCTGTATTATGTAAAATGAAAACCTAACTGGATCTCAAAAACATAAATCAGTTAGTTGAGCACTATTACAACACAATTAGCTTAATTTAGTAGCACAAGTAGTAATATTGTCCAAAGTAACTAAAACAAAGGTTACATGGTCTTATATTAAATCCAAAACATGACGGGTAGCAATACGCAATCCTTGTTGTTTTATGTGTAGAAGTTCCTGACACATTTCGGAGAATGCATCATATGATGAAACGTGAAATGAATGGAGATTGACCGATAAATTTGCTCCTTTACCCTAATGATCTGTAATTTATCTAGAGAATTTCTTATCTACAGCACACTCGTATGTATTTCAGAGTCACTGTGCGAGAAGGAAGGAAAAAAATATTTTGCATATTATAAATAAAACTCCTGGCCGCTCTATAAGGGCTATGTTTAGTGGGTAATACTATACCTGCTGGAGATCACAAATAGAAATGCAGGTCGGCAAAGACGATTTCATTTACCGCAACTCATGACAAAGTACCAATCACCCTAACCGAATCACTAAAAGGAGTCTCAGCGGAATATTAAATCAAACTGCCCAGCATTTCCCGCTAAATATAAACCAGTGTCACTTTTACGTTATTTATATGTGCCCTTCGTGTCTAGTAACTGGGTTAACAAAGCATTCCCTATACAAGCAAAACCAAGTCTATAGGCTACTCGCTGGGTCACGTGACCACTGGCTATAGAAGCATCAATACAAGGCTGGCTTTCTCTACATACTTCTACCCATCTCAAGCTAGTTAAATGTTGTTTTTAGGAGGAATGACTAAGTACGGTGGCAAATTCCAGGTGTCACCTTTTTGTCGTCTCCTGCCTAATTTTTATTTTCTTCACCATCAAGTTTAGTTTTAAAACTATTATTATTATTATTATTATTATTATTATTATTATTATTATATAAGAGAACAGCAATAACAACAGTCTAATGTATTGTAAGACATACATACATCATTCACAAACGCAATACAGACCCGCCAAAAATCTCCATTAAACTCCATATAAATGCCTTCTACAGGCATGCATTTGTTTGGCCAGTGTGAAGTAGCACGATGATTTATAGGTGATGCCAAGCAGGCAGCAGGTGAAACGGAAACTAAGGCTTTAGGTCGGACTTGACACTGGATCACATACAGTGGAACGATACGTTTCAGTGTTTAGATACCATGCTAATTTTATTTCTGCAAATGCATTCCAGTTTATAGGAACGTTGGATGTCAACCAGCTAAATATTTTTAGCAACTACCTTCCCACTTCAGCTAGCTACCCACTTCGGCAATGTAATTTAAATCACCATAAACAGCAGTGCAGAATAACACATTTTTCCAGTAGTTGTGAAGCCAGGCTGCCAGAGATGAAAGAACAGAGTTTAACCTGGCTTGGAAATCGCCAAGCTCTCAGATCTTAGCACAGCCACCACATATTGTGTGCCTGATGCTGTCGTAACCTGAAAAGTGCTACTTAGCTTTTTGATAGCCTAATACTAGTCTTAAAAACTGCATGTGAGTTATGAAACATGCCGACATCCACTGTCCCCTATATTGGCTAGTCACTTCTCAATGTGATTTTTGTAGAGGGCCAGTCATTAACATTTTTTTCACCAAGGAACAGAGGAATCGCTGATCCAAAATGTGGGTTTTAGAGTTCATTCAAGGACGCGGTGGGGCGGAAGATAGTCAATCGTGCTATTGTAGGGCCGGGTTTTTAGCGAGGGCACACTAGGAATGGACATGTTTGGAAAAAAACACAAACTTCAAGCACTCAACAGTATACACCGAGTCACATAAAAAACCACCTCAGAGCATATCAGTGAAAGCAGAACGCAAATCCTTTGTTAAACCTTAGGAAATATGCATTTCCCGAATTGCAACAATGGGGATTAGTAATATATTTAAATAGTGGGAATCATTTCAAGTTAAATTAAAAATTCAAATAAAAATTATTGTAATGCAATTAATGAAAAGCATCTGATATTTTTAAAGGTGTTCAGTGAATATGAAAAATCAGCTTGGAATATATCAGCTTAACATTAACCGAGGGAAAAATACTTTCCGGTCAGTGGATGCCAATATGGCCTCAGTGAAGTGTAAGTACCGCAGGTTTCGGTATTACACTGGCAAGCAAATAAATAAATGAATAAATAAAAATGTAAAAATGATAATATATGCGAGTGATTTATGCATTATATGGTCATGAGGAAAAAACGTACAAAGGCCTGTAACCCCTGATAGATGATCTAAAGTTGACGGAAATCAAGAGGTCATATCCAAAACGAGGTGGCCGTGAAAGGGGAGGGAAAAATGTCTGTAAATGCTCAGTAAATGTCTGCAACTTCAAAGTTTCACTGTTATATTTTCCCAGCTCTGTTTGCTGCTCTCAGCAATTACCCTCTGAGTCATGTATTTAAACATATCGCTCTGAAAGAGGCACATTCTCCATTTCTTCTTTTTTTACTGGCCTGGAAACAAAATATAATCCCTAGTTCATTTGAGTGACATCATCCATCATTAGGCTGTACAGAAAGGAAATTGTACATTTGCAGGCAGGAAATGAAAGCTTTAATCGATAGGACGGATCTATCCTTCACTTCCTTTATCCATCAGACCCACACAAGACTGAATAAACAGTGTAAACAGGAAGTCACAACAGGATATGAGCACTTCAGAGCGTATCGACGGCGGCTAATTACAAGTTTCTAAGGGTCCCCTGTCTAAATCATTCCACCAGATTCATCACAAGGCTGGGACCTTTGAGGCTGAAACCCTCAATGAATCTGAACGAGCCCCAAATGATTTGTTTAGCTCAGATATTTTAACAACCATGCTTTCATTTTGAGAATCGGGGCTAAGCCCCAGATGTCTTAAGATTTCAGCACTGGTCCTGCACTCCACTATAACAATATGTAAAATTTAGTGGTGTGTGTGTATACACATACAGAGACACATATGTGTGTGTGTGTGCGTGTGTTTGTGTATCCTACAGTAATTTAATTTCTGCATATACAGTGGAAACCACAGCATTACTATTACATTTAACTATTCAAAACATTAGTAGGTGGGACCTTCAAACGGCTTGTAGTGTTATAGAATATGAGAAATCTACTTCCAGATTACAATGGACTCGTGATACAGATATGAGTGAAAGCTTCTCATTCACATTAACAGCACGACGACTGGAGGATAATGTTTTCTCTGAAAATTCGATCCTCAAAAAGGCTGGCAAATGCTGAATAACGAATCGGGGCAGGGGTTTAGGCTAGAGTGTTGTGTGACATTTTTGTAGAACATACTTCAGAACATTGACACAAACAGGATAATATGTGCAGAGTTAAAAAATAAATAAACACATCAATGACACTGGTGTTTCAGAAGGCTGAAATAACATATTTACCATGCCCCAAAACAGAAAAGGAAATATCAGGGGAGCAGAAAAACTTTAATTGGGTATCATGGGTAACCAATATTCTCCAAAGTCAAAGTCAGTGTAAGGTTACAAGGCCTCACGTCAAATCCAAAACATGTTGGTATATTATAAGAATACAGCAGTATGTTCTGTGGGAGAAGTATGTCTGTGAAGTGTTCTCTCAGTGAGACTAAACTGAACACTTGCAGTGTTAATGTGCTGTTGCAGAATATCCCAGGGTTTGACCTTTAAAATCAAAGGGATTTTTTTTCCCCTAACTGTTCTTTTTCCTCAGACTTTGTGCTTTTTACAGTTCAAGTCTGCCAGTGACCTGTTTATCCCACTGTAAATTCTTCAGTGGAGGTTTTTAAAAATACAACAGAAAAAAGTGCACAAAGAAGTCTCGACTGTTCACTGATGTATTATTACAAAACCCTCAAGGGAGAAAGTATCTTGTTACAAATCAAATGTACTGCATTTGCCTCATTCCATATGCAGCTAAATAACTCGGGATGGAAATCTTTTGTCAAATAGAATAATTCAAACTGTTTCTGGAATTGAATTTGAGCGCCTGTAATTGCAAGTGGAGTCACAGGGATTTATGTGAAATGCTTTTAAGGATTCTTATGTTTTGTTCACCCCACACAACCCCTCTGTGACTGATCACTGGTGTAGTTCCATATTCTCTGGGGATAGAATATGAAACAGAAAAAAAGATTCTTTGCTATGCAGAAAATGTAACAATATACATTCATTTGAGGCAAATAAATTCCGCTAGAGAAATGTGCTTTTGTGCTTCTCCCAACGGAATGTTGAAAAAGGAGAAATAACTTTCCCCTTCTGTGGTTTAATCTTTACAATGCAAGTCCCTCTTTAACGAGCAATATGAAGTCCTTTATAAAAGTGCAACAAAACAATATTACAGTAATGATTACTATGTAAACAATTTTTATTTTTTTATTCATCTGACCGCAGATGTGTCACAGATTAAACAGCTATTAAAGATCTGTTAATCGTGTCTAGTAACAAAATATCAAAATATTGATCAATATAATAGGGGCTATTTATATAGAATGTATCCTCCCTGAAACCACCTCACAATAAAGCTAGGAAGATGAGGGAGAGGTTCATTTTAAATTTCTCAGCACTGCCCAGACAGTACCGGGGTCAGATTAATGGACAGGCTATCGCAGGCTTCAGACTAGGGCCCCAGCAAAATCAGGGGCCGGGGCCATTCCTCAGGAAAAATGGAAGAGTTCAGCTGTTGATCAATCTGCTGATGGTGTACTTGGGGGGGCGGGGGGACGGGGTTAGAGAAGTTAATCCTCCCCTGGACTTTACCATACAAGGATAGTTATGATCACATCACTTCTCTTGCAAAAAAAAAAAAAAAAAGTTGGAGACCTGGATCCCTCCCCTAGTGCCCGTCACATCCTTAGAAGGTGCTGTGGACGGTCAGCCAAGTTACTATGGCCACGGAGGAAGTCAGTGCACCGCAGTCAGCTAATAATACAGGGCTAAAGGTAACGTGGCACATAAGGACTGCTGATACTCCTCTTTTGTACACTTAGCTACTGATCTTCAACGGCTCCAACAAAATATCCTACTTTTGACAAAACGATTAGTTAAACAGAATATTAGAATAGTGACTTGGTCCAAATACAACCAAGGCTATTGTTGGACAGCTCCACCCTTGAGGTTTTGCAATGTAAAACTAACAAAGTCTTCAGCCCCGAAATCCTGGGATTTCCCCACTCCTGAATTGACCTTTTGGTTCAGGCCTATAACTCTGGTTTAAAATGTCTGAACTCCCCCATAACACTTTATGCACTTTCATTATACATATATGCAATAATGCTTAATTGCATCATGACCAACATGCATTCAGACAGAATTCCTCTAACCTCCTGCATTGGGCTTTCAGTGTGATGAAGCATTCTTAGCTCATTACCCAGGCAGCTCAATCACCATTTTAGCTAATCACACACTACGTAAATAATTTTGTCAGTATAAACTGGAATGATACTTATTGAAAAGGATAGTAATGGTTCATCATCTTAAAGCATTATCTTCATTAGCAGCTATATTTCAGATATATAAATATATTCTTTTAATTATTAAGTTCCTTCTACAACTGCTACATTCTATTTATGCTTATTACAAATGCTTTGTTAATTCTCTAAGTAAATCATTATCATATGGCATTTAACACACCACAAAAATACATACATATACACACATATATACATATGTATATATATATATATACATACATATATATATATACACATATACATACATATTATATATATACACACACACACAAACAAACCTCCTGGAATAATATATATGTTTAATTATATTTCTTTAAAAAAAGAAAGGGAAAAAAACTGTGAAAACAGGGGAGTTTGTTTTCTCAAGCCAAAGGGCCAGTGTTTAGTTTGGATACCAATGAATAACATATTATGTGGAGAGGAAATTAAAAATGCAGGCCTGTAATTTACAGAAGAGCAGAACAGATTTAAATGTCTGTTCTCTGCTTTGCTTCCAAGCTTCCAAATATGCCACAGCTGAATGAGAATGATTCGCCTTTTTTTTTTCTTTTTTCTGGGTTAGCCGTAACAAGGGAGTAAAAACTGCCAAGTGTCCAGCTGCCAGAAGGCGGTAGCCTAAGAAAG
Organism: Mormyrus iriodes; assembly: GCA_011763525.2. Taxonomy (NCBI): domain Eukaryota; kingdom Metazoa; phylum Chordata; class Actinopteri; order Osteoglossiformes; family Mormyridae; genus Mormyrus; species Mormyrus iriodes. The sequence continues at coordinate 19,179,919 of JAAGVU020000025.1, forward strand.
CGCACGGTTTATCAGATCCAAATGCTACATGCTAAACATTTTATTTCTGCTCCGAAACAATTTTCTGTGTTTAATTTAAAACAAATATAAGAATATACAATACGTGCACATCGTGGGGCTTTAACTACCATGTTATTTTTTTGTTGGTAAAAGTAAATGTTTCATATTATTATACCGGAATCCTTGTTTTCAGTTTCTGTCTGACTTTCATATTATTCTTTATAAATTGTTATAAAGGAAAAAAAGCTTTAAAGCCATTGGTAGTCCCAACCGTGCTTTTAAACAACACAATATAGCCTGGGAATGATGACAGAATCTGGCTCTCAGTTCCTTGTTTCTTGAGGCTCTTCTGACTGTTCCACAGAGGCAGGGGTTGTGGCTTCAGATATTCAGGTTCACTGGGAGTTGCCAGGGAGAATGCCAGCCGTCCCCTTTTCAGCCATCGTCGCTACATCACACACGCTGGGTTTCGGGTAGATGAGCAACAAACAAAGCTAAACAGAGGAAATCAGGTCTCTGCGACAGTGCCGTTGAAACTTGCAGATGGTAATTACAGGATAGACTATATTCTAAAAGTAGCTACCAGCTCAGCTACAGACTTAGACGTCTCACAACCAACTAGGCTATATATTCTAACAGTAGCTACCAGCTCAGCTAGACGTAGGCGTCTCACAACCAACTAGGCTATATATTCTAACAGTAGCTACCAGCTCAGCTAGACGTAGGCGTCTCACAACCAACTAGGC
>JAAGVU020000025.1:19186892-19202163 GCA_011763525.2 Mormyrus iriodes
TAGTTAAGTTCTCCCCAAACAAGCTTGATGGGCCGAATGGCCTCCTCTCGTTTGTACATTTCTTATGTTCTTATGTTTTTTAATACAATAAAAATGTAAACAAGAATTTTGTCTGTTCTCCAAAAAGTTACTGATATCTTGTTGGATGACTAGATAAACTGTGCTTTGGTTCCCAAACCTCTCCCCTGGGGCAACTCAGCCATTCAATGTGTTTGTTCAATTTCTCCACTAGTTCAATTAATTTTTAACTTAGTTTGTTAAATAACTCAATGGTGTATTGATTAGCCAAACAAGGTGGGGTAGGCAAAAAAATACATGGATGGAGGGGACGGTTGCTGAAAATACTGTGGTGATATTAGGAAAGGTTTTGAAATGGCTAAGCTGACACAATTTGACAGACAATGTCATAATTTCACACCAAAATGAAGATCATTTAAATATCAGTTTCTGTGACCGCCTAATACATTTGCACAGGTAATGAATTTTAAATAAATTTGACATTGGTCTATTTCCTGGGAACTCTGGAGTTCTGTTAGTCCATTCTGTCTGGTCCTGACATTTTTTTGTACCAACTCTCTTACAAACTATGCTCCGCTACACTTCCCGAAGTTGCAGACAGAAGTTGACTTTGTCATTGTGGTATGAAAAGTTATTTCCAGGATTCATGTTGCCATGTTCCTTTCTAGGGTGAAGTTATGGGAAATTGTGCCCACGTCGGGTAAATGAACTGGAGTGGAACATCAGCAGAGCATACCACCAACTTAGTGTAGAATCCTCCATCTTTACCGTCAACCAATCCATTCATAGGTCTCTCCAGCCTTATTTTATCTACTCAGTCACAAATCATTGTTTTAATAAAAAATACAAAATTTTATTTAATGAACTAATTCTGATCTACATCTTCCTATACTTTCATATAGTGTAAAGTAAATGCAGAAGCTAACAAAAGACAATGTGGTAAACCTCAAAAAAAAAAAAAAGACTTCAAAACAAATCAATTAGACTAAGAGCACTGATTATCACAACACGCTGTTGCTTTCTTCCCCTAAATTTTTAACGGAAAGTCTGCTAACATTCACTTTTTGCCCAGTTTTCTCCAGAAATAATGACAGCCTTTGAATAACGGCATTTGTCAAATGCAACATTTATCACAGAAATTGGAATAAGATTTGCCATAAATATACGGCGAATTTGGTCATTTGGAATTTATAAAAGATTCTGCATAAAGGATAACTTTTACATACAGACCTGCCAGTGCTGTACATTTTTTTTCTTAATATATATTCGGCAAAGCAATATGATGAGTTGCCTATGTCCCAGCACGGTGACTGCTAGCTAAACCGTTTCATATGTGGACGTTACACGAATGAAATATTCGATGTTTGCATGTGTGTCGTACTGTAGCTGCAGGACATCGAGAACATTCTTGACTGCGCTCAAGGCCCCATAAATCACGCATCCCAATCTCTGCCAAAGATCCTTCCTCAAAGGGAACGCCATCCGCGACGCACTCCGGGGGCGTACTTCATCACTCCGCGCCATGCTCTCGTCGTAAGAAGACAGCATCTGTCTCCACTTTTATTGCCAGCACTGTCTATATTTTAATTGCTGTCCTTCCAGACAGAAAGAAATTTCCTTGTGAGAAGCTCCCCATTCAGTTCTACTGTCTGAGTGACAGAAAGAACGAAACTTGTTTGTTATGTATAAAGCAGTATGTGTAGCAGATACTGCAGCATATATAAATATAACAGAGAAGCAGCAGTCTAATTTGACATATGAATTATTTTTCTATAATTAAGGCACCTCAAAAAAGTTTGAAGGATTCTTCCTTACCAAGCAGACTAAAATGAGGAAGGGGGGTGAATTCCCTTGTTATTCAGTCATGCTGCTTAGTTTCCTTGAACTTTGCTTATTTATTATAAAGTCAGTTGACGTTTATTTATTTAGCAGAGATTTTTGTCCAACACGACGGACAAGTGAGGATCAGATAGCAGCAGGGTTTTATGGACTCCCTGGAGCAATTGGGGTTAAGGGTCTTACTCAAGGGCCCAGATCACAATCCCACAGAGCCCTAACCCACTGCCCGATAGTGTGAAAGGGATAAAAATGTAGCTTCAAGAAGCTGCATGCATCTGCATCTTCACATGCAGATGAGGGTTGGGTTACCTGGTCACCAGGTTTGTGTGGGCAGCATTTCATTGTCCCCGACATAGATGCCGACCAGGACGATGTATTAATCTCGGACTCTCAGAGGCAACAGTCATCCTGTCAGCTCCAATTTAAAGCATTTGACCTTAAAACGATTCAGTCTGTCGATTCTTGGATGTGAGGGGACAAGCGGGGTAAGGATTAAAAATTGATCTGATAAGAATTCTAAAGATCATTGTCGTCATTCTTAAATATAAAACAAAGGAGAGATTAATAATTTAACAAAGAACACTAATGATTTTTTGCTTTAATATTTTTAAGTTAATTGTGTGATTTTTAAATATTTACTATTAATTAAAATTTTCAGGGGTAGAAAACCTTAAAAGTATATTTATGTCTATTATAATTAGTGCATTAAGAGTGTCAGAAAAGGTATTCTTAAAAAATACTGACTTGGCTAAAAACTTCCACTTGATAAGATTATGAGGAAGAAATTGTAGCAAGAGCATTATGGGAGATGTACCCCTATGTATCTGATAGGTACTTCCTGACTGGCAATTCTTTAGTCACCCCCCATTTTGGACATTTATTTGGACATTAGTCTTCTTTTCTGCTTTGTTTGCTCACAACTGTCAGCATGTGTTAAGCATGTGTGGCATCAAACCGACCCCACGAGAGGCACGTCCAGGTCTACTAACCACGGCAGGTTAGACGAGTAAGCAGATGTAAAGGACAAAAGCAGAGACAACATTCATAAAAAACAAAGATCTTGTGTCATGCTTTTGCTGGGTCTCAGACACAAAAAAAGGAAAGAGAAAAAGAAAAATGAAGATATTCTCACGTAAGGGAGTGCAATAGATGCTCTGCAGGCTTTTCAAAGCAGTGGACTGCCTCTGTGCAGCAATCAATCTGTGCTTAAGCAGAATTAAAAAGATAATTATAAACACAGCAAATGCAGTTAAATACATAACATTTTTAGTGTAAAAAAGGGCACTTTTAATTCATACGAGTTATGTCTGTAGTTGTCTTCTAGGATAGAGTGAAACGTTGGAAATTCTAAGGAAAAAACATGGGGAGAATATGGTTGAAAGGCAACAGATATGAAATGGTTATGGTTATGCTTGACTAATCTAATACACCTACATAGTGAAACCTCACCATAACTGCCATGCAGCTGATGGTATTTTTAAATTATGTGGTTTATAAGCTCTCCTCTGTTCAGTATCTGTAATTGGGTTTTGTTGTGTTAAAGCAATTCATGTTGCCGTTTTTTTAAATCTTTCTTTTCAAGTTGGAATGTTTAATATTATAGGCCTGCTTTCAGAGTCGCTGGAGCACGCCATATCTTTGATAGAGCACGGCCCAGCGATTTGAATATTTAATGCAGGAAATTACCAAGCGTACTCACGGCGGTGACGTGAAAGGAGCATTCTGCCATAAACTAACACATATGTGCGGCACAAGAGCAAAACTGCTGTTAACAACGAATCCCACCCCCCAAGCAGCTTTCAAAAGGCTCAGGGAGATTCCCGAGTGGCCCAGCCAAAGTACCCCCCCGAATCCACACTGTGGTTCAAGTCTGGGTCAGCTCAAGTCATTAACCAACTGCGATTGGGAACTCTGCTCTGGCCAATCGTGACTGGCATCACTCCATCAGGTAAAGAGCACCTGATGTGTGACAGGATCTACGCTTGATGCCAACTCCTATTCTGCTACCAGGGCCCATAGCACAATCAAGGTAAGGTCCTGGAAGAATGACTGTCCAGCTCCATCCAAGTACCCGGTTAGCTACTATTTATCAGCTGGTGGGTCGCAACCCAAAAGTGGGTCAAGGACCATCTTCATTTGGTCACAGAATGCACGGGAAAAAAAAAAATACATTTTTTTTCTAATCTCTGCCTTTTTTTCTGTTTTTAATAATGCATGAAAGCATTGCGCTACTGTTACTGATTTATGTTCTCTTTACTATTACTGCACTGTTTCTTTTGTCAGATAAATCTGAATCGACATTTTTAAATCTGGGTCTTGACTAGACGACCAAGAAAAAATGAAGGTCCTTTAGCAAAACCAGTCAAGAACTGCTGCTTTCAGCCGTAGCACTGCTTTGAAAACTAATAAAATATAGTTAAGAGCTGCTGGACATTAAACGGCTCAACGGTGCACAAGACATGCAGTAACAGTCACTGCACGTACACTCCACACACTGTCTAATTAACATCAGCACCATGTGCGTGCAAAACAGGTCAGGTTTGTTACATGAACATCACCCCTAATCTATTCCAATATCTGTCAAGACGGCAGACTGTCAGATCTGCTTCCAGACTGGGCTGCAGTTCATTTCATAATCTACCATATTGTCGTAGGAGAAGCATTCTTCCCTCCTGAACAAAGCTAGTGGCTCAGCATGAAGCTACCAAAACTCAGATGTAGTAGATTCCAGGCCAGAGTGTACCTTAGGAGAAAACAATGGAAATAAACTCCATATTGGAAAAGGTCTACTTTTAATAGCCTCGCACAAGTACACAAATCTCATCTACCAGAACAAATTTCTTTAGAAATTATGTTTTTGAGCTTTAATGTCATCGCTGGTGTTGTCACTCATAAATGATGTCACTTCCTATCAGCTTCCAGAGTATATCTCATCCTCCGTGCTTCAGCAACTTTTCAGAATTGCTCCCTAATGGGAATCGATGACTCCTGGGTGTAATTTATCAATGGTGAGAACATGGGACATTTGAAACAAGCGCTGCTCTGTTTAGTGCCCTGTAAGTCACTAACAGAGATACCCCCTGCAGGTAAGGACGCTGCAAGTCAGGGTTGTCCTTAAAAAGGTCAAATATTGCACTGTTACTCGTAAATTTTGTCATACATGTAGGAAAACTAAGGGAAACAATCAAAATTGACTCAGGAATACTGTTATGAATGGGGATACGCAGACATTATGCAAGATGTTTTAAAAGCCCCAGGAGAGTCAGCAAAGACTGCTGGCGTCTTTGTAGGACAGAAATCTGTACTTTTTTTTTTTTAATTATTATTTTGGCAAAGGATTCACCTCCAGTTAATACACCCACTGGTCAAACTTCATAGCAAACTTTATATACATTACAATTAACTAATAAACAGCAGCCCATACCCTATCTACACAGGGGCGCGCTCCTCATATTGTTAAAATTCACAACCCCACAATCCAAATTTCGTCTTTTTGCCATTTTCTGGCTTTACCCCACCACCACTAGGTGGTGTATTTGTTATGGATCTTGAGTACTCAAAGACTGATTGTAACAACATTTTACACATGAATAAAATTAAATGAATGCATTAGGAACATTATTTTTGCTCTTATGAAGAGGCTTATCAATATGTCTTTAAAGAAAAAAATTTTTCAAACCTTTTATCCATCCACCCATCCATCTTCTAACTGTTGGGTGTAGGGGGCGTGGAGCCGATCCCAGGCAGCACAGGGCACATGGCTGGGGTCACCCCTGTATAAGATGTCAGTCCATTGCAGGGCACTTAAATGCATATACTCATACATTACAGACATGAGATGCCGATTAGCCTAAGTGCACATTTTTGGACTGTGGGAGGAAACTGCAGTACCTGGAGAAGCCCGCGTAACATGGGAGAACATGCAAACTTCACAGACACAGGAGTGGTATTCAAACCTCTAACCCTGGAAATGTGAGGCAACAGTGATGACCACTGATACACCATGCCACCCAATTAAACCTTTAAACATAAAGCTAAATTCTGTAGCATAATTCATACAATATTATAGCCAACGCTAACTGAACTCAACAATATGTTATTCTACTGTTTGATACATAAGGACATTGTCCTGAATACACAACAAGAGGCTTTTGGATCCTGCCAAAGGGAAAGCGCTCCTTTTCTAAGTAGAAAGCAAATATCTACGCAGTGAGGGGAAAAAAATTAAAAACTGAACTTGAAGCCATTTTTGCAAAGTTGTATTTGATATCTTAAGACTGTTGAAAAACCTCAAAGTTGGGGGTTTTATTTTTGGAACCACAGCAAAACAGGAAAATTAGGTAATCAGATGCTTTATTTACATAGAGGTCTTTCTCTTCTACATATTTAAAGTAAATTGGAAATGAATTCACTTTCTTCCAATGTATTTTAAGTCTGCAATTTTCTTATTCAAAGAAACAGTGATTCAACTTTCAGAAAGTCTTACTGGAAAAATCCTTAGAGTGAAATACAGCATAAAATGTTTTAGTGAGTCAGACAACTGAGGATGCTATTATGTTGGACCTCAAGATTTTGGGTGAAAAAGTAACAAATGTTTTAATCTGGCAATAAAAAATGGTTTCATAGAAGAAACTGGAGCTTCAAAATTCTCTGCGCCTAACTACATCTCTTCATGTAGCGTGAGAAAAATGAAACAAGTGCCTAAGAATGCTTAATTGTGGCGTCGTCGGCTGCTTACATAATGTCTTGCATGAATGTCAGAGAATGTATGAAAGACATTGAGAATTTAATTGTCCGGTTTGTAAAACCGATCAGTCTTCTCACAATAGGGCCGAACGAGTGTTTTTTGTCATAAATCATAAGTGCAATTATTTTGTATCATAAATAGTCTAGGGAAATAAAACACTGGCTTTCCAAAAGTGCTCCCAAACCAGACTAATTACTATCAGGTGAGAAGCTTTCATTTAACTGCATGAAATCCAGCTAGTTCTATAATAAGAAAAATGATCAAATTATACATACATTTAGAGGTATACACTGTAAAGAAAAAATTCAGTACCAAAGCTGAAGTATAATTAAAGAATGTGGTTATTTGGAATAATTACAAGTTGCTTTTAATGACATTTTAAGCTAAAACTGAAAATAAAACAGATACTTGAGTAACCTCAAAAGCCGGTTACATATTTCACCAGAAATTTATTGAATGGGTGGTGAATCATTCATCTGTCATTTTATTATCATTTTCAACACTTTATAAATCAAAGAATACGGGAAGACTTGGTTTACAACACAGGACATAAGTATCAGAGAGTGCAGTGTAGACTCCGACAGGAAAGCCGAGGTTAGGTATCCAAAAAACAATAATACGGTTTGGTCAATGCTACATGCAAAGTGATTCTGCCACAGAATTTTTGTAGACTCTGTAGACTGTTTACAGGTATTATGTGTCTGCATGTAACCATCCATATGCAAACAAAAGTATATATTTTTGTGTGTTTATATGACAATGTTCCATAAAAATTACATGTCAGAGTCCCATAACTAATACAGCTGCAAGAATATTTTAAAATAACAAAACTAAAGTCAGGAAAGAAGGATCCTAATTTGCATCTTTAAATCAGAACAATAAAACACTTTTGGTTACGGGTCTCTGAAACAGAGTTAACACACGCGAACTCACATTAACTTAACCACTGCCACACGAAAAAAAAAAAAGTTACTTCTTGTAGCATGTCAATAATCATGGAGTCCCCAATAATGGGCTGCTGAATGGTTTTTCTGCGACAGGCACTAAACTGCCAAAGGGTCCCTGAAACTGAGAAAGGCTCCATCTGCCAGCGGCATTGAAGGGCTGCCAACTGCGGCAATACAGATCCGAGCCGAGGACGCCGTCACGGGCCGCATTCCTGTCGACCCACGCGGGCTCCGACACTTCCTTCCTCAATTAACCCGAGAGTGGGCCTGCTAAAGAACAAGGAAGAGGCAGATCGAGAAGAAAGCACAAACAAGGGGGCTTCAGGCCTGGTTACCACACATCCGTCCTCTGATGGTGGGATGAAAGGGGACAGGGAAGAAAACTAAACCTTCCCGGGGCAGAGCCTCTGTGCACTCTCTCCTGCACTCCCCCCACCCTGTCTGCTCCAGTCAGCAGGCCAGAAAAGTCATTCCGTTCCTACGGTAGACGCTCTGTGAGTGGGGGAGGGAGAGGGAGAGGGAGGGAGAGAGAGAGAGAGAGAGAAAGGATGAAAATCTGCTACCAATTATCACTTGAGCCCCACAGAGGCAAGGGGCAGGGCCGTTTTTTCCGGATTTGTAGACAACTCTGGCTGGAAAGTCAAATTTTGTGTTTCATCTGAACATTTCTGGTGGCGAGGGCTATAATCGGCAATTCTATTGATTAGCAGCGATTTTGGGTGGGGGGGGGGGTGCATTGGACTTCTCAATGTGGTTAACATGTGGCTTGCACTCATGCATGTTAAGCATTTACATATTTTAAAGTTGGAGCCAGATATATAAAATGGGGAAAAATGCATAATGAGGTGAGACAAGTCTCCTCTCGGAGTGCTGATCATTACTCTGATCCATCTATCAGCCTGTCCATCCATTTCCAACAGCCACTGATCCAGTCTGCGCCTTGGTGTAGTTTGGGAGCAGTGATGCAATGGTCTGTGGTTAACCTCTAAATCTGAGTGGTGTGATGCCAGCTCTGTGATTTTTTTTCCCCTTCATCAAATCAGATACAGAACTAAACAAACAGCAACAGTACTTGAAATGTGATCCATAAAACTAGAATCACAGTGTAACTACAGCAGAGATTATGGGAAAACATTAACAATAGAGAGCTTGACAGTACTTAATCGCTCTAAAGCACAAGAAGACAAAGCTAACTAAACAGGTAGAACAGTCAAAATAGTATTCAGGAAGACTAAATCATACCATCGACATTTTGTAATTATATATAAAAGATGATGACTCAAATTGGTGCTGGAACAGCATGATTGCCCAGTGTTTTTACAGTTGTTCTGAGTACCAGTTTAATTTTCAGAGATTTGAAACAGTGAATGTATCAATATTTTGGTATAAATGGTGTAAGTTTCATAGTATTCTTTTGAAAAGAAGAAAATGGTTAAAACTGGTAAAAATCATTATGGAGCATCTCATACTTCACCATGCAGAAATTAACTGCGATTCAGGCACACCTACAAAAAAAAACAAACAAAAAAAATACACACACACACACACACACACACACACACACATAACAGAAGTGTTTATATGCTACCCAAATAAATGAAAAATAAATACCCCTTCTCTGTTCGAGATAATAGCCACATTTAATGGCAGAAATGCTGTTATCTTACATCACCAAATTTGAAGGACATCCTCTTGAAAACACAGTGGTGTAAGAGTTTAGGGAGAACGTGGTGGGAAGTACCTTTCCACCCAGACAAATAAAACAAACAGAAAGGCACAAAATTGAATTTTTGCCTTGCTAAGTTTATAATATGTGGATTTTGCACAGGAAGCAACAACGATCCGTCTCGAGGAACAGTCCCCTCCTTGTTCAGGGATATATTTTAATTTAGACTACAGTCACATTAACCCCCCCCCCGACATTAATTATTTATACTTTGCGAGAGGGAAAAGGGGGAAAAAAAAAAACAAATTACTCTCATATGTGCAATTCTTTCCGCAGAGGAAGCAGAAATGATCCTCAAATACATTTTCCTAAAATACATCGCACATCTGTGAATGAAGGCTGGGCTTTCAAGTGGTATGCTACAATAGGGAATGCACGAGCACACTTGCCGGGAGAAGCCCACAAGATCAAAGGGAGCCTCAGTCGAAAAAACAGAGGACCGCGACACAGAATGACACAAGGATACGACATAAAACAGCAGCAGTTTTCAATTAGGCGGAAATACAGAGTTAGGCGGTTGTAGCGTCAGCTATGTCTATTTTTTCATTATTTATTTAATAACGATCCAAGCATCCACCGTCCCATGCAGCTATCCACCCAAACACATACGTTATATGGTGAGGTCAAGGGCTTATGGGCTATCCCGGGAACTACAAGGCGGATGATGGGGAATTGTTTTGGGATTGTTAGACCGTTGCCGACCACTGAAGTACACAACATAGCACATCAAGGCTAAATATACAGTCGCCGGCTCAATACCGAGCAGCTCGGCGATGGAAAAAAGCAAGAGCAGAAGCCCAGATACTGACTACATCCACATCGGAAACGTAAAGTTGGATTCATATTCTTATTCATAGAGAAAAAATAACGATTAAAGATGCACAATGCTGAAGGGAACACGCAAAGGACTGCCACTGCAAAAAGAACTTCTCTAAACCTCAAGGCACAAAACTGGCTCCAATTATATAAGACTACACTTGTGCATGTTCATTAGTCTTGCCTTCTTCCTTTTTGTACAGTTATATATTTCAAGGAAGTGTAAATTGCTCCCCCCCGACAAAAAGAATCAAAGGAGAATGTAACATTCCGGACAGCCACAAAGTCACACACTAGCATGGAGTGGGAGGTTCACAGTGCCACCCACAGTAACGCCCATTAGGTACTGCAGGCAGGCCAGGAATAACCCGGAAACAGGCGACTCATAAGACTGGGGTAGGACGTGGTGTTGTGCTGTCATTAAACTATTGCTCAATGGCTGCAGGGGGAAACCGAGGCGGCATGAGGGGGACACAACTCCAGATTTCCTCACAAAACAGCACAATAAAAAAGGGTACTTTAGCAGCAGCTGGGTATTACTACCTGTACATGCACCTCTCAAGCTACATAAAGTATATTCACCCATTACAACATAGCCTCAAAAATCAGTGCAGTTGTAGAAAAAAAAGAGGACAAGGGAACGTTGTTTTTAAGCTCGTTTTGGTGTATAATCCTCCTGGACTCTTTAGCATTGGACATGGCTGTTGTATGGCTGTTGATACAGGTCCTGATTCACAAAACAATACAAATTAAATGACAGGACAATGACATACAACTATTATAAACACAGCATACAATATGTATTATTAATGTAAACTGCTAAATCAATATCTTTAAAGGTACTGTCCGTGTGAGAAAGAAGGAAGTAAAACTGTCCCCCCCCCCTTTACTCCATCTCCAGTTGCATCACTGGCAGGAAGCGGGGAAGGAGGAAGAAACCAGTGAGGCCCAGAAGAAAGATGCTTATCACTGAAGGGGGTCACTGTGCCCCCACACGCGGCGAGCCGGAGCACACGGGAAAGGGGTACGGACACGCACTTCGAAATCTTACGACCTTACACATACGACGCGTCCCATACAAAGCGCCTCTGTTTTAAATCTTTTGGAGGCAGACCCGGTTCTAGACTGTATCAAATGGGGGGGCAATAAGAGATGTTGGTGGGTCGCATCTTTGGCTTTAGTGGGGAATGTGGAGCATTTGGTGGGGCATTGCCCCCCCGTGCCCCTGCCTAGAACCGGCCCTGTTTGGAGGTCAAGTGCCTTAAAACCTTTACTAAGGGGGCAGAGTGTGCCCCAGTGAGTTACGGCATTGCATTTGCAATCGGCAGGTCGCAGGTTCAAATCCCCAGGTCTCACCGTTGGGGCCTTGAGCAAGGCCCTTAACCCCCAGATGATCCAGGGATCATCTGACCCTGCCTTCTCAACTGGAAGTCGTTTTGGATAAAACGTTTGCTAAATATAAAAATGTTATGCAATGGTGCCAAAAACAGGAATCTGGATATGATCCATACAAACTTAAAATGAGCTCATGTTTATATTATGTATTTATATAATGTATTATATATTATGTTTATATTAAACTAGAATTTTGCATCATGTAAAGATGTGAACTGTATATAATATGCATCTTTGTTAAACAACAACAAAAAAAAACAAGTGCTTATTAATTTTGGCCGAAATCACAAAATTTATGACAAATGTGCTGGATTTAGTTTGGTATAAGGTGTGGCAGGACTCCTCTGCTTTATAAGCATAAGGTAATCTGGTCAACTAGAACTATAAAACTGGGGACGGTAACGATTAGAATAAAATAAAATACATGTTTTCAGTGACTCATCTATCCAATATGATGCACACTGACAGTTTTACTTGCGTACACTTAAATATGCAGTTTATATAAATCTCTGACTTGGGTAACAGGACAAACAAAAGCTGCATAGCTATGCAGGAAGCGCGGACTGACATATTGGCATGATCAGTGAAAGACCGAAATCTGTGGGGGGATAAGAACATGCCTGGCGGGGGTGGGGGCATTAGGAGGATAACACACACCATAAATGTTTGAGCGACTCATCCAAGTACCAAAAAGAGAAGAAGACTGGAAAAATGGCATGGAAATGCACTTATGCAGTGGCAATGGAAATAAACATGTTTCACGTTCCTGCATATTCATGAATGGGGGGGGGGATGCAGACTACCAGATGTGTGGATGAGAAGCAGTGAGGCATGTGTGCGGGCGTCACGTTTAACTCACAGAGCAGACTGCCAGCTTCCACCGACGACCAGCGAGGATAAACACAACGAGCGGGAGAGACCAGTAGTCTGAGGCCTGCTGGAACTGATCCAGGACCAGCTAATCGGAGTTTAGGGTCAGACACTCTCTACATTACTCTCTTTCACATGGCTCTGAATCATGCTCCATTTAAAAAATCGGCCTCTGAGGAAGTATGAGATATCCACTGATGAAGTATCAAAATGAATAATGCATATCGTCACAGGTGATACATTCATGAAGCCGTCATAAGCGTGTTGTGACTTCCATGTCGTGATGGCTTGCAATTGCTGCCAAGAATGTACAGAACTGTGAAGAAATTTTGGGCAGTCAAAGAAAATGTTTAAGGCTATTTATCCCGGTAGAAAGTACATATTTGCTCAGAATAAAAACAAAATTGAACATCAGAATACGTACAAATTTACAGTAACACAATAAAAAAACAGAAAAGAATTTGTTTTGTTCTCTAAAGTTTCTGATATCTTGTTGGATGGCTAGATGAACACTGCTTCAGTTCCCAAACCTCTCCTCAGGGGCATCCCAGTCATTCCATGTATTTGCTAAATTTCAATACCAGCTCAATTAATTAACTTAGTCAAATAACTCAATGAGGTATTGACTAACCAAACAAGGTGGGGTAGTGGTTGAGGAAAAAAAAATCCATTGGTGCATTGGATTGTTGCTATAAATAACAGGATATGTTCTGAAATGGCTAAATTGACACGCTGACAGACATCATAGTTTTACACCAACATGAATATGATTTAAACATCATTGACTGTCTAATTCTTTTACTCTGTGTCACAAGCTGTTATGAAGTATGATAGAGTAAACCACTGAAGCTTATGGCACATGCAATATGACGCTCAAGTCAATTCAAGTGTCCAACCTTCCATGACATCGAGCGTGACGCCAATGTCACAACTTCACGTTATGTCACGTCAGAAATGACTTCTGATACTACCGACGTTCAGGTTGCCAAGCGATGAAGAAGCACTTACAGCCAGAGAAGGGAGACCTAAGGTTCTGAAATCCACAGCGGGTGGGATTACTGAGTGCCGTCAATCAGTCATTGGTTTAACCTATTCTCCTTGGTTACTTTGTTGTTTCCCATTGGGTTAAATTGGGCAGTGACTGACAAAAGCACAGTAAATCCCTCTAGCCACACGCTAAAGCTCTTTCTCACGTCACTATTTACGCCAACAGTGACTTGAGAACTTATTTTAAACATGAAATTTCCAGCTACTCAGAGTAACAGGGGTGTAGCATGACTATAATGTCTGATGGTGAGGAAATGCCTCATTGACGGTGGTGGGGAAGATGACATGTTCTTCTGCTTTCGACATCAACAAGACATATTATTAGCATAGCACAGCTCTTTTGTTTTTTTCTGAAGAATGAGTTGATGTAACAGAATGGAAAATTCTACAGTAAATAAGGGCCAAAGATACATTAATGATGCTTGGAGGTGTACAGAGTGTAAGCAGGTTACTAAATGGAAAATTCAGTATGTGTGACATTGATATAAAAAAGTATTTCCTTTTATTTATAACTTAAGTTGGCTTTCTATATGCAACTACAGAATTTCAGAAAAGAAAAACATGTTTCTTTTGGTCTATTTTTTGCTCCATTAAATGTAATAATTTATTGTAGTCTGGAGGCAGAACTTCAGTTTTATAATTGTTTAAAATAGACAAATATGCCACACTGCAAAAAATGAGGCCTCCTCCAGTTACCAAAAGTAGTATCTCCATTCATATTGAAGCCCCTGATGGTCTGTGCGTCTGGAAAATCCATTCATGGATTAACACCAAGGTTCAGAAGAAACACATTAAAACCAGAGAAAAAGCACTGAGAAGGATGTTAGGACTGTTTCGAGTGGCAAGCTCGATAGCTACCACTGCGCTAATTTTCTCGGTCAAGGATACCACGGCTAATCGTAGAAAGAGGCTAGGATATCTATAACGCAAAATAAACCATATATGGTTCCATTTTTACTTTCTCCTCTCTCTGAGTAGCACAAGGCATAAAGATATGAAGAATGGAAGGCAATAAACACTCAGAATAGCACTCCAGCTCTCGGCGTCACTGGTAATAAAAGCCATGTTAACTGAGGCAAAGGAAACCACAAATACGGTTAGACACACAGCATTTGTGGCCAATATGAAACACTCATATCTATTAACACCACTTATTACACTCTTGGTTTTCCGAAGACATGGAATATTACCAGCCACGTCTTACTTAGTGCTTTATAATAATGTTATAACATTTCTTAATAATATTTAAAATATTGCACATTTATATTTGCTTTACCTCCACATTTCACAGATCCACACACACAGAGAACGTGCTTTTTAATCACGAAAAACACACGATGTGTAAATGGGGTGAAACGTGTTACATCAGTACTCTGCCTTTGTCTTCTATAGCCTATCGGAACAGGAAATAATGAACTGTATATAAGCAAATTTAACTAATCCAGTCGCCGCCAGGAGTATATCTTGTTATATTGTTATTAAACAAATTGTTCTGTGCCTATTCATAATCTCTTGCCATCTTCCCTCCTAATTATCCCTGAGATTTTTTGTAAAAAATGACTCAACTGAGAGGAGAAACTAAAACTGTATTTTCAGCACAATTAAAGTCATACCAAATTACTAATTATACTTATTAAAGTTAAATATGTGAAATTTAATACTTACCTTATACTTATATTATTTGAAAAGTTATACTTATTTCATTGCTATTGCTATGCCAGGAGTCTATTCCAGGTGGCACAGGGCTGGGGTACACCCTGAACGGGACGCCAGTCCATCACAGGGCACGGGGCTGGGGTACACCCTGAACGGGACGCCAGTCCATCACAGGGCACGGGGCTGGGGTACACCCTGAACGGGACGCCA
>JAAGVU020000025.1:19203468-19247691 GCA_011763525.2 Mormyrus iriodes
TGGGGGGGGGGGGGGGGGGGGGGGGGGGGGGGGGGGGGTGGGGGGGCCGCAGCCTATCCCGGAGGCTACGGATGCAAGGCAGGGAATAACCCAGGATGGGGCGCCACAACTTCACTCCCCACTTCCACAACCAGAAATCCCCCTTATTTTCTTGTGTTCCCCTTGTACTGCAGCCAACATGGCTATGTTTTGATAACGTTGCTCCCAGTTTTGTTAGCGATATCCCCAAAGAAAGTCTCTTTTCCTTCATCCCATTCCTGTGTGACTCACTTCAGTCAGCCATCTCACCTGAACAAATAAAATCTTACACTACACTGTTACAAGCATTCACCTATCCACACCACTGATGAATGTCTTACCTATTCCGCATAATCCACAAATCGCCTTTAATGCGGCTGGGAAAATCAAATAAGGCCGGTGGAATTTGTTTAAGATTAACTAGACCATCGCAGCATCAGATATAACTAATACACGACAATGCAGAATAAGATAATTTACTCTGTCATATGGAGGTTGACTCTAGGCTAATTTGATAATCTTTTTAAACAGGTGAGGCGAGGAATGCCCCAAAGCTAGCTAGCTAGACAATCAATCAAAAATGTTTAATAAGAATTATGCATTGCACTGATAAACTAAACTTAAATGCAATTTGTAATTGCGAACATAAAAAGAAAAAAAAATGTTGTTATTAAATAAATCTTGTGCATTTCCAAGACAAACAGAAAAGAAGTCTTACCGTCTAACAGTATTATGCCAGTTTTATGCAGAAAATTACACTAACCACAAATTACTCTCAACAATTCAAATATCTTAGCATTCGACCACTTTAAAATGGGCTTCAGTAAGATTATAAATATAACCTTTTTTTTTTTTTTACAGCTCTGTTATTACGTACTGAGAAGGGGGAGAGTGGGCCAATCTTATGGCTGTAGCGGCGGACAGCTTCTCTGATGTGGTCAGGCTGGATGGCACCACTTTGAGCCTCCATACCGCAGGCTGCCGCGCTCTGCAACAGACAAACACCAGAGATGGTTCCTAAATCAAAAACACAGCCCTCTGCTCTGTGCGAGGGGGTCCTCCAGTCACACATACACAATCACACATACACAGGCAGACACATGCGCAGGAGCGTGCGCAAGAAACAGCAGCTGGACCGTGAGTGCACACACGTTAGCAGGCAGGCTAAATGTGCGACAAAAGAAAAAGTCTGCAATGATGAAAAAAGGATCAAGTGCGCTGTCTGCACGGAATTAATCAGGAGATTTAATTTGCATACATTGAAGGGAGAAGAAAGCAGCAAAATATGCAAGATTCCTGTGATTTTAAGTATTACTGTGATTTCGCAATTATTAGCTAACTCACATCCAAAAAACATTGGGTAACGTTCAGATAATTATATCTTTCTAAACATATCGCAGGGGGGGAAAAACTCTTCTGATAAAGAAAGTTGAAGTAATAAGTATGAAGCCTTGGGCAGTCCTTATATATAAGGTTTCACAAGGAAGTGGAACCAAAGTATCTAATCCATATGTGACTGCACAAGTTAGCCCTGTCAGAATCGGGTCAGCGCAGATAAACATCTGGGCAACTAAAGCAGTTGCCTCCTCTGAGAGCAGTCAAGATGACGTCTACGGCGACGTAATCCAATTAAGCTATTCCACTTTGATAATTTAAACAAAAATTGTAATTGTCTGTTAGTTTATTACATTACTATAGTACATCTAAGGCTCTAATAAATTAAACCAACTGTGTGGGATTTCTAAACTGTGGAAGCGCTTTCTATCACAACGAGAAAACGTAAACCGAAACCTTATTTAATGATAAATGTGCATCAGTATGCATGTCGGTGGTTTTAGGTAAGATATTAAAATAAAAAGACCAAAGGTTTAAACTGATATGTGGTCCTCAAAAGGTAGCATGATAGCTACAAAACGAGCACATGCAGTAGATCAAACTAATGAGAAGTTTATATTAAAGGACGAGATCGTATTAATGGATTCCAAACCTTTTTACGTTTCCTTTGCTTGACCTTGCTGCTCCCATCCTGGACCAGCCCCCCATTGCCTTGGGCCATGGAGTAGAGTTTTCCCTGGTGGCCACCAGTGAGCGATGCGTTGGGGGTGGAAGGAGGAGTATTTTCCGGGGAATCTGGGTTGCTCTTCACAGTGACAGACCCCTGGAGAAGACACTGTACAATCAGCCCATCAATCATTCCAATCGCTTTTGATTTCTTTCCCCCATCTTCATAATCTTATGGACCACACCGACGAAAAACCAGACATGGACTGGGAGCACATTCGCAAAGTGGGATGGCTCACAATTATTCAGTTTACAAAACAATGGGCTTCGTTATAATAGTAAAAAGAAATTTTAGACCCCAGAAAAATTGCCTTAAGTACAAACCACCAGGACACAATTTCCAACTGTTCAAGAACCCGCAGGGTCAATCGGCCATGGCAACCTACAGATCGTACCCGTCTTGGGGACACTAAGACTAATCCTTACACGGTCTGGATGAGAAACAGCCCTGGGGTTATGGCCACAGAACTTGCAAGGACCTCAACCCACAGTGGCCTTGACTCGATTTGACCCAGGGAAGAAAGAAGCGGTTTTATGGTTTCAGTGACAGTGAAGATCCCCGAAGGAAGAGTTCCCGCAACACACCACCACCTACAGCAAACTTGGCCGGCCCGCTCGTGCAGAGTGCTTTAAACAGTGGGGATTTAATATTTTCCAGGGGATGCGCATGTTGAATAATGCATGTTGCCATCCAGACCGGCAACTCGGAAGATCGGAGAGGGGTGGCAATACCTCGGCTGTGGAATTGTGGTACTGGATGAAGGTGGCCGAAATGGCATGGCTGAACGGGTCTCCGGTTTTAGGGATCATATCTTGTTTAACCAGCAGTGCCAGGTCTACTAACTGAAACAGGAGATGAGAAACAGGAGGATGAAATGTGTAAATTCATTATACAGGCTCCTAGTGTTTATCCCCATAATGCTTTTGACATAATAGCGGTTTCAAGTGAGCAACAGACTGGTTTTCTGGAAAATTCAAAATTCTCAAAACATAACAAACCGATTCAGTAACACATAATAATAACAAGGCATGCTTGCCAAGAGAAATAATAAATAAAGGTATATTTGTAAAGTATTATGATCAGTTCCTCAAAAATATACTGTATATCAGTAATTCCTTCCACAATATTGTGATTTTATTTGATGGTTTACTTTTCTAATAAAAATTAGATTACCAAGATGCTTTTGTGCTTTCCCTGTCAAAATATTATCTTATAATATCAAAATATTATCAAATTAGCCTCTCCCCAATCCTTCAGATGTTCATAACTTCTTTTCCATGTCATTAGGAATCACTGGTAAGCACAGCTAACCTCAAATTAACCTTATAAGTTCACTGAGGAAAATAAAAGACCATGACTGTATGGGGTCCCCCCCAGGGTTCAGCAGGGGCAGCCATAATGTGGTTTTACCTGAGCCACAGTCTCGTATGCCAAATATGACAGGATTTCCATGGAAACCGCGTTGGGCTTTACCTCCATGCTACTGCAGTCCAGCCATTCACGGAATTTGGAAGCTTTTTTGGCTGAAAACCCACAAAGCAGAATTCTTCGTGAGAAATGGCCAGAAAACAAAACTTTCAGTATTGTGTACAATGTTTAGAAAATTACTCTCTACGGTTGCTATAAGGCATAATCAAATTTCAGAACGACCGAATGTAGACGTGGGATTTATAATCTGGTTTTACAGCGATATGCGATAAAACAGAACTGTTGTTAAAACGAGCACTACCTTTCAAAAAAAATGATTCAATGGATAACGCTTATCGAAAGCCAACATTAAAACGCAAACCAAACCATGTGAAAATAAGCACAGGGAGCTACTTGTGAATGGTATCCATGCAAAGATTAGAAAAGCCATAAATTTCATCATTTCTAGGTTCATCACACGTAAAGCATAACTCAAATGCATTAGCATACTCTATACGCCTGATATGAGCTCTCCCACTTGGCTGAGAGTAACGACTGAAAATGTAATTCCAGTTTCCGTTGATGGATCCGAGCAGACGATGTGATTTTCTAACTTACTCGTACTTCCTCTTAACAGCGTTTCTTTAGACTTTCGGCACGGATACGGTGCGTTCAGCCTCCCGCAGGAGGAAAGCAGGGGCCGCGTGCGATCAAACTCATAAATTTACATCCCGTCACTGGGTCGGCCGCTCCCCCGGATGGGCTGGCGAGGCCTAAGGTCTGTCAGCGTGTCATTACAGCAGGAATGCGGCTCTGCGGCCCAGCTCCGCCGTGTTGCGGTGCCGCCACCAGGCCCCAGACGAGGCCCTCTGAGGAACGGATCCCGCGCCACAGCTAAACTGAGATATTCACGCTCGGCATTGTGCTGATGCATGATAACATCTGGGCTGCTGGACGGATTATCATACTTACTACTCCAGGGTCCTCATTCTAAATAGCTCTGGAATCCCGTTCAAATTTACAGCTATACATTTTATGTATATAAATGAAATAAAGTCTACAAAAAACTTCATCGTAAGTATGTTTTCATCTGCAGTATACTTACAAAAGCTGAGTTGCCGACTTTCACAGAATTCGCTATACTGAGCAGGGTCCATCATCCTGGTTTGCTTTTCAATGCGCTGCATGTCGGGAGGGAAGGGGTGGGGGTGTAGCATCAAAATGACAATCATACTCGCATTTAGAAACTCAAGAAACAGCTAGTATTTTCGGATACTTGCTAGAACAAAGTGGCAATATATTAAAAGCAAAGTCTTTTGCATTCAAAATATATAACATCTAAACATGCATGATTTTTTTGTGCCATTTAATGAAAGGACATTATGCAATACAAGCATGTAATAAGCATCTGAGGGAATTTAATAATTTAGTCAACTACCTATTAATAATCTATTACACTCAATACAAGTATAATGTATGAATTTCTCCATAAAAATGTCATTTATAACTATGCACAGATGTGTGACGCTGACTGGGATGTACTGGCCTATTTTACAACAAATAGACACCTTATGTCACAAAGGATGGACAGATTAGCACTGGAACATTACGCAGCAAAATGCAAATCAACATAAAAAAATTGGAAAGCAAATGCCTAAAAAACTAGCGATGACCACACACTTCACAATTAACAGTGCAGTAAAAGCAAGAGCTTAATTTTATTTCATTTCTATGGAAATTCCACTAAAATCTGAATAAAACCATACATACAGCATTAACGGTTTTTATTCCCTTATAGCCGGAGTCAGAAGTCGCTTGAGTAAAATCCAAGAGTTAATCCTTTATTATATACAACAGCAGCTAAATAATATTCCGTAACGACCAGGCAACCAGGGAACTTGAAACCCAACATTTGCCTGATACAACTAAGCGAAGTCCAGCAGGAGTGTCTGCTGGTGTCTGCACCTGGCCCGTCGAAATGCCAGCGAGAACGGCAGGGACACCTGGGAGCAAAGTGCTTTCTATTTCAAGATAAGGTGGCTTTGGGGGCAACACTATCAATATCATAGGACCCCTGATGGCACCAGCATCGCTCCTCAGAAGCCGCCTCTTGTCCCATCTGTGGCATACGGTGCCAAATTTGTCAGGTAGCGGACTCGCATATGCACTGATAAAACATCCCGGGGGGCTTCCCTTTTATCATTGCCCCCATCCCGAATGACAAACAGGGCCATTCAAGTCACACTCAAGCCCCCAGGCTTGTGGCACGGCAGGACCCAACAGGGAGATATGGATCTGCATTGGCCCTTATTTTACTCCACCAGATCTCAGTCTGACCACAAGACAATTAAAAATAAATTAC
Source organism: Mormyrus iriodes (assembly GCA_011763525.2). NCBI lineage: Eukaryota > Metazoa > Chordata > Actinopteri > Osteoglossiformes > Mormyridae > Mormyrus > Mormyrus iriodes. Next base: position 19,209,318 of record JAAGVU020000025.1, read on the forward strand.
CCATACACCTTTAAACTTATCATGGCAACAACCATAACTTAGTTGTTTAAAAATAAACTATTGAATTTTAAAAATGTAATATATACTGCTAATCTTCATGTAAGTGTAACAATAGTGCCCACTTCTCAGACCTGTGTGTCTGTGAAGAGTGTAATATTTAAAGTAGTAATACCACTTTCCCAGGGTCCAGACCTCCAGCTAGGTTCAGGTGCAGCAACAGGTTTCAAAGATCAAGCAACACAAGAATCATCTCCTTCAATCTGCTGACATGCACTGGATGTACAGATGGGTGACTGAGGGGTCGAAGGTCAGGTGACATGTGAACAACAGTAATCAAAGCCTCTTTTTTACACTTAAGTGTCAGATAGCTTAATAGATAAATCTTTTATCCTATACAAACTATAAGATGATACTGAAGTCCGGCAATTTAACCAATGCTGAGCAGAAGATTATGAGTTTGTTAAAAAGGGTGAAAAACAGAGTTGCCCCCATCAAAAAGAAAAACGATCTCTGGAATTTTTCGTCTACGATTTCTAGGCCGGACGATAGAGTAATGACGTCAAAAATCGTCTACCAGTGAGCTCCTTTTCAAAGAATAATAAAGAAAAATCAATTCCAGCCGTAACATTTTCTCTTCAGCAATTTTGATGATAAATGCAAGCTTTGGGTCATGATGTTAACAAAACAAAAGATTATACCTAAGACTCGTGTTGCGGTCCATACAGGGTTTTTCAGAGAGGTTTTCATTTTTCCTTTTGTAACTTAAGGAATATCTTAAGGGTAGCCACAAAAAATAAAGCATAAAATTTTACGAATAATTTCCTTAGGTAGCATGACCTGCTACTGTCTTCCTCCAAAACTCACAGTCATGGAGTTTTATTTTCAAATTCTTCTGAGAAACACAAGCTTCGCTGCAACAGCAAAATCACCACCTATAGCACAGTAATTCAAACCATCACTGTCGCTTTTACAAATTTATTATTTTTTTTAAGTCAGTGTTTCGCATCACAATTCCACACTAGATAAGATGTATGGAAGATGAATGGATGGATGTTAGTGTTCTATATATCCATCCATCCATCTGTCTGTCTGTCTATACATACTAGTGGAACAATACAGAAGAATGTTAGAAAAGTAAGTGTAACTAACTGTAAGCCCTTTAAAAAGTACTTCAATAATTTAAAGGTTAAATTGAGCTGAATGAAATCTAGGGTTTAAAAATATTACTTCTCCCAAGACCATGATTATATTGCTGCAGAAATTTAATAGGACCGTTGTTGGGAAAATACCTGGGCAGGCTGCCACTGATGGTGATCCTGTTGCCTTCTTGCAGTTGGTTTCTTCTCAATGCATGTATAGCAGAGTGATAATATTTAACTTGAGGATAGCTATAAATCTGGGATATTTCATGTCCTTTTCTCCAATGAAGTTTTTAAAAGCCTTTAGCGTTGAAATTCTCTAAAAAGCCAGCCCAACAAACAATACAATAAAAATATATAATTTGAAGGGTGCCTAGGTTGAAACTAAGAGCTCATCCCAACGATTAAATGCCTCAGCAAAGTGTGTCCCAGTTTAGACAAGTTCTTCATGATCAAGAGAGGAGGCCTGTGACGTTTTTTCTCCTCATTCTAGGAGCAAATAAATCATTTATGTACTGAATAAATGCAATTGAGGAACATTTGGCTCTCAGGAGAATGAAAAACTAAAGCAAAAAAAAAAAAACAAACTATACACTGGCACATCTCGCCACGTTTTCTTTATTTGCATTTAATCGGCATCGTGGCTAGTGTTAAGGGCGTCTCTCTCGCTTATTTACACGGCGTGACGATGGTGGCGTTGGCCTGCTCTTGTTCTGGATGTAGACTCCTTACCCTCGTTAGTATTCAGCCTGGGACGTGCCCTACAATTCTCGCCTGTGATTAATGCCAAAAATAAAGGGGGGGGGGGGTCTCGCATCGGGCTGGAGCTGTGTGCCGTTTTGTGGGTGTCTGCAAAATATATATCCCCCAGAGTCCCAGAATAGCATCCATTCAAGACTCGCTGTCAACATGGCGTTACAGCAAACACAATCCGATCGCACACAGAAAGAGCCTTCTAAACATTTCCATCTGAACACGGCGGAGAAAGTCACAGAAAATAACAGACTGTCTGAGATCTTACTGCGTCCAAGAAAAGATTGATGGTTTGCCTGAGGAAACAGAGTCCAAACTGCTGACAAAAGCCCATCCTTGTCTAATCCGCAGCAATAAAAATGATTCTTCAGGCCTGAAATGTAAGGCCGCCATAAGCTGGAAAACAATTCCCATTCATCCGATATATCGTAAACAGAAGACAGGAATCTAATTATTCTGCTGTCACTGACACTACAATTCATTACTGTATTACATGCATAAAAATATAATAATATCACTAGTAGCAAGTATTACAGTGATTACTCCCATAAGGGCAGTTTCATCCGAGATATGCAAGTTTGTTTGGTAAACAAGTCTGTTTTTCAATTATTATTATTCTAAATTAAACTTAAAATGGATCAAGTAATTACAAACATCTTTTAAAGCTTGAGATATCAGTGCTTCAGGAACAGGAAAAGGTTTGTTCTGAGATTTAGGAAAAATTGCATGAATCATATTGATGGGGTGAATTCAGCCTGCATTTCACATGAATGTGAATAGTTAAAATAAGGTTCACAATGATCAGGGAAGGATAAAAAATACATGATTTTAAAATTAATCAGGATACTGGTTTTGTTGATTCAATATCAGTTCACAAAATCTCAAGACTGATCTTTTTAATTTATGCCTTTTCGTCGTGAATGAAAATATTTTCGCTGAATTTAAATTTTATCAGTCTTCTTATTGTATAGGTAGCACTATTTTCTCTCTGACCTATGGCAGGGTTGCGCTACGATTGTGCAATCGGCTTACGCCGAAATCGTGGCGCATTGTCAGTCGCGGTAATGCGGTACTTCGTGCACGTGAATGCAAGCAAGTCTAGTAAGGTCAGGCTTCATTCTCACCATATTCAAATACATTGCATACGGTAATGTGAAACATTATATAAAACTATATAAAAGAAAAAGAAAATGAAATAAAAGCAGATGATATACAGAGTAACACTGTCCGTTATGAGGATATTGCTAATTATCTTTTTTCAAGTTGTAGATGGCACTGAAGCAAATGAAAGCGACAAAGTCTGGAAGTTTAACTGCTATATGTCAGGCTGGGTACAACTGAGGAGAACTAAAAAGGCAAAAGGGGTGGATGAAATCTCTCTGAATTCACAGGTTAGTACAAGTGTAAATTTCATGCATATTATTAATTTATTATATAATGTTTACTGTTACCTTATTGTCATCATGTAATGGTAACAATGTAACGGCTCTGTGCTGTGCCTAGTGTCACTATTATTACAACAAATCTGGTCTCATCGCACGTAAGTGAATGTGTTTTAAAGGTAAATTGAATCAAATCGAAACTGAAGCGAACTGGGCACTTGTGAATCGAAATCTGACCAACTTGTGAGGCCCAAGCCAAGTCCCAGGTCTTACAATGACCATTACAAATTACTATAAAACGGCTCTTTCATAATTCTTTATAAAAGATAAGGAAAAATTAAAAACTGCTGGCTTTATCAACCAATTACCATTAACAAATTAAGTAAAAGTGTGATAAGAATAACCTAAATGACACGCATAGTTGTACACTTGAAGTTTAATTCAATAATCTCATTTATGTTTTGACTATATTGAGGGAGAACAAATAAGGACAAACAGGAATAATATCAAGGCAGCTCGTATGAAGGCAAGAGAGAGAAAGAGAATTTAGGGGAATTTCAGTGTGTAAGCAAACATTTGACCAACTGGCAGCGCGAGCGAAGACAAAACGGGAGGCCAAGAAGGATGAAGTGCTTCACCCCCTGAAGATTCCACTGATAGCTAAAACATACCCATTAAAATACACACAAAGAACAAATCCGGGGAAAACCGAAGCATTTCTGGGCCACCTCCAGAATGTATTAGACTTTGTTTTAATAGAAATCGGACGTATGATGTCTCATGGCAATACACAGAATTATTTTCTCTTTTTTGGACCCTTCCAAGATTCTGTATGAAAACAGTAATTACATCTTCTGACTGGAAAGTTAAAAGCGGTTTTCGGGACAAAAAGGATTCTGTTGAACTTTTTATATCCATTCCGATCAGAATTTCATCAAAATAAAAATGTTTTTGTTTTACAAGTAAATATCTGTGCTGAGAACATTTTCACTTTGATTCAAATGTTCTGTGGTTAATGATAGAGGCTACTATGTCTTCAGTTGCAATTTTTGGTTGTAATGTTTTGCGCCAGGAGCTTTGCATACTGCTACCATTGATTCAACACGATTATGGCAGGCTGGATAATGGTTAGAAGCTTACATATTTCATTACTACGACATTTGTTTGTTTGACCCTTTATAGTGGTAACCGAGGTTCGTTCAAATAGGTGGTGCTGTGGCTCCTGGATGATTGAGCTCGTTGAAGTTGACTGTCAGGCAGAGACTGCAGCTGAGGTCACGGTTCAGAACTGGATTGGTTGATTTACCAGCAGGGCCTGGTGGAATTAATCACCTTCATTTGCCTGAGGGATGCTGCATGGAGTCTGCTATACGCCTATAGGTTAGTGTTTCTCTTTGGAGGGCTGGGCTGCCGCCCCTATGTGGTGCTCTAGGCAAGCCTTCCTAACGGTGCCTCCCCTCCCCCTGCCCGGCAAATGCTGTCAAAGATTGCACATAACAGTTGCCTGTGAAGGGGTGTCCCCTCAGAAGATTTGTCCTTGTCAGGATCCGCCACTGCTCTTAAGAGTGTGAAAACCGGGCAGAACAGACAGCGGCTGCTGGGTACAGACGTGGACACATTGGACTGAGCTGAAATTAACACAAATCAGAAGGAATCAATCGGAGCTCAAACCACATACATGTGGGGATGATCATGTACTGAAAAGCTTTTAGCTTGGAGTGGACATATAGCAGTGCGTGATGTGGGATGTGGAACTCTAATTCAGTGTTATTCACACACACACACTCACGTAAACAGTATGTATGTATGTATATACATAAATATACACACACATAATAGTATGTATACACACACACACACACACACACACACACACACACACACTTTATTAATCCCCATGGGGAAATTCTCTCTTTTTGCTTTGCCTCATCTTGCTCTCCATACAGGTGAGAGTAAGCTTGGGGGGTCACAGCGACGGGCCACCTTGCAGCACCCAGGCAGCTGGGGGTTAAGGGCCTTGCTCAAGGGCCCACAGGCATGTGAGTGGCGAGGCTGGGCTTGTACCCGTGACAAGAGGCTTAACTTGCTGAGCCACACAGTGCCCCTTAAAACGGGGGAGGGGGGGCAGGGTCACAGTGATACACTCAAAAAAAATCTGTTCCATTAAGCTACCTGTATAGTGCATGTCGTAGACTTGTGGTCAATAAAATGATTTCAACACCTGATTTAACAGTGTTAATTATTATGCAACCGTGTTACATATCATGCAAATTAAATATATTGGGGAGACATTATGAATCACACAGCTGCAAAATGAAGCCTTTGCTCTTACATCTTTTAAATGCTATGTCCAGTCACAGGCCTTGCACCTACCTCAAGCCTTTCCTGCTTCACCTCATCCAGATCATCCTCGTCCGTGAGGGCCAAGAATTCCCCCGTCTGGTCAATGGAGCTCAGGAAATCCTGGACTAGCTTCTGTCTTTTGTTATTGCTGCTGTTGAATTTGTCTATATGTGGGTGCAGACAGGAAGAGGGGGAATAAAAAAAAAATGCTGATTTTTTTGTCTGCACACATCTGTAAGCCAGCTGTGAGTGTTTACACCTACCCCCGATAGGGCAACTTGCAGGGACCCCCCACATACACCAACGTTTTACAAACATATTTAAGGTTAACCCACTTCTCTGCTGTCAGCCCATGCAAATTATAAGAGAAATTCAAAGTTTAATTTACCAGCTGCTCAATTAATATGATAGGTTTTGCTTAGACAAGGAAATATCATCAAACAGCAATTCAACCGGTTCCTTCCAATTTACAAATGGTAGGTAGCTAGTTAACTACAAATGACTATTTTCAGGGTATCCCTTTTCAATGTAGGGATTAAATTATGTATAGTTCCAACACCACGCAAGACAATATTTAAAATTATGCAGGTCAATCACAGTTCAAATTGTTGTTCAATCAGTATGTGGCAAAACCAGACAGATATCTTGGTTTTCTGCACACAAACACTGTAACCAGAAGTCACATCTTCAGATTGAACATGGGGTTTCCCATTTTCTAATCTGCAACTTCGAGCATCAGTGCAGCTGATGCTAAGTTTTTATGAGCACTGAGTCACTGTTTTTATCTGGGTGAAATGTGACACACTTCCTTGACCTGAAGATTAGAATTTACTAATCTGAAGGCCAAAGGTCAAGACAAACTAATCATTTTTTTCGTTGCGCCCTATATCATATTTCACAAACATTATTTTGTCGCAAGGTTTATGACACACAAAAAGAACTGCATTAAAATGCTTTTGCATGAACGAGAGAAACAATTCATGTATTATTCATTGCTTTAGATTTTACTGTATATGATCGCAATCAAGTCACAGAACTGCACAGCACCAGCATGAAAAGCAATTCTCCATACCGTCTCACCCCATCTAATCCCTTAAAAAAAAGTAACATTCCCCGTCTTAAACCAAAATCCTGCAAAACATTTCTCTATATGTTAGTGACTCGTAGTGTGACTTATTACTGTTCAAAGAACCATTTCTCAAGGTTGTTCTATTTATCTAGTGAAAGTATTAAAAAGAAAAGCCTTAGGAGGCTACACTAAGTGGTTCCTGGCAGCAAATTAGATGCGTGCTGCAGTGATTCCACAAGAATAAAATCATCAGGCAGAGAATTTATGGCACCTTAATAGCTACTTCTGTAGCTTTCAAATCTGGTTGATGTCGGATGACACAACCTTGACAAAAACCGTAATTACGGATTTTTTCTGTAAACAGAGCAATTAAATCAAAATGGTACAAAATGCCAGTCAGTACAAACGTAGCCTTTCAAAATTACACAAATATTTTGTTATACATAATTAGTCCTTTGCTTGTTTTGAGCGCATCCTAAACTTGACATTGAATGCAGTGGGGTGTTTACATGGATAAGAGAGCTTCGAAAATTTTGGTTAGCTTAGATAATAAACATCGCTAATCTGCAGTAAAGAAGAACTTCGTTTTAATTTGATCATATAAACAGACGAAGCAAGAGGCACATTTTAATACAACACAACATTCCATGGAAATGAAGTCTTTCTATTTTCAATGTGTACAGAAACACAAGGGCTGGATGGGTGGAGGAACTTGGTCATCTCAGGCATTAGACCAAAGTTTTTAAAAAGGGCTATATCTTTATTAGGTTTCCTCAACCTATAATACAAAAACGGACACATGCCTAGCAGACCAAGATTCCACTGCAGATTGAAGGCAGCCATCCAAGTCGACTGCAACTTCATCAATATAAAAACCAATAGAAAAACTTGCAGATTATATTGCAAATGTCCATTCTATTCTATCATCCACCCATCCATCCTCCAACCATTTATCCTGGTCAGAATCATGGGCATTCAAATAATCCATATATTTTAAATAATTAAGCCTTATTAAGCTCATGTTACTGGAGTGTAGTGATATTAAAATATATCATGATAATTAAACAACAGACGTCCAGTGTGAAGTTTGGCTAACCCCCTAGTTTACTAGTTCTATAATCTATATACTGAACACATCAAAATATACATTGTGGTGTAACCAATAAATCACTGAACTTATGACTATCCACAGTCAAAGAGTGACAATTGCTAGCTTTGAAAGTAGTTAATTTTGTTATTTGGCACAAAAATGTATGGAAGCGGACTGGCCACAACACGATGGTTTTCAAAGAGAGTTTCTCGACACAAAACCACTGGTGAAACCCTTCCAGCGCTGTCGCTGTGGCTGCTGCGGGAGGTGGCATCCTGCTTCTCCCATAAAGCCACAGGACAAGAAGTGACAGAGCAGCCCCAGACAGGGCAAAGACCTGCAGAGTGGCTGCTGTCCTGCACCTTCAGTTGAATGTGACAGAGCAGCCCCAGACAGGGCAAAGACCTGCAGAGTGGCTGCTGTCCTGTACCTTCAGTTGAATGTGACAGAGCAGCCCCAGACAGAGCAAAGACCTGCAGAGTGGCTGCTGTCCTGCACCTTCAGTTGAATGTGACAGAGCAGCCCCAGACAGAGCAAAGACCTGCAGAGTGGCTGCTGTCCTGCACCTTCAGTTGAATGTGACAGAGCAGCTCCAGACAGAGCAAAGACCTGCAGAGTGGCTGCTGTCCTGCACCTTCAGTTGAAAGACGACTGACACTTGCCATGGACTCAAATTCTGAGAGATCCCAGCAGTGTCTGTAATCACACTCTGTCTGTATCCGCAAAACCCTAATAAGGGATTTAACAGACAGTTACTCCACTCCTCTGCACACTACAGACTACACTCTGCCTTGATTTTTTTTAGTTGCCATCACAAAACCACAGAAATTACTGTAATTCTACCAGCTTTAAAACACTAAAATCAAAGGGAAGTAATGTAAACTGTAGCGTATTTTTAAATCAGTTTTTCTCATTTTTGGGACGGCATCCATTATTTTACAAATAAATATCAAAGTACTAAAGCTACATTAAGCATCATCAAGTAAGCAATATTAAAGTGAACAATAATGCATTTCTACTATGGATACCCTTGACATCTTAAGCAAGACTGCTATAAAAAAAAGTTATAAAGTGGGCAACTTCTGAACTTTCTTCTGTTTGCTTTTTAAAGTATACACTTGGAAGTAGTCATGCTAATCACCGTACATTTATTCTGTTGGGTGTCTGATACTAACGCAAATTTAGGCAATGCATCATTTCTTTTTTCCAGTTAGGCTGCCTGTGTACGATCTCTTCTGAAAAGAAAGGAAAAAAAAAACTAAATTATGCACAGACATACAGTCTCCGATGCAATAGACGACCAGACTGTTCCTTTTAAATACTGCATTTAACATTATTCCATAGCTCAGGTTTCACTGGGACAAGAGGCAAATATCCCAAAGATATTCATCATAACTAATTGTTGACCTTTTTTTCCCCAACTTTGTTCTCGTCTTAATTTCTGTGCGATCAACAATTTATTGTGGTGGATCATTATACAAAAACTGGAAAGTTTCTCTATAGCTTCTGTCTGCGTTATAGTAATAGACTGACACACGGAATTACCTCTGCTGCATCACAGGCCATTATGCATCATCGTTCAAAAGAGAAATGGTGAAGAACTGCTCAGGAGGACTTTTTTTTTTTTTAAGTTCTTCAGAAGATGATTGCAAGGAGGTCTGATAGACAAACTGGAAAAAATGACGGCATTGGCACAAGGACACAATGGTAGGAAATTTGGGATTCAAAGATCGCAACGATCTTCAAATGATTGCAGTGTTTAAGTATTAATGTACTGGCAAAACATTAAAACATTTTCCAACCTTAGCATACAATTTATACAGAAAAATTGGCACGGTCCTGTACTTTCAGCATGTCGACATGGAAACATTTAAACTACAAACGCTAATTCAAAACTTAAAAAAAAAAAAGAATACTGATGCTCTGGTGTGTGGGGGGGAAAAAAATCATAAAACAACCGTTTAAGCCAGTTTCAATTAAACGCACTCGAAACACATACCGGCCTCGAGCAAATCATCGTCATCAATGGTCTTGAGTATTTTCGATTTATAGTCTCTGAACTGCATGTACTTGAGCAGACGTCGCACTTTTTTCTAGAAGAAAGCAAAGATTTGGCCTCAGGAACAATATAAATGGATAAATCATCCCCAATAAGCCATCCAAACTACTCACTAGGGGCTACTACAAAATTCAGGGCAGTAATAATACAATTAAATTCTAAATACATATTATAAATTACATAAAAGGGGAGTACAATTCAATAACACAAGCTCCGGATTAAAAACAAAATGAGTGAATTTTTCAATATTCCAAATGCATGTTATTACCATGTCTACATAAGACTAAAGAAAAAAAACTAGGACCGTGCATGTTACAAACTCTTTAAACTGACATGTGAGATACTTCAAAAGTGTATAAATTACTTAACACATTGGGTGGGGTGCTCCCGGCCCCACATAACATGACACCACATGTACCTGCACCACTCATAACAATGTATGTACACGCATGAATGCTGCTAGGTGTCTAACATGTGTGAAGCTATGCTCACCTTGTCTTTGCGCATCAGAAACAGAATATCCTCAGCGGAGATGACCCTCGCTCCTCTCACAAGTGACACCTCTGCTGCTTGATGGAGCTAGAACACATGCAAACAGGGAAAATATATAAACAAGAAGGATAATTTGTTTAGAAAACATTTAATTGTACGATTTCATTACTAACAAATCACTATTTTGTTAAGTGATGTTTGCTTTTGTTAACTTTTCAATGGCAACTGCTTTTGATGGATATGGGCAAAACGGACAGTTTTCTTTTTTAATAACGATGTTTTTTGAAAAAAGAAAACATTGATCAAATGTAATTACTTTTCTTGCTCCTGTCTTGGCTTCCGAATTACGTATGTGCATTTGACACTTGTCTCAACTTTCGTGTCGGTACAGTGTGCCCTGGATACGTTCGCTAAAACAACAATGGCTGTTATTAATATTCTTTAAGAGGTGGTGGTGGGGGCAAAAAAAGTTGCATTCCTTTTCATCTTGGCTACTGTTTACTTGGCATGAGATAAGGCCCATAAATCATTAGGCTAAGCCAGAGACACTTCCAGTGCAATGGGCTCACGGTTACAAAACCATTACGCGTCTCTGATAATCAAGAGTAGCAGCGGACCCCGGGTAACGGGCAGGCTGAGCCGCCGCTATCTGCGTCCAAGGTTTAAGATAATGGTGCAAAAAAAAAAAAAAAAAAAAAAAAAAAAAAAAAAAAAAAAAAAAAAGTCAAGTGCTACCAACAACCAACCCCCCCCTCGATAGGGCCACACAAGGGCACCTCAACCCCCTTTTCTTAGGGTTCTATCCCTCTTCCAGGCTCCACACTCATTACGGATTCCTGTCGGTTCACAGCCTCTGAAGCTAGAAACTGCATTATTTTAAAAAGTCCTCTTTTTTTTCCCTTTTTCCCCCCAGAATTAAGCTGAACCAAGAATGATGTTGCAATCGTATGGAAACAACGCTCCTAACCTGCAGTTAGGACAGAAGAAAAAACAAATGTCTTCTCAACTGAGTGCTGCAATTATTTTATTTCATAAGAGTTGACGCACCTCATTTATCACTGTCACCTTCCTTGCAAAATGATACCTGTCCTCCCGAAAAATCTGTGGATGCCTAGAAATTAAGCAACTTCTTTCCAACAAAAAGATGACGGTGTTAACTTACTGCAAGCTTTTCACTGGATGCTTAACCCTACTAGTTCTACACCACACCAGGTTAGGTTAACTAGGTCTTGACAGGGTTAATGATTTTCAGAGACATCTTAAATCTTGCATTCAAAGCTATGTACAAGGAGCAAACAGCAGGAGCATTAAAAACATTGGGCCATAAAGGAGTCGACTAGACAAAAATGCAGCTAGGCTGAGCACAATGTCACATAATCATGAGCTTTTGGGTGCAGGTAATTTTATTAAAAGAGAGGGAGCTAGGGATGGCTTGTTTTTGTGTAGGACAGAAATAAAGCAGAGGAAAAAAAACTGAGATGTGTGGGGGGGGGGGGCATGGAGAAGTTAAGCAAGTCCAAACAAATCCGTCAATTTTATCACACTAAATAGTTTAAAAACAAACATTACAAAAATGGCACTGCTGGTGCAAAACACCATCTGCAGAGGGTGGTACAAGGCCTTATGGGGGGGGGGGGGCAAATAAATAAATGGCTTGATGAGCAATACAGAGGGAAAATAGTTATCCATGGACAAGTATGTAAAAAACAAAAGCAACAGCCGAAGGAAGATAGAGGTCATTTTGGTATTCTTCTGGTATAACAATGACATCAGACTCAGCAGAAACACGTGACATTTCAAGTAAACATAGGCAGTAACATAACACATTTTATAAAGACGGGCCTTACTATAAATCACATAGACAGCACTACTTTCAGCTGACACACGCACGAACGCACGCATATTATATATATATATATATATATATATATATATATTGGACTGACAGAACAAATCTGAAAAGGCTTTTTAAGATCTGGGATATACATCGATGAGCCAAAGCATTATGACCACCCCCATGTTAAGCGGTTAATGTTGACAATCTTGTAAAAACAGTGCACGTCAAGGATATATTAGACGTTAAGCTAACATTCAGTACTCGTGGTCGACATGTTGAATACATAAGAAATGGGCAGGGATAATGTTCTGAGCAACTTTGACAAGCGTCAAATCATTATGGCCAGAAGACCGTGTCAGAGCATCTCTGAAACAGCAAGGCTTGTGGGGTGCTGGGTCATGGTGAGCCATGCTAGGTACCTACTGAAAGTGGTCCAAGGAAAGAAACACCACAAACCACTGACAGGATGTTGGCCAGCCAGGACTCATCAATGTAGGAGGTGAATCAAGGCAAAACCATGTGGTATAAACCAATACATGGACTACGGTGGCAGAAATGGCAGAATTTCGATGCTAACAGGAGTAACATGTCATGAGAAAGTGCACGAAGCCCTGCTGCATATGGGTCTACGCAGCCATGGATTAGACTTGTCAGTTCTACGCATCCCACAGATGCTTGACACATACCTTGTTAGCCCAAATGATGCAACAGAAACTAGGATTCACTAGACCAGGTAACCTTTTTCCATTGCTCCGAAGGTCCAGTTATGATGCTTCTATGCACATTGTAGATGCTTTTGATAGTAGACAAGTGTCAACATGGGCACTCTGACCGGCCTGCAACTACAAAGGCTCGACGCCCTTTGTGTTGTGACACATAAATCCCATCATCATCATCATCATCAAAATTATCAGCCATTCATGCAAGAGTAACCCTTCTGTTGGTTGTCATAACTAGCTAGCTTGTTAAAGAGCGGCAGACTTCCCAACTAGGCATCTCTGTCCAGCCATACAATCATCTCACCATGGCCCTACTATGCCAACACTCGGTCTTGTAGCTTGCCTGCATTTTGGCAACATGTTAAAAAAACAAAAAATGTTATTCAGCCTCCGGGAAGGTCTGATCTCTGCAACTGAGGAGAGCCACTCATTACAGGTGAGGGCAGATGGCTTGTGATTGGGTCAAAAAGCTTACGCAGTAAAATTTAATTACTAATAATCAGCTCTGGAGGCACTACATGCTGCTACACAAAATTTTAATTTTCAGATTACTCTGAACAGAAAATAAAGCAACTTAGGGGGAAAGACAATGACCATAGCTTGTTTACAGAGCATGGGTTTAGCAAATGGAAAGTGTTATCACTGCAGGCTAATCTGAGGAGCCGGGGCTGTTTTCCTCTAGACGAAGGATTGTTTTACCATTTCTGGAATGCTTAAGCTATCAAACCCTTCAAATAATTCTAAGAAATCAGGGATTGTGTTTTTCCATTTGATTTTCAGTTGATGGTTTCAGTGCTGACAAACACATCATGATAATGAGACAGTGGGAAGATGTGACAGATGCAAATGTGTTCCTAGTCTTCGATGCTCATCTCATTTCCAGAAAATCCACTATTTGTCCCCCTCATTATAACTACATTCATCTTAAGCAAAGAACAATATAAATATACTAATTTATTACATGGACAAAGGTTTATGGGAGGAGGAACATTACATAACATGATTACTTAATGTAAAAGTCTAGCTAAATAATAACATTTTCAACTTTCAAAAGTTAAAACAGTTTCCCTGAAAACTGTAATATAAATTAATAAAACCTAAAATCTAAATTATTTGCAGTTTTGCTAATCTCTAAAGGTGTACATTTTGTTTTCCCTATAACATATTCACGAAGTAAAAAGCAGAATTTTTTTTATATTTTGCAATTTGCTTTTGGGACACGACTGTAGTGATACGCAAATGTGTCCGATGACTGAGTAAAATAGCAGGTGTTCGGTGCTGAGGGAAATTTACTGCATGACACTAACCGAAAGCATTTTTCCTCCACAACATGACACACTTCCAAGGGACAGTGGTTTCAATGAGCTGGTTCTTGTCAAGTTAGTGGGAAGGGGGGAAAATGACTTTCAAGCTTCAGCAGGGCAGAGAAGAAAAATAAACAGGTCATGTGAATGTAATTAATTTCTCCTTCGCTGCTACTGCAAAGTTTTGAAATGAAATCCATTATTGAATTATGCTGCGGGAAGGTAAGGGGCTATTTCCAGTCTTCATGTGAAGATCAATTACACTGATTCTGTGAAATAAGGGAAGACATGACTATTCTATGATGAAAAAAGAAAAAGCAAGATAAAAACTGCCCAGCATAAGAAGCAATGTTAACTTTTCCAGGCAACTGCAAGCCACATAATTTAAAGTGATCTTAATTGAATTACAGACACTCCTCAGGTTATGATGGTCCGTGTTACAAGATTTCAACTTTACGACTGGTATTCCAATTCCATTGTTTTTCACTTTCAGTACATTATTCAATAAATTACACAAGATATTCAACACTTTATTAGAAAATAGGCTTTGTGTGAATTATTTTGCCAAACTCTAGGCTAATGTAAGTCGTCTAAGCATGTTTAAGGTAGGCTATAGGTTAGGTGTACTGTATTAAAATGCATTTTTGCCGTGCAACATTTTCGCCTTAAGATCGGTCTATTGGGATGTAACCATCGTAACCCGGGGAGTGTCTGTATATTCCGTAATTACTAAATTATATTCTTTTTGGCACATTCAAGAAAGCACATAAGGGCTACTGTCATCTCAATGAAATGCTCAGCCACATGCTCAGTGAAATGCTGTTCATAGACATCCACAAAGCTCTGTAAAGTCAGACATCAGTGAGGGTATTTAATAAAAGCACAGAAACAGCTTCAGTTCATTTTTGGAAAACCTGTATTCTTTTTTTTTTTTTTTTTTTTTTTAACAATTAAAATGCATTTGGTTGCTTTCATTTCACAGGACTTGAGCTAAAAACACTTGATGCTCCATGAAAATATAAAGAATTGTCAGCCTTCTGTGACCTGCCAAAAAGAAAAAAAACACTAATAACAGGAACACAAAAAATTAAGTTTAATGAAGGCTAATAACTGTTTTAAGAGGTCTGCATGCTCAAGATGTTCCAACCATCCATCTATTTTCTGTAACCACTTGCCCTATTCAGGGTCACGGGGGGTCCGGAGCCTACCCCAGAGGCTACGGACGCAAGGCAGGGAAAAACCCATGATGGGGTGCAAATCCATCACAGGGCACAATCACACACCATTCACTCATACATGCACACCTATGAGCAATCTGGTATCTCCTACCCCTATGCCACCATGCCACCCCTTATCAAGAGGTAATATGAGATACAGCAAGGTGAATGTAAAGATTTCATGACATTAAAAAAAAACCTGGCTAGATCAGTCCAAATTTGGACACATGCTGAGACAAACTTGAAGAAAGCCCAAATGCCAAGTATTGAAAGAGTCAAAAAGAAAAAAAAAAGGTTTGCATTTTATAATCAGAAAACATAAGCAAAACAGTATTGTTGCCACAATATCTGGAACGTGAAACCACATGCAGAGACAAAATATTTTCCCCGCGTCTGAGGTTTTAATGATGCTGTTTGTCGAGGGGTGTTATCACTGTTTTCCGAAACGCAAAGTTCCTGATAGCTCTAAAGGGGAGGAACTAAAACAATGAGCTTCCCGGCATCAGTACAACATCGGGGAAATTAGAGCCTCACGCAGAGATGTGCACCAAGACACCTACACAGAGCTGCACCTGCCAGTCTAAAGTTACTGGCATTTCTAAAAGCAGCAGCCTTAACGATCAGGTGAAATGAAAGCTGTTAACTCTGAAACAGGAATATGAGCCAGTACTGCAGATCTGCTTTTGTCAATCTCAGAGTACAGCACGAGAGCCACGAAACTCTGGCTCTTACACATTTCAAACATTTGTTACGAGAAAATAAAGACTGGGGCAAGAGAAACACACATCTTTCCTTATTTTTTCCTTTGACAGGCATATATTTTGAGCCATTACACCCAGAGTAAATGAATTAATTATCTGAATGGCGTTTTCCAAAAGATCAGTCTGATCGAATCACCTTTAGTCTTGGATCCTGAACACCCGAGTCAGGCTGACGTAAGCAGGAACGGGATAAATGAATCTATACTTACTGGACTAGTAATTATACTAATTAGAAGACGGAAAAGGGATAAGTTTTAATTCAGCTTGGAGGGGAAGCTCAGAGTGTGGCACTGTAGCTTCACACCCACCAGGGCCGTGGGCTTGATTACCAGCCAAGTTGTGTGTTTTGTTGGCACGTTTCCCTTGTGCTTGGATGCATTTCCACCAGGTGTTCCAGGCATTTCTGACAGTCCAAAGACATGCGGTTAAGTGAACTGGTGTCTCTCAGTACGAGCTTTCCATCCAGGCTGACCACTATCTAGTGCCCTGTGTTTCCAGGGACAGGCTGCAGGCCCACCACGAACCTGTATTCAATAAGCAGTTACACAAAATGTATGAACGGATTGGATAATTAAACCTATGTGACCATCAAAGCTGAATGCTAGAACATTAAATGTAATAATTAAATCAGATTATATAGTAAATGAAGGAAAATGAGTAAAACTTTAGTAATAATAAAACTGGTTGCAAAATCAGTTGTAAAACAAAGTACTTCTTGTCTAGTGCACTTCCATCTGTGTATGATGATTTAAAAAGAGATTCAGCAAGGAAACAAGGTGACGATATTCTCGTCAGGGTCCTGACCTGACCTCCCAGGAAGCTACTGAATTGTGGATATTGTAAAACAGGAATTGAATCTCTACTTCCATTAGACAATTGACCTGATTTGAATTTGGGTTATGATACATTGTTCTAGTCTAAACAGACAACACAGAAAAGGTACTTCTTGACAAGTGTTATGTCACAGAACCCCCAAAAAAACAAAAGATAAAAAGCAACCTTTGAGTAGGAATTGAAATAACAATGACAGCATTTTTCAACCTTTTTCTTAACCACATACGCTGAGTTTATACTACAGTGTTACACACAGTGAACCATTTGTGGCCATGTATAAATAGTAGTTATGAACCAAACAAAGCAGGCTTGGTAAATTAAACAAGCCAATTTCTGCACCTGGCATTCTCAGAAAAGAATAGCAAGTCCGGCTAAGTCACTCAATGGTAGCTTGTCATGAAAATGATTTTTTTTGGTCTCCTTCGTGCGATGTTTGGGTTTCAGACTTATACAAGGCCATGTTAGCAGTCAATCAAACTGTAGCCTGCATTACAATATTGTACGAAAACCAAAAGCATTCAGGGC
The DNA here is from genome assembly GCA_011763525.2 of Mormyrus iriodes. Classification (NCBI taxonomy): domain Eukaryota; kingdom Metazoa; phylum Chordata; class Actinopteri; order Osteoglossiformes; family Mormyridae; genus Mormyrus; species Mormyrus iriodes. The sequence goes on from JAAGVU020000025.1 coordinate 19,226,842, forward strand.
CCGCTAATGTTCAGATACAACCAGTGCCTAACACATAACATCTCCTTTTATTAATAAACAGTGATAAACTCAATCATTCGCTGTGGTCCAAACAGTGTTCGAACTCTAATTCTGGCGACTGTTCCAGAGCAATGAAGCATTAAATGTCAGCTTAAGGCTAACAGGCCAGTGTTGTTTTACTCAGTGAAAAGGGAACCAGCAGCGTTGATACCTGAGAATATACAACTTGCTCAGAATAGGGCCGATTAACGTTGAGAACAATTACGTGTAATAATGCACTGACAGAACGCAGCACAATGATGCCGTTTTGCAGCGGGTTTCACGCTCATGTGGCCTGCACATGGGCAGTCGACTGAGAATGCAGCAGCCATACAGACCCGGGCAATGCCGATTCTCCATACCCTAAGAGCAGTCGAACACAAACGTGGCTCAATGTTAGAAGCTCATCAGTCGAAAGAGCTAAACATCCAGCAAAAAAATAAAGTAAAATAAAAGGTAATTTTTGGCGACAAATAGCTATATATATTCACGAAAATGATTACACTATGGTTAAGAAACTAAATTCTGGCCAGAAGATTACTCTTCAAATTCCAGAATGGGTGATTTTTAAATCAATAAATTGACCCATGCAGCATATTTTTAAATGTATTTGCTGATTGAAAACAGCAATAATTCACATTTATCAGTAAATTACAGACTTTAAAAAAAGTCACAAAAACTATTAATATTGATTTACATTGATATTATAAATATTTCTAATTAAAATTTTATTAAGTTTACCGCAACAAGCAGATGGTTTGAGAAATCTTTAACTGGCACTTTATGATATTAATTCACCCATCATAGAATTAAGAGCACACGTGAGGTGGAGGCAGCTCAGAAAAACATGGATACAAGTACTCTACAGTTTTTTCAAAGATACCCCCACAGAAAAAAACATAATACAGAACTATTCTGCAGTGATAAGTGATACAATATCCTTGTATTAATTTTTATCTTGAGAATCTCACGTAGGAAACACGTATACTACATGAGTGCCTCTTTTAACCTTTACAAGCTGAACAACCCAGTGGGAAGACGCTAAGATGATAATCTACCTATAATACCACACAAGAATTAACAAGCAATGCCACTAAAGTATTGACAGGAATGAACACTAGATGTCAGTGTAATGATCTCACTGAAGGAGTTCCTCACTTCCTCCAACCCACAAACTACCTTGAGAATCATCTTTTTTTTTTTCCCCCAGAGGTGTCTGGAAGGACTTGAAATGTTCTACCTTTTCAGTTGATAAACAAGGCTGATAAAGGGAGTCAGGCTATAAGGTGAGGTACACTTTCAAATTATGTAATGGGCAAAATGTGGAAGTAATACATTTCAAAGATGTAAGTGAAACTGGCTGGTCCTTAAGTAGAGAGAATATAAAAAGCCTTTATTGTCTTTGCTAGTACAAGAACAGACTACTGCAGTTTGCACACTGCATATATGGCACAAGCTCATGTGACAGTAGCCCTGGTTATGCTAAACACTTCCCAATTTTCTCAGCACCAGTCTATGGTGACCCTCCTACCTGCCACACTTGGAAAAGCGTTGTGTCTAGAGAGTGAAGAATATGGATCTGTGACTAGAACATCCTAGGCCGAGTTCTCAGCAGAAGGTGCTGTACCTCTGATCAAGACATACAGTGCCATGCAAAGCACTAATTCCCTCCTTTTTTGCTTATCTATAACACGTAATTGTATCACCTATGTGACAAAGGAACCCCCACCACCATCACCACCCCTACTCCTGGGCAGATTTACCACTGTTCCAAGTTTTTTTCCCCATTTTGAGATGATGCCTCTCATGGTGGTCCCCTGGAGTCCAAGGGTTTTAGAAAGTGCTTTGTATCCTTTTCCTGACTGTACGTTTCAGGTCTTCAGTAAGTTCTTTTGATAGAGACATGGTGTGCTGCTTCTTGAGACCCCTGATCCAACTCCACATTGCTGGAATGGTTCTATTTAAGTAATGGGTAGATTCAACAGGGCTGGCTGGAACCAAGCTAGGGTGTGTCCAGCTTAATTTAAGCCATTATCATTTAGATTTGGTTCATTGGTTGATTGAGTGACTAAAGGGACACTTACTTTGCCACACAGGTGATATGGGTGTTGGTGACTTATTTTTCTTCAATAAAACTGTGTGTTGTGTTTACTCAGGCTGTCCCTTGTATTAGCATAAACTTGTTTGGGGATCAGAAACAATTAAGTGTTATGAATAAGAAAAAATAGAGGGAATACTTTGTCACGGGACTGTATGTGCAGCTGAAAACATAGTGTACTTTTAGGTACAAGTAACTCAACTCCTAAACTTAACACACCCGTATACAGCAGCATCTATAAGGTCAATGCATTACATCATCTATCTATAAAAAATCTACCTGCCCATCCATGACTCATGTGGCATAAATCATGTTCCCTGAGTCAATAAAATATTTCTTTTTCCTGATCATTGATTTCTAATCATAAATCTTGCATCACAACTATTCTTTTCAAAAACAATTACCCAGATGGTGGTATTTGGCAATTTATGGAATGCACACCATGCTTACACACATGCACAATGTGTTACTTCGGTTGCCATGTTCACAAAAACAAAACAAGCGAGGAGGTACCCGCTGCTGTGAAGCTCCGGAGGAGTTTCACAAAACCGGGATTACTGTAACAATACGGTGTGACGTCTTTGTCGGAAGAATATGACATAAGGGAGTATACGGCAATGTGAATCACGGCTGACCAGAGGATGGCGCTTTGTCAAACTGAGATCAAGATGTATACCCAAGGCCAGGACCACATCACGCTCTAGAGGCAGAACCCCCTCCTCCCTTTCTGCTACCTGGAAGGGTTTTAAAACCGAATTTTAGCATCTGCTCATGATGTACCACACAAGTGTAAGGCCGAAGACAGATAAGTGAACAAATAACTAAACAAACTCCAGCTAAGCATTTAATCGTCAAGGTAATCCATTCGAACCCCCAAACCTGTCCTAGATGAATTGTTGGAGAATGGATGATAATCTATTTACACCGCTAAGACATTAATTACTATAATCACTCTGCGTCTTCCAAGCGTGAATTGGTGAACTGGGCACATCGTAAACCTTGAGCCAGGGGTTTTCAAGGCAGCTGGTTTCAATATGAGGATTAGGTGTCGCTTTACGGTTTTGCACACTGCCACACAAGCCTGGGGGGGTGCGGGTGGGGGGTTCCAACTCGCTCCCTTGGATGTGATGACCCTGGAGCGCATGGTGATCCCTCCGGGGCAGGGGTTCCCAAGACGCCTTTGTGCGGCGCGCTCGCCAACTACCGCGGATTAACTCAGTCTCCCTCCCCAAAAAGCACCCCGTCGGCACGATGTGTAAAAATCTTTGACAGAACTGCAGAGAAGAAAAACGGTGACTGTTTAAACAAGCCCATAAATGAAGCTCGCAGCCGGAGGCTTCTCTTCACTGAGTGGTAGAACTGGGCTTCCAACAAGAACCTGGACAAAGACATTTTCATAGTCAATGTTCTGCAAGATTAGCAGGAACTCAAGGCTTAGCATGAAGTTGACCTGCAGCCGTGCGCAGAAACCCAAAACCTCCACTGCAACAATCCATTACTCCCCACTGCCACTCTCGTATTTTACTTAAATGAAAATGAATGCTTCAGAGACTGAGACAGAGTTCAGTTTTACTCTGCCATCGCTGTGGTTTTTGACTGATTTCTTCATCTTCTGTTTGACGTGGCACCCTTTGCTCAGGAACAGTTACTTAAAAGGAGAATTTACAAATAGTAGCAGGGAGATAAAATTGAGGCTCAATTCTGCACTCTAACGCAGACCCCTGCTATCTTCCACCATTAATGCTATGTAAATATTAAAGGAAGTTTGATAATTTAGTATTTGCATTTACTAGAATATCTATGCAAATACGAGATGAAGCAAGCAATGGCCACAGTTGTCATCCACATTCGATCCTCAACAGTTTCCTGAACTATACATCAATTAAGGAATTATCGAAATACTGCTAGGCAACACAGTCCATAACTATGCTGGTGGAGAGGAAGCAAAATAGCTGAAAACCTGGAAAAACGCAAGATGGAAACCATCTTTTGGCTAACCCAAACATTGAAAATCGCCATGCGCTATGTGAGCATGTGTGTGTGTGTGTGTGTGTGTGTGGACCTAAGCTAACCAGGACACACTTTGAACACAGGCCGACTGGACAGAGAGATACGTTTGCAGGCCATCTGGGAAGAATTTATTGTGTAATTCGGTTCATTACCACTGCGGTCTTCGCCTAAGTAGCGTGCACACAATTATAGGCCACTCGGCACAACTACACCTGGCCTAAGCTAAGAATAATAAACTCAAGGAGAGGAAACAAGGAATTAATTTAAGGTTATCACCATCATGCTCTGTTTAATACTTACCGGTCCAAAATGCCACGCACTTACATTTGCGTATAAATAAATACCTTTCAGGAGTGGATCGAACGAAAAATAAATATCATCAATGACAAACATTATTTCAACAAATTATTCTAAACTTGCTCAAGAATTATTTAGATCATCGTGCGACAGGATTACGACTAAATATATAAAATGTGGATGACATTTCTACATATATGTATGTGTTGAAGGATATTTCTTTCCCTTTCTATACACTACCCCTAACCCAAAGCTTCACACATACTGTAAATGGAAATGAAATGAATGAAATGAAAGTGTACAGAAATTTCAATTTCCATAAATGCATTTTTACAGGCTGCATTACTATTATTAATAATACATCACGGAGCTCTATCTTACTCTATCAAACACTAACATATTAAAAACACTACAAAATGCAGCATTACGATAAAATGTCAAAGTGTACCGTGCATAACCACAATATCGACATGCAACAGTTATTCATCGGTGGGGAACAGATCGTAAATTATTTCAGCCTTTCCGACGTTCCAATGTTTGGCAAGTGGGGCCCAGAATGGTTTTTAGAAGTGCTCTCCCTCCTTTCGACATCTGACTGGAAATAACTGCTATAAATCTGTCTAGAGCTGGCCACTACTGTCAGAATATATAGGGTGGCCAGATGACAGTTAACATTCATACATTAAGTGAACAAGACAAGAGTGTCCACTTCCGCATGCGATATACGCATGGTGACTTCTTTCTTAACCAGAAAAGCAGCTGTTAAATGTTTTAATATCAGGAAACAGATGGCAATAGAGTATTTGTGGAGGGAAAAAACAGTGCATAGACCAAAAGCAGGTTACATTTGCTTCCAATGTACAGATGTTTCTTTTATCCTTTTTCAATTTCTACACAGAACCATGCATATTGATTAAGTTAAGGGCAACAACTATTATTAATAGTAATTAATAGCACTTTCATTGTTTTTAGAAGTTTTACAAAAACTGCTTAGTGATATTAATTAACGTTGAACGGCGATAAATATGTAGGACTGTGGACTTCCAGTGAGTTCCAGTGAGAAATGCTGAAGGTGCGTGCCCAGCTGCTTGTGTGTCATTTGGCTGGGCGGACCCCTTACTGTACAAGGCACATTCGTTTCACGATGCAATTAAGCCACGGGTTGAGCAGAAAAACACATTTCACACAGGCTGTGGCCAATCGAAGCCCTCGTTCCGTGGAGCTCAAGTCTGCCCGAAATACATCTCTGTGGCTTGTACCTGATATTATTTTATGAAGACTAAAAAAAAAAAAACACCATAAACGAGCTTCACATCAAGAATCATTTTGAGTGAGTGGTGGAAGTATTATGCTAGTGTTAAACTATTATAGCTCTCCTGTGCAATACACAAAGTCTCCACTCTCAGAGAAGACGTCCACCTTCCCACATGTTAGAGGTCAAAATGATAAATGTAAGGAGATGATTTCCTTCAAGGGAGGGCACACAATATGCTTTAGGGTCAAAGGTTAAACAAGCTACATGTGTCGGAGCTTGCCACTTGACCTCGGACAGATAATTCTCCCTGAAGTAGCTAGAAAGTACCTGACATGAGGAAGGAGTCGTGTGGCTCTATGGAATGGACATTACCACCGGCTGTTATGGCATTTCAATGACTTTTTGAGATACTGTCCTTGCAATGGGTGGAACCCCACTTACATGTCAGACAGGGATTTATTCAAATTCAGTCTGTAGCTTTATAAAGGTAAAATAATATATAAATTGAATAAAAAAAAATGAGTTTTTTTTTTTAATGTTTTAGGATATATGTTACATGAATATATCCATACTGGTTTGACAGGCTTCAGCAAATTGCTTTCTGATAATTTTGGTAACTTGAGCACTTCGCATGTTGGAAGCTTAAAAAACAAAATAAGTGCTACATAAATAAAGCTATCATTATTCCTATTAGAACTATGTAGACATTCACTTCGTAAACAAGTCCATGCAGAGTTTCAATCGCCATTGTTTTTCTACAGATGGGAATACGCTGAATTATTTATAAGGCTTAACTGTTGTACGTTGTTTGCTTCATATACGGTTGCGTGCTGTTATTTAAAGAGACCTAGACAATCTGCACGGCTGTTCCGCTTTGTGAGCAGGGACACACAACAGTCCCCAACGGAGTTCTAACGTCACCAGGTACAGCTGAACTGGACACCGACTCAATGAGCTGCGTACGTTTTCCCCGAGCGCAGAAAACGTGCTGTGACACACCTTACGGCATTAAGGCAATGAGCATTCAATTAGGGCTAAGCAACAAAAAAAGCACAAAAATTAAGGTTAATACTGCCAGGGTTCGTAATGTATGTTTGTGTGTTACTTACCAAATTGACGAGCTGGGTGTGCACAATGTCTTCTACCAAAGCTGCAGTTTCATGCAGCGGTCTGCGAGTATCTCCCAAGGCAAACCTGAAAAACACACAAAAAGCTATCAAAGAGAAATCATCGATATTGCCAATATGATCGATATTAAATAGAACTTGAAGCTACATGAAAATCTAGTAATTCCGATGGGCAAAATCAGCTCTAAACATGCAGGATGAACACAGGCTCTGGGTCCAGGAATTCAAGAAGGTGTGCAGGGGACCACAAACTCTCGAAACCACTATTGTCTGGATATACGGCGAAAATATTTTCAATGTTAAATTCTGTTTTTCAATTAGAAAAGAATTTAAAGGAGGGGGGGTTCATCCCTAAAAACTGACATTTACTTTGGCCGCATCATTGAAACTATAGAAAAAAGTTATCATTTTGGCGGTAATGGCCGGAATAATTTTGAAAATAAATGACTGAGCATCGTCCGCTTTTTGATACAGATTCAGATTTACATTAATACTACATTAATTTTTACTAATTCTCTCACTCAGCTTAGGCCTTCATAGGACAAGTAATAATATATTTTTATATATTAGCACATATATTCAGGGATGCACATAACTGGTATGCAAATACAGCAAAATAAAGTGATATGTGCAGAGATATCTTGTCGCAACAGCGCAGATGCAAACTTAATGTATGTGCATTTCCATTGTTATCACAAGGAATTACAGTGCATTTTAACCTTTATACAGCAAATCTGTACTTTATTCATGGTACAAAGGTTAAAATGCACTATGATTTCTTGTCATAACAGCACTACAAATAAATGCTTGCAAAATAAATACGAATTTTCGCTGCTATGACAAGAAATTGCCACGTGTATCAATTAATAAGCCGAATGCTTACTTGCATACCAGTTATGTGAATCCCAGCTTACATTTAAAGTCATCCTTTACACAGTACTGAGGGGCCTCCCCTGGAAACAAACATAAAACTCTCTACAAGTCCACATCCATAACATTTCTTCTACCTGCTGCCCTTTTCCTTCATTGTAATCAGCTTTTTTCACAGCTGCCTTTTCCCACGTTAACCGTGCCAAGTTTACCCACAGTGTGAGGGCTTGGTTATTGGGGCAGCTGTTGCATCCAATAGAAACTAAAACCACAGCAAGGCCACAGACACTTTCCTCTGACATTGATGACACTGAGGGTATCAGAACACATCAATAATTAAAAAATAATAAAAAAAAAATGCCTGAAAACCAACTTGACGGTTCATTGACAGTTCCTGGCATTCCTAGAGACAAGCTCTTCAGAGAAAGCAGTCTGAATATAATTCCCCTGATAGGCTTTACAGTTTTCTTTTTTTAACAACATTAAACCAGTTTTTAATTTTGCTACTTTGTGGGATGTGGTATTGAAACAGTTTTACTTTACACTTACGCTTCAGTAAAATACTCATAAAATAACCTGGGCCTAGAGCATTAAGCCAAGAGTATTTATTAAAACATCATGTGTCCCTTAAATTAACTCTAAAATGAAATAAATATTTGGTTCCAAATCTTACGTCTATACCAATAAAAAAATAAGTCTACACCAACAAAAGGGCAAATACGAAACATTTTAATATTTAAGCATTTTATTTTTCTCCCTGAAAACAGCCTGGCTATAAGAAATAATGTTGAGCACTCAAGACTGAATTACGGTAAAAAAAAAAAAAGGATGATTCAGCAAGCAAGCAAACATTTTCTATACATGAAACAAAGCCATTGCATGCAGCTGGATACATTAGAGTCTTTTAACACTGGCTGACCCAAATACTCAGGAACCGCATACAAGACAGAATCACTTCCCAACAAGCTCCTACTGAACACTGCCCTTACAGCTACTCGTAGCACTAAACAAAGGAAACAGGACCAGCTTAATCCATTTTTAATGCAGCCACCAAAGTCTTGCGTGCAGGAGGAGATTAATTCTATAGGGAAAATATGCTGCACAGATGGGCTGCTCCATACACAGAAAAGGTGTTACTTATTTGCCTTTGTTTGCAATTTATCGTTTCTATAAGATGACCTACTGACTATTTTTATTGCCCAACAAAATGTTTTTGTACTTCTGTCATAATTCACAGTCCCACCACTAAGCAATCTAATTTAATAATTACAGATGCCTTATAATGAAATATTTTTTACAACCATTTTCTCAGCAGCAGACTGGATGAACACAGATGTGACCATCGAGTAGAATCTAACTATTCTTGTAAATAATATTAACTGTAAAAATAAAACTAAATGAAAGATACACTGTACAGCTGAACACAGAGATCACCCCCATAATCTTGTCAATTAACTTTTATTACATCCCAGTTTCGTTTCTGTACTTCACATAAATAGATTTTAATGTAACGGATCTAAATCACTTCCAGAGGAAAATCTATAATTTAATCCAGTTACATAAGTTGTTCCATTTGTTTAGTCACAAAGGACTTCAGTTCTGACCAGGAAACTATTGAGACAACAGTCTTTCTAGAACTAGTAGACTGGACAATGATCAATCATTTTTCCCTGTCTGAAAAATAAGGAAAAAGTTTTCCCGTAGTCTCAACAATGCCTTCAAAATAAAGTTCAGTTTATAGGGCTAAAGGAAACTCTGCTTCAGAGCCCCATCAAAGTCTTTGATAAATGCAATTATAAAGAATGGAAAGAAACAATAAAATGTATCACATACATTCTGCAATAAACAAGGCTATAATTGTGAACATGTGGCGCACCACGCACAAGTACCCTTCATTGGTCTAGCCTTACTTATATGACAACTTTTCTTAGGATATGCATGCACTCAACATATACATATATAAATGTATCACACATATACGGTGATAAATGGCTACAATACATACAAGGATATACACATTTGTGTGTATAATTTCTATTTTATATATAACACATTTTTAAAAATATGGGAAGTGCAAAGTCTAATTTTTTTTTAATTATAGTAACCATTATCATACAGCATGGTTCATGCAAACAGCTAATTTCAGGTGACTCTCCTTAAGGGTGCCCCTAATTACATTGAAAAATCATCTTTATTTTCCTAGCCCAGGCCTATAAATCACAATACAGATATTCGCAGTAGATTTCCATTTCAGAATGTACTTGCAATGTGTGTTACCAAACGAGCCAGTTTCCAGGCTAATGTGCTGTTGCATCGACAGGGTGGAGCTGAACAGAACATGGTCTAATTTAGAATTGTTAGCAACGTTATTCCAACGAAAGTGGCAAAAGGTAACGGCAGCCATGGAATGAAGAACAAAAGCCAATGCAAACAATAGCTTGTTTTTTTCTTCTTTTGAAATTATAGCTGTCTTTAACTTACCGATCATATCCTTCATAATCTGCCATAGCAGCAATTAAACTAAGGATAGCATGAGACAAGTACACTGCAAATGTTTTTTTTTTTTTGAAAAAATAATATGGCAATATATGGTTTAACTATTTAACGCTAAAACCTTTCATTTAAACCCTGCAATTATATCCTATAAAAAAGCACACATATGTAACTGGTTTTAATCTCTAAGCCAGGGGTATTGAACTCTGGCCCTCGATTCCAAATCCAGGCCGTGTTTTCAGTTCTCCCAGGAAGTTAGTTTAATCATTACCGATTCTGATTGGCCAGAGGATTCAAACCTGGCTCACAGGTGAATAAAGGCTGGAAAATCAGCAGGGCTTGGACCTTGAAGACCTTGAGTTACACAGCCCTGCTTTAAGCATTTTACCATGTAACAGTACCAGTAACCAACAGATAAAACAAACACAACTATATTTAAATGACATATAGCACTGCTATAAAAATATATGTTCAGCTAAGTAAGCAAAGGAATAAATGTGCTACATGAAAACATTTTTCAAAGCAAGAAAAACTACCAGTGGAGTGTAGCTGAAAAGGGTTTATACACTATTGTTGTATAACTTTATTTTATTTTTTTTCCTATAGGTAAATTTAAACAGGTTCCAAAATGCCTCCCTCATGCAATTACTGAGGGGGACAAATGTAGCCGATTACAATACATTGTCCTCTTCATTCTACTTTCAACTGAAGCAGAAATTTAGAAATATTATTTTATTTTTTTCCCCATTCGTCTTCCATACATACTGAACTTCACTTCTACAAGGCGGGAAAAAAAATCAAATTCTGAATTTTTGGAACAACATCTGTTAACAAGAATCATGTAATATCTTTAAAGCACTCTTTGACCAAGCCTAGGTGATTTGCATGAGGATGATCAAAAGGGTTCTATTAAAAGCATTCTGGCAAAAATCCTAAAAGAAAATCTTCATCTTACATATAAACATCCTACATTTGGCTGACAGTCTAGAACAAAGAAGCGAAATTATAGCATTTTGCAAAAATAGAAAAATACTATAGACCAAAAATATTATCTTTAAGTCACACTCAGGTACGTTTCAATCTCGTACATATTTAGATTCCTACTGAACCCCACTAAATATAAAATGGTTTATGTGGGAGATCACAGCTTGTCACTTTTCCCACAGCTGTAATTAGGCTTACTAATACTTGGGAAACATCAGAGGTCAACTGTCCCAACTTTAACGTACATTAATGTGCAAAATATGACCACTAACGGATCCCAGCAAAACAGTGAACTGGGCTGTTTAAAAATACCATAGCAAACTCCAAACCGACATCAAGGCTGTGTTGCACCAACACAAGACCACAGTAAATGGCAAAATTAGTGTGCACTTAGGAAGCCCCGCCCAGAAACCGCTTGTGCCACAGAGGCAATGCTGCTAATAAGGTAACGCTAACACTCCAGCATATGAGTAAACATTCTGCTAAATCACATCCTTCGAGTGGGATCTCGGGAAGGCGAATCGCAGCGCTGCCCTCGCCCCACTCACAATGCTGTAAAAATAGCATTCCTTCAATAACAGGATATGGCTGGTGTCCGTAATTTTGAAAATACGCACAAACAGCATTTTAAATCAACCACAGCTTCTGTTAGTGAAACATTTAGAAGAGCCACCCAGAGCCCCCCACCCCATACCATTCCCATTAGCTCTAAAGTTAATCAACCATATTTTCCCCCCATAATGAACGCAGTTTTCCAAAATGATCCTTGTAAAGCAAGGAATGTGCTTAGTTTTAATTAATCAACTGTGTGCAATTAAAAATGGAGAGAATTAAGCCCTTGCTTCTGGAACCCTCCCCTTACCTCAGCAACAAAATGTCAAGTATACAAACATTTAGCTTCAGCTGGGAACAGGTTTTGTAAAGAAATTAGAAAGGATTTTGAGTATACCTAGTAGTTAGAGTACTGGATAGATTTACTTGAATACAACAGCAGGAAAAAATAACTCTAAATGTAATGTTTAAAATAAGTAAAATAGAGCCACCCATATGTTCAAGGATGTCAAAAAGTCACACAATTTATCAATACCACACAATGTATTGGTTGCAGGGTAGGGTAGGGTAGGGTCGGGTCGGGTCGGTTCGATTTGATACAATTCAATTCAATTCAGTTCAGCACTTTACATTATCCCCGCCCAAAGCCCCCAGTGACCAAGCTAGAGGTGACAGTGGCAAGGAAAAACTCCCTAGAAGGAAGAAACCTTGGGAGGAACCAAACTCAAAGGGGGAGCCCCTCCTGCAGGGGACGGCAGAGAAGTCAGAAGAGCAAGATGGCAAAGTCACCATTCACACTGTTCAGATTTTAAGATTTGAGTCTCAAAGTTGGGGGCAGGCAAGTGATGCCAGGCGGGTGCTGGTGCTGCTTCTGATGGCAGAATGAACAGTGGTATAGCAGCAGGGCAGGCAGGAGAGACGTCACAGGGACAAGGGCGGGCAGGCTGGAAGGATGCCACAGGTAGTAGAGGCTGGTATAATTATATATATTTTTTGTAATGCCATTGCAACAAAATTGTAAATGTAGGGAGTAAAATTTCACCACTTAGCCTCTAAATGGATTTATTGAGCGCAATCTTCCATTGAGCGCTCAAGAAACGATCACAGAATGAAAACTGCAAAAAGTAAGAAAAATTCTAAAAACAAATACTGTAGTGCTGCACATTCATTCAATTCACCTGTGACCAATTATGAATCATATCAGACTGAGCCCCCAATTCTCTCATATCCAAATCTGGATGCCCGATCCTTATGGGTGTGCCCTCACACTGTCACCAAAATGGCTGTCTTTTGTTTTAGCTCCCCTTCTCCCCATGGTTCTATTAAAACCACTTCTACTCCGGTACCCAAATGAAGTCTCTACTACTTCTGCCCAATCATGTGTCATGTGGTCCCATTGCCCATTCCTTAAGTGTTACAAATACATTTCTGCTTCCTGCTTAGACTAAGCTTGACATCTTTATTGCTGCAGTAGGAAACTGACATATTTCTGTAGTGGTGTTCAGTCATATAGATCACAGTTCTGATTTGAGAGCAGCTATGTCGAGAAAATGCGTAACAGCACATCCCAGTGCTGCAAGAGTGTTTCAGTGAGGAAAACCTCTTGCTTGGACACGATTCCATCTCAGCCACATCACAACTACAGATGCCACACGGCCCAGGCTGAAACTGCTCAGCATAGTGACAGTGCAGTCTGAGGGACCAGGATGGGGAGTTGGCTGTGCGTATCATGGATGATGACTGATGATGTTTCGAAATTTGTCATTTGCACAAATATGAGTATAGGTACATTGGCATGCTCCCAACATGCTCTCCTTTGAGACACACATATATATAGTTGAGAGTGAAGTTTGGGGACCAAGCACAGGTTCAGGCCATTTATCCAGTGCCACTGGAGCATTCCATTAACGGCCTTGCTCAAGGGCCCAATGGACATATGACCATCCTGCCAGGGATGGAATTCGAACCAACGCCCTTCCAATCACCAGCAGAGAGGCACACATGGCCCCTTAGAAGGTTCCTGAACATCTGGGTACTTAGCCAGACAGTAGAAGATGGGCACATAAGAGAAGCCAATCATTCTTCAAGACATGGTGCAGTGAACTGCAGGTATAAGATGAGACTGAGAAGTGTAGGTAGACTGGGGAAGGTCAGGGCACTCTGACAAGGTGACGGCAAGGCCCCGCCCACTTCTCTTTGCATAGTCAGAAACAGCCTGCTTCCCCAGTGTCGGAGAATTAGACCCAAGTAAAACCACATCCTAAGCCGCAGGTGGCTAAGCACCTGGCTGGTACCACAAACAGGATGAAAGACTCGCAATAAAATTTGCTAATGCCAGCCATACATCCTCTATATTTGAGTACAGCGCTTTACCTAACAAAAACACACGACAAAAGGTGCTTGTATGACATTTGCAAAGGCTGACCGCAAATGGCACATACTGCTGCCTCATGATATATCGACAATGGAATGATTTGATCTGACCGCATCCTATAGGAGACAACACTGTGTGACCAAATTTCTGGACATGCTGTGAAAAACAATTATTTAGCTAAATCCCTCTCTATACATACTAAGTACAACCAAACCATTTTCTGTCTGTACTTTTTATACTGCAGATTAAGCAGACATGTGTCTATAAAGACTATGCTGATCCTCATTTGGCAATACAGTGAGGCTATGCAGTCGAATTTACTATGAATGAAGTCTGACCAATCAGATATCAGCCATCAACACCAAATAGTAAAGCCTTTCCATACCACAAAGTGCAGGACCTCTGTTAACTCACAATGGACTAATAATATTTTAAGAGACATCTCCTCTTAAGACGAGTTAAGGTAATGTTTCTCAACCCAGTCCTCAGGGTCCCTCAGATAGTCCACGTTGTTGTTGCCTCCCAGGTCCCGAGGGAGCAAAAACGTGGACTGTCTGGCAGGGAGCTGGGTGCTATTGAAAACATGGACTGCCTTGGGGTCCCCAAGGACCGGGTTGAAAATCACTGCCTTATGGGATACACAACCTTGGATTACCGACTGTATTTGGAAGACTGTGAAACACTGCAGGGGAAAATTGCAAATGAATAGGCATTTCTCTTCTGTTGTCATACATACATACATACATACATACACACACAGTCATGTGAAAAAGTACACCCTCTTTCAATTATAAGTTTTTCATGTATCTGGACATCATAAACAATCATCTGGTCCTACGCAGGTCTTAAAACTAGGTAAACACAACCTCAGATGAACAACAACACATGAATCTAAGCTCTACACCAAAATCTAAACCAAAATACAGAAGCAGTGTGTGAAAGATTAAGCACACCCTTACTGCTTCCACAGGCATTAAGAGCCGGGTGCTGCTAATCAAATGCACTACCTTGACTGATCATCAGCAGCCTTTTGCACAGATGGAATTGGCCCCATCTGAGACCACGATGTGCTGGACACTAAACTTTTTTTTTGGTTCCATGCACCGAAAGCCCGTGTATTGAGAGAACACCCATTTATAAATTTAACCAAACCGCCCCCCTGTTCCTGTGTCCTCCAGAGCGATTCCATATGAACAGGGGCCATACTGACTTGCTTCTGTGAGTCAATAAAACGAGCCCAAGCGTCCGGAGCATCACGGTAACTTCCTTGTCATGCGGCCAGCATCTTCGCCAGCGTGGAAACCAGCCATTATGGAACGAACGATGGGACTAAAAGTCAAACAGCCACGTTTCTCTGTGGGCCAAAGCTGTGAAATGATCTCGTGCATCAGTGGCATCAGGTGGCCGTAGACGACTTCTTAAAGGACCGCACTGCTTTAGTTAGGGCTTCGTGGTCTACGCCAAAAACACAAACTGATCTGGCCTCAGATTTAAATAAATACATTCAAAAACTACAATGGATTGCAATCTTCACATATAAATAAGATGCATAAAAGAACATTTTTAATTTAATCACTCTCAGCTAAATATTGTGTGAGGCCTAGAAGTTTTAACATTGCAAGTGTGTGCATTCACAGTGTCGGTTCTGATATCGTATCACTCATTCGAAGCCTAAAACTATAAGCAACACTAATTACAATAGCAATAATACTAATACTAATTACTACTGGTGTGACCAGAAATGCATTAATACAGAGTAATTCAGGAGCAGATAGAGAAGCCTGGGCAGTTAAACCAGACTCTTTCAAAAAAGGCAGAAAAACCCCTAAATATACTAGAGTACAGCTGTTTGACATTTATTCCTTAGACCATAGCAACAATGTTTGGTTGGATCTGAAACCACAAATAGTAAAACCTATTCCAAATATGGCAAATCTAAATAGCAAATGCACACTTCAGCATTTTATGAGGGACATGGAAATTGGCGGCGAATTTGCTACCTCATTGAGCTTCAGAACATTATGAATTGTGTCTGATTGAAGTAAGAGACCTGGGGTTCAAGTCCCAGCAGGCTTCACATTACAAGCTTCTCTAGGAAACGCTGTAAAGCGGCGTTTCCAAATCCTGTCCTCGGGGACCCACAGCCAGTCCACGCTTTTGCTCCCTTCCAGCTCCTGGTAGGGAGCAAAAATGTGGACTGTCTGGCAGGGAGCTCGGAGCGAGCAAAAGCGTGGACTGGCTGTGGGTCCCCAAGGACCACATTGGGAAACACTGCTGTAAAGTATAACGTTTTTAATTCTTTCAGTGAACAGTGGAGATGTCCAATACAAAACACACTACTGCACAATCCTGCTGAAGATTTACTGCCAGCAAAGAGCCGCACAATCATAATTGAGGAAAAATAATTAACTAGTTATATACTCAATTATTGCATTTTAAATTGGTCCTGGCTAATTAAAATCTTTAATTGTAACTTAAATTGTATTTAACGAGAAAAAATGAAAATGACATATCAGCAGTTACTGTAATCGCAATGCCAAAAATAGGGAGAAAAAAATGCTAACAGCCGGTCCTACAGGCAGATGTGAAATTACCATTAAAGAGGAATTACGTATTTATTTGGAACAATTCGTCATATTAAAGCAAATACTCATACAAAAAAAAAGTGTTTATGGGAGCAAACAGAGGAATGGGTGACACATGCAAGGAGTGGGAATTGTTTATGAGGGGAAAAACAGGCTTCTGGAGAACAATAATCAGCCACGGAAATGTCTGAAAACGAGTGCAGTAGCCGTGTGAATCATGTGAAGCGCAAAGGAGACCACAGGGATGGAGATGTACCTCGAGAAACCAATGGTTCATCAATCAACATAAAACAAAAAAAACAAATATATGATAGTGTGTTACAAAACAAACGGATCAAGATAAATGAACTAGACTGCTTAGGGAAGCCAAAACTCCATGAAAAATTATTAAAAACCACAACCCTGTAACAGTGACAAAATAGAGACTTTCTACTTTCCCCCAACAATAAGGACTCCTGTGCATTACCAAGATTACCCATTAAGTAGGAGGCTGATGTTTTTGTTATATTGCTCCTTTTCATCAGCAAAAATTCAAGGCAGCCCACCTTCTTTTTAGAGTGATCCGTCATTACTTGAGCCTGGAAACAGATGTGCACAAATTCCTTGATTCTAGACAAGCGTGGGGGTGTGAAAGTTAAACTGAGCAACAAGGGAAAGTATTAAGGGAAAAATAAATCATTAAACTGGTTTACTGATGTAGGAAAAACATGCATAATACCTGTATACCTGAACAAAATTAATTATTAATGATTCATCTCGGTTTATAGAGAAATTAATATCTTCCATCAGCATATATAGCTCAACAGCTTGAAAAAAAGTAAGCACATCTACCCAAGACATGTCCATCATTTTAATTCCTGATTGTTACTATGGTGCAAACCATTTTTCAAACTTCAAATGGCTTCAGTGTAAATTTCTTAGCATTAACCTATTGAATTGAATTTTGGACATCACAATTCAATTCAATTTATTTTTATATAGCGTCTTTCACAACAGAAATCGCCCCAAAGCACTTTACATGATATGGCACTGTACATTTTGCCTAATTAAGTTATTTAAATTAGGTTGGGGCAATATCAAATTTTTCATACTGGCCAGATATTACACTGTAATATATGGTATCTTGATGGTATATTCAAAAGCAATGCTATTCAAGTATTTTTAAATCTTAAGGAACTGCCCAGTGGGTACTGTGGGTTTCCACAATAAAATTTAGCTATATATCCTTAACCACATTCCATTCAAAGATTTCGAAGTAGTACTCCAAGAAGTCCAATCAGACATTTGGCTACAACTTCATAATAAATATCCTGTTTGGAGGGTAGGTTCCCAGCAAATCTAAGAAAACTGCAGAGGCAACTTCCCACTGACCATATATTCACACTCAAATTGCACTAAGATCATAATGGCACAGGTTGGCCAAAAATACATGAAAGACCGGAATGCACTGGCAAAATGAGAGTATTCAATGTAAATGAGGGTGTCTTAGAATGCATTGATGCCAGAGGCCAGATGAAACCACCAAGAAATAGCCAACAGAGGTATTTACGAACATCTGTCCATTCATTCATCCAATCCTTGCCTTCTTCATTCATTTTCAATATTCACTTTCCAGCTATCCCTCAGCGGTGATTAAGATCTTGGAACATACAGAGCATAAGACAGGGAACACCCTGGATGGAGCATCAGTGTATCCCAGGAACAAAACATTACTCTTCAAAAATCCCGAAAACATATCGAATATCTACTGTACATTCATTATTCTAAAACACAACAATCTGAGTCCCATTCAAGCCATTTTACTCTTCATATAGTCTCCAAAAACCAAACAAAGAAAATTCCACACTAAAATGTAGCATCTTACATTGAATTGCCAATACCCCCCCCCAATTCCCTGTTCTGGGATGACGAACAAAGGCAAAATCCTTAACAATAAATGAGCTTATTCCACACTTGATTACTGGAAGGAAGCCCACCCTTGTTTATATTTGCATAATGCAATCATTTGTCTCCTGTGAAAGCGAATGGAGAATGCCTACGCTTTTGTAAGAAGACTCAAAAGAGCTAGCTACCGCGAGGCTATCACTCACCGTCAATTTAGAAATTATCTAGGCAATTACTGCAAGATTCTGAAGAATTATGGAAGAGCAGACACTGATTTACTTCCATGGCCATCCACACAGCCCATCCTTCACGAAATACTCTATTATACAATAATTCTTTTGCACCAGACAGAATGCATTGGCTAAATGTGCATAAAACAAAGACTGCTTTATAAAATT
Organism: Mormyrus iriodes; assembly: GCA_011763525.2. Classification (NCBI taxonomy): domain Eukaryota; kingdom Metazoa; phylum Chordata; class Actinopteri; order Osteoglossiformes; family Mormyridae; genus Mormyrus; species Mormyrus iriodes. The sequence continues at coordinate 19,245,808 of JAAGVU020000025.1, forward strand.
GGGAAAATGTCCAGTGTCACTGGAGTCGTCCCTCATTGCACTCAACAATATTGATATCTATTGGAGATATTCTTGACAGTTGCATGGTAGGCAACAACATGCCATGATAGAAGTTATAGTAAATAGTTGACTGAAGCCGCACTCATTTAGTTCAATGTAAAAATATGTGCAAATATTGTAGAATCGAATTAAATTAAATCGAATTCAGTTTCACTGGAAAAAAGCTGCAAATTCTATTTATTTTCATGTAATTTGACCAGTCAGTTGCAGTTCATGGGTGTTACAGTAACAATGCATAGACCAAAAATGCATATAATTGGCCAACTTGGAGACAATTTAAATTGTAACAAAGGCCAAAAGACTACACTGGGTTCCACGAGACTGTGAAAACAAGCCACCATCCTGCATGTGACCGGGAAAATACTGTGCTTAATTGCAATTAAAATATCTGAAACTCACCAAATACAATAACTAGCTTAAGTGCATTCCTTGAACTGACTGGAATACATATTGCGACAGTTTTTGCCAGTTATTTTAGGTATAAATACTTTTCTGTTAGTGTTACCAGATGTCCAATGGCTTCAACTCTGAGAGTGTCTGTAAATAAATAAATTAAAACTGCAGAATTTGGTTACGTTCTGATAAAACCCTGGCATAGTAAACAATGTCCAAAATGTCCATGAATGTCCATGAATCCTTGGTCATATTAAAGAAAAACACAGGTTCTATTTAAAGATGGAAAACTAAACTAAACTAGCATGCAAGCCATGAAACAAAATAAATTTGATGGGTTTTGTTTTGATAAAATATATGATGTTCCCACCAGAATATACCTAGTTTGTGCTATAACAGAAAACAAGAAACTAAATTACAGAGGTGGGGGTGAAAATCATGGCTGTTTTCTATTAAAAAGAAATGTTATTAATGACACAGCAAAGCAGACTTTCACAGCTGTTGAGTGAAGCCTGAAGGATATGAAAACACTAATGTTAGGGAGGATTATCACTAGCTGTTGATGGTGGCAACAGAGGATGGGGAGGTGCTATTGTTGATGATGAAATATAGCTAAAGGGAAACGCCAGTTGAAGGTGTAGGGGACTGAAAGAGTCCAGTGGCACATGACAAGCAAGCATCCGGCAAGTGGATCGATGCACCGTGGGGTCGATGTGAGGATCAGTGTGTTAGGACGGTGTCCCTGTGATTGGATGGTGGCTGGTTCAAATGCTAGGATCAGCAGAGTAAATTCACTCTTGGCTATTAACCATATATGTTCCAGGGATTGCCTGAACCTGCTTTTTCAAAAATGTAACATCCCTTCAGATAAAAATGTCCGCTAAATAAAATGTTAAATGCATTACATAAAAGCTGTGACGCTGGCAATAAAAAAAAAACCCTGGTGACCTACAGATGCCACCAGCCTAAAATCACAAAAACACAACAAGGCAGGACGGAAGGTGGGAAGATTAAAAACGACTCCGGAACCGAACCATGCCGAATCAATTACATTAACAGTGGAAAATTGATCAACAAATGAACAACTGGTGAGTAAAGATCAACACCCCAACTGCGTTCACAGAAACGATGAATTAAAGAAAATATTCCTAAATGATATTTGGCTTAAGCCTAAAATCCCCAATGTCCCAAACACCCATTTCTTTTAAACTTAAAAGACATATGTTTCATTTCATTTCACTGGAAATCATAAAGACGTGACTCGTACATTTTCTGACTGCCAGCACTTTGAAATGTTCTCGGGGGCTCCGTCCCGAAGACTTTTTATTGGACCACCGGATTTGTATATATATATACACACACACACACACACACACACACACACACATATATATATATATATATATATATACACACACATATATACACATA
>JAAGVU020000025.1:19247793-19277061 GCA_011763525.2 Mormyrus iriodes
GCGCACACACATTTTTTTTTCTGGAAAAAAAATTTGAATTCCAAGAACTGGCTGAATGCCAGGTTCTCTGTAGCGTCTTAAACTACTATTCCAATATCAATACACCAGTACGTTTTTCCAAACAAGGCAAATATTTAATAGCAATATTTAGCTGCAGTTCAGGCCGGTAGCCAAAAGCACTATTGCTCACCACAGACCGTTCATGGAAGACTGCAGGGTTACCTATGCTAATCATAAGTGTCGATAAAACCGCAGAAGCTCGGTGGGCAGCAGCCGATTGGTTACTCTAAATTACAGCTAAGACTTATAAGAATTTTAATTATTTTATCATATTTTTGTTAGTGGGACCAGCTGGGTGGTTTTACACTGTGGCCTCACACCTCCAGGGTTGCGGGGTTTGAATCCCACCCAGAACTCCGCATGTCTCTGTGGATTTTAGATGTTCTCCCCATGTTCTCTCAATAGCCACTAAACTGACCTAAGTTTGTGACGGAGTGCCTAGCAGTGGGCTGGCATCCCATCCAGGGCACCCCTTCCTACTGCCCTATTTTTCCTGGGTTAGGATACAGGCTTCATAATCATGTGCTGGCAACCAATCATGGATGGATGGATGGATGGATGTAATGATTGACTTTTAGTCAAGCATTAATTTTCAAACTTTTGTTGTTTTATGCAGGTCTGTATATATGGGGAACAGTAGTGTGGCGAGCCAAGTGTTCGAAGCAGAGGATAATTCCAAATGACTTGCGCTACTGCAAGGTTCACCAACTGTGTAACCTGGCCAGAGCATTGGGGGTATGGAATAAGGAGGTGGGGGTAGTTTAAAATTTCAAGTATTCATAATTCGTTGTAAGAAATTCACTTAATAAAATGGGGAAACATTAAACCACTATTCCCCTTAGTTTTAATTTGAAAAATTACCCACAACGTCACAAAATCACAGTTCTGCTCCATTTACTACGGGTGATGATCAAGTTCCTGTTTAGCTATATCATCAGGTATGCGAGAAAGCCATTGGCAAACATGTTTTTGTTTTGGCCCACTAGTGGCTTCAGTTCTTTTGACACGTAATAAATGTAAGAGTGGAAGCCAATGAAAACCTCCCAAGGCATTTTAATTTAGTGATGACTCAATTGTGATCAAAAAGGAAAAAAAAAAATGTAGCAAATATTTAAAGAAATTGTTGGAAAAAAATATACTTTTTTTTTCCAAAGGGAGTCAATCTGAAGGGCCAATATGGCAACAAAAGAGCATCATTCCTCATGGAAATATCCTGCCTTTTAAAGTACAAATCACAAATTAAGTTATAAATAATATTTAAAAAGTGTCATGCAACATGAAGCACCAAGTTTGTCTTGAATGTAACACATTCAACACGATATCATTCTGCGAAAAAGCCGATGTACACCTACATCTTTTCGAAGACGTTCTTTAATTCAGCTACATAGTTAATGCAGAAGTTTCATCCGTATGATAACTGCAGCATATCTCCTCAGGAGGATAAGATAAACCAGACTACCTCCATCATTTCACATTGATACACTTGCACATTAAAAAAGGGATGAACTTTCAGAAAAAGAAAAAGCATCAATACTGCTGTCGCATGTTTTGTCGCATGGACACATAGATTAATCCCCAAAGCTATGCGTAAAAGTGGCCAATCTGGAACCCTAAATATTTCCAGAGAGGTTCTCTGACCCTCTAGAGCTCTCAAAAAGAGATCCAAGGTCTGCTTGGGCCTCACTCTTGAGATCAGCATAGACAGACCAGTTCTGATGATTGTACGTTACAACTGAATTATATGTATAATGTATCTGCCAATTGACATAAAATAGCCAGCTATGTCTTCAGAGTTCAAAGGAGAACATTAGCAGCCTGGAGACCATTTGATCGTTTTTAGTTATCCTGCAGTCAAAGCCACTATTTGCTTTTATTAACAGCGAGCATTTCTCGGGCCCAATACATTTACCGTAGCCGGGCTCGGGCGAAGGCTGCTTCTGAAAACACTGAAAACGTGCCAAAACCTCCAAGTACTGCCAGACTCTGGTGCAAGCAGACAGAAAGACCTAAATTACATCCAAGTGTGGTCCTTCTTAAAGGAACCACATGCAAATTCAAGCCCCAGTATTAAATGAGCTTGGGCCAATGGCAATATCCAACGAGTATAAATAGGGTGTACGGCAAACTCGTGCAGTTCACTGGTCATACAAACAGTCACATACAAATAATGTGGAGGCGCAAAGACCCAGAAAGTGCTTCTTCTCAAAATAAAATGAATGCAATAAGCATAGTCCTATTTCTGTATGCTACTATATCCTGTTTTTTTTCCATCCCAAATGTGTAGCGACAGTCTAAAAATCTAATCAAATAACATTTGAAGTTGCTATTCAACATTAATCTCTGGTAAAATACTTTTGTTACCTCATTTTGTTGTGTGAAATGACAGTTGACTCCAGGATCTGGACAGTGCAGATTTTGGATCACTTGCTTGCATCAGCCAGACCAACAAAAAACATTTAGCATATTTGGTTTCTTTAAATTATTATAGAATACGAGAAAGATCTGTGTTCATATATAATGCACATAAGCTGTGGTACCTTGTTACAAAGTTACCAAGCTGTATGACTATTCCCATAATCAGACGGTTATTCTTGTTCTTTTAAGGGTATCAAACTGGCATGCACTGATTTTCTCTATCCAGAAATTAATCTTACTGTGCTAAGCATCACTTTGACATGCAAGACAACAAGATAGAATTACTCCCCTTGATTGTAGAAACCCCAAAATATATTCTGTTCATTTAAGGAGGGTTCCCCTCACACACACCCCAACATGTTTACAGGGGACTTTACTTTCCAGTACGTTGCTTAATTCGCCTCAGACTCCTGATGTTGTATTAAGTGTCCTTGCTATAACAGTAGCAAAACAGCCCCTAAATATGACTTCAAAAAAGACACAACACAGGGCCGCTGGAAACAAATACCGAAGCAGCATGACGAATGTGAAGGAGACTGGCGAATTTTGCAAGACCTTAAAAACGGCGTGAATTTAAAAAGTAAATATTTTGAGCTGAGGGGTGCCTCCTTTCTTGTTTTGTAGAGGTTGTTGTATTAAACCACATGCTGTATCAACTGCATGCCACCTGGGCTGGTGATAAATAAGTTATAGATAGGGGAAGTTTTAAGATAAAAGTAAAAAAGGAAATGAATACTGGATAACAACAGCAATTACAACAGGAATTTCTAACCTATTTATAATTTACTTTCGGGTAAAAAAAAAAAAAAAAAAACCTTTAAGAGAAGTGTAGTCAGAGTGTTGACATGAATACTTCAGCAATAGAATACAAAAGGAAGACAAACCCAGAGTTAAGCTACATGTCTGAGGTAAAACCCGTAAGGGAGACACTGACGTTACTAGAATGGATTACTATTTTGCATTTGTCATATCAGTGTTAAGTGCTTTTCAATTGCCACAAAAATGTTAGATCTCCGCAATCTTGGTAGAGATCTCTGCCAAGAGTGCCCAGGTTCTTCGAGACCAACCTTGGGCTAACGGTTGTCTCAGTTCATCCTCATAGTCTACAGTAACATAACAGCCTTAACCTACCAGCTGGTTCCTACTATGTAACATGGAGTCACACATTGATTGGAACAATCACTGAAAACAGTGCACGCTGCTGCACACTAGCAAATGCTTTAATTAGAACCGATAAAATTAGGTGACTCGATAAAATTTGAGGTCTAAAACTAAAATAATTAACAGATAATCTACTGAAAAAATATATATATAAAGATCAGAGCATTTATAACGGTACAGGTCTTTTCCCTCTCAACGATATACAGACGGAGCACAACTCCATAATTGCTTCATATTTGAAGCTTTCTTTCCAAGTGACGTCATATCAGGCAACTATCCCAGCCGGGATGCATCACCATAACCTCAAGATCGTTATCTCTACAACCAAGCCTCTCTATTTCCCAGGCCAGACCCTTGCCATGAACATACGCTTCATAATAATATCTTTAAAGATGCTGTGCATAGTTCATTAAGGGCTACAATGCAACATGTCAGCCAGCATGAGAAAGCATATTACCGATGTCTTAACTCACAACTGGCTGATATAATTGTCTCCAATATTTTAAGTCGCTATCAGCTAACCGATACCAAATGGCACAAATTTTATTTGATCAAATATTTTACACCAACACATTTTTATACACCAATATATGATTATTATACACCAATACATCAGTGCTTTATTCATTAATATAATCGTCAATCTGTCAAACTCAGACAGCAAAAACTAAGTCATAATTTAAAACAAATCACCTTATCTTACTAAAACAAGTTAATAAGATGAACAAAATGTTGAACTCACAAGTATGAGCAAATTAAACGTGCAATATCTGTTTTAATTTTCCCATTGCTAGTTGATCATTAAAAGCTGCTATATAATGTATGACTTTGTACATGATTACAGACTTACAGGATTAGTGGTAAATAACTGAGGATGCGTACTTTATCCAGCATTTTCTACAGTGACAGAGCTCATTTTCTAATCATACATTTTCAGAGAGAAATGCATTTATCAGCAACCAATATATCAGTCAAGTGCTAGTTTTAAGAAAATTACATTGTTTTCCACAGGTTTAACACAATTACGCAATGATGGGCATGCAATTCAATCTGTACATGCATCAGAAAAACAAATAAATGGTGATTAAAATGTGAAAGTCTCCAGTAAATACATTTTCCAGAATGCAGAAAGATTTTAAATGCCTGAGGCAATAAAATAAACTGTTAAGAAATCACTTGCACATCAAGTAATATAACTGTGGTCAGCTGAAAGCATAAGCAAATTATTAAGACTCACATTGGTGATCTTACTGTATAAGTCATTTATTTAAGAGTTTATTAGCAGGCCAGGAATCAGGTCAATAATAATTGCTCTTTTTAGGCAGCAGAAGGGAAATCGACAATAAAAATCATCATTGAAAACCATGTGTAATTAACCATAAAATACATTTCCAATAAATGCTGGATTTTAAAAATGTATTTTCTAAGCTCCAAATGCTTTATATTTGTTATAAAAACATATAGATGAATGTGATAAGACTGGAAAATAAAAAGAATTTGCTAATAGCAGATGGCTCCGTGAAGTATGAGAAATACCATCCAGCTATCCAAAGTTGAACTGAACTAAACTTAACATTAGCGCTCTATCATCCATCCTCAGAGCTGGATTCGCAAATCACTAGCCCGACCTCCTGGGATAAGTTTTCACCAAGTTTTCCCGTCGGGCTACTAAAATGTAACAACACCCTGCCCAACGAGGCTATCAGACACTATCCTGTAAGTAAAATAACATTCCCTCCAATATTCGCCTTTTCCTGCTCTTTTAACTTGCTATTTGGAGGAAAAATTTTGCCCATCGAGGTTTTGATCATGACGGTTCCCTAGGAAGTGTACTCTTAAAGCCTTTATTTATTGGTGGGTTGCAATTTATTGTGCAGTCACCTCCCGCCGCCATTTTGGTGCATTGTGGCTCATGGAAATAGAGCACTCCAAGCATATTAAAAACAAGCAAGTAAAGTCAAGTATGGCTTTATGACCACACCAGTCATATTTAGTACACTGCATATGGTGACGCAAAATGATGTTATATAAACGTTACATAAAAGAGATAAGAGAATAAGAGAATAAATAAGAGAAAATGGATATTACTGGATGGGACCGATACACTGCGAAAGCAAAATGGTTGTGAGCTGCCTGCAGTCCAATTTTTGAGGGTAACACTGAAGCAATTTAAAGAGACTAAAACTTTAGAGGCTTAATTCCTTTGTTTGAAATGATAATGCCTTTTAGGATGTTTCCATGTCAAATTTATAAATATATATATTTTTATTGCTTTCTCAGGTACATATACAGTAATATTAGCCCTTTAAATTTGGGCTAGTCAAAATTCATTTTGGGCTACCAAAATCTGAAGAATATCTGCCTGATGGGCTACCAGGGATTTAGAAATTTTGCAAGCCCTGCGGAGTCTCTGTCAAGACCGGCCGGCATATTGAAAAACATACACATAAACAGAGAAACCAGTCACCAACTGAGTTCCAAAGCAAATGATTGAATTAATTAAAAATAGAGCAGAGTAATTCCTTGAAATATTTTATAGGTCCATTTTATTTCCATTTTGCCTTTCCATTCTGAAAACATCCACAACCACAACTAAAAGGCAGGGAAAGATCAAGGAGCACAACGAACTGAACAACAAATGCTAAACGATGTTCGTGCAAAGCTGTGCAATTGAGAAAAGCATCAAGTCCGTTATTAAGTGAAAGGAAGTTCGGGAAAACAACAAGCAAGCGTCCTCTTTCATGAATAAACGTGATTAAAGGGAATTGAAATCGTGACAGGTTTTTCTTTTTAAACACAGCAATTAAAACTAATCACTGGAAGTGATTAAACTGAAACAAGGCAGAAAGGACTTGCTATCACACACTGCTGGTAGCATTTCAGTGGTTAAAACTTGAATAGTCAAACTAATCTCTCTCTTCCCTGTTATTTTAACGTTCTTCCAGATTACTCTTCTTTACCATTCTCATTACTCTCTATGACCAACAAAACCTATTGCCCTTTGAATGTATTTTCTTTTTATATGAAAACTTAATTGAACTTTCATAATTTCTAAATAACCATAAGTAACAGTCTTATTCAGCCTATCATTATGGGCTTTCTATTTTAGGCATACTATTATTTTCAGTACAGGTTTAGAATGTCACGCATGTTTTAAATTGTCGTACACTTACTAAACTCTGGCTATGATGTATATAGTTTCAATTTCTAATATAATCCAATCACAGAAAACAATCAAGTAAGTACTCCATGAAGAGTATAATCCAAATCTTTAATTGCCAGACTGCTATCCAGTTAATTAAAAGGAATTCACCATAATAACATTAAACGAGTTACATGTCAAAGATAGCTAAGCAAAAAGTATACAATCTAGCTGGAACACAGAGTACTCCCATTTCTTGTCTAAGAAGCATGTGCTCATGTTCTATTAAAAATAAATAAATAAATAAATTTAGACGCAGAAAAAGCTATGCACAAGCTATGCTATAAAGAAATGGTCAACTTGTTTTTCAAATGTAAGTATTGATGTCTTTTGTGACTTTTTTTTCCCCAAAACCTGTTAAAATCACACACAAGTTCAAACTTAAAAAATAGGAAACAAACCATTTTGTCAGTTAAACTGCAGAACAATTTCATTTGTTTTACTCTTCCGGGAACAAAAGAATAATACACAGATATTTCTGAAGGGCTGGTCTTCAAAACGAATTAACAGAGGGGTAGTTTTGTCTATATATAACAAACGTGAACAGCGTCCAGGGTTGAACTGGAAGAAAAATACCTATTTTTAAACAATTTCAAAATTTCTGAAACTTTGTCTGCCAAACTTTTATTGTATTACAAACATCTTAAAGGCAAGTGACCCCAACAGCTATAGCAAAATCATTGGAGTGTGCCAATAAACTGACATAAAAGCCTTCCAAATAAAACCACAGAGGCTGTCTGACAATGTTGCCGTTGTTCCTCCATTGTTGCTCTCAGCCGTACAACGGCTTGTTTTTCAAGAGGGCTGCCAGCATTTATCAGGGATGCTGAGTTCTTACGAGACCAAACTCCATTTTGAAGAGCATAATGGTGACATTGTATTCCCCCCCGCCCCACTTTCAGGTTGCGACGACCCAGCTGAATTATGAATCGCACACTAGACTATGATTAAGAAATGAATCAGACGGATCGTATACACCGTGCACAAAAAGCAGGGTTGTTTCTCAACTATGGCGCACCATCAGGAGTCTCGGCGTCCCATAAGGCACTAATGGATGTTTTTATGCAGTCACAAAAGGTGCTGTCATGCCACTTGCAACATGCTCCACTCGCATTGCTGTAAATTTAATGCATTGTTATGCATGGCAAGCAATGAGTCATGGGACTTTATCGAGATGCACCGGAGAGTCATCGCATCTCCATGAAGAAACACGAGGAAGGTGGGCAGCTCAAGATAAAGATCAAGAGCGCGACAAGGTGCCCATTCTTCAATTGATGTTACTCAGAATGCCAAAGGGAGCCGAGACTGACCAGTAGCATCAAGTGCAATCAGGTTCTCCAGTGCACCTCACCATGCAGATTCATCCTCCCATACAACTTGCACCGCAGCACCAGCACAGGATTTCCGTATTACCAACAAGATGCCAAAAGGTGGGCGAAAATAAGAACGGAAAAACAGCTTTCAGAGACCCAAGTCTTCAAGTCGTGGGCCAAAGCCACAGTGACACTGCACTGGGTGGCCGGAGAAACTAATATATGTAAAGTAAACATATAAACATGGGGGCATTTCCCTCAGAATTTCTAAGTAGCAAATGAAAACCTCCTGACCATAACCTTGAAAATCATTGCATGCATCTGTGAGCAGCAGGCCAGCTTCAGTGTAGCTAGGGGGGAATTTAGCTTGTACACCACTCGTGATTAACCGGGGGAGAAAATTCCAAAAATTCAATTTCCAATTTGCTTGTCAGCCACCAAACCAAAGCATTTAACAAAATAATACTATAATATTTTTGTCTAGTAATCAATCAAATTGGCACATTTTGAAATTTTATAAAATACCAGAGCTATTTTTAAAACAGTGCTTGTAAGGATGCCAGTTAAGTGTGAATATTTGTTCCAGAAAGATCAGTATTACTTTTCTGGGGAAACAAAAAAGAAAAATAGCTTTAATACCACAAGAAAGAAACTGGGAGTAATTCCTGAAACACATAGACTGACTAAGGCAAGAATATATTTTCATTTTAAATATGCCATAGAAAACTATTTATGTACCCACAACGTAAACAGCCTTGCATTCTGTTAAAACACTCATAATGCCTTGCAGGCGAGTTTATATATTTTATTTCAAAATAGCATTATTGACGATGATAAAACCTAGCGGCACTTTACTAAAATTCATCAACAATAATATAATCCACAGTTCCTTAGGTGGGCAGCCACAGATATTAATGTTTATTTAAATATATATGAAAAAACTTCAGAATATATTCAGTCTGAATTGCAACAACAGTGGAAACTAAAGTGCATACAATGTCAAAATGACAGCACTCCGATACTTATATTAACTCAACAGAAGTACGGATTTTTCCGTATGAGGCTATTTGAAACTTAAAGCACGTACTAATTATATACCAGAAGACACACAGTAAAAACAACCCAGTTCGTTTACCGACATTCAAGTCCTCTATGAAATCGTGTAGGAAAGTCAAATCAAGAGTTATTAAAAATAATTATTACCACCCTCCATGAAAAGACATGAAAAGATGTAGTTTTAAAGTCCACACGGTTGGTGGTCTGAGGTTGGCATAGAGGAGTCCGCTCGAGCCAGGGGAATGGGCAGGGGCATAGTTAAGTATCACCTGTCAGACTCACCAAGGCCAGGATCCAGGCAGAGACCACCAAGAAACTCAGGAGCCGGAAAAGCGTCTGCTCTTGCACGACTCATTTACGCTACTGCGAGATCTAAACGCATCACTCTCACTCCTGATCACCCTGATCGACATCAAAAAAAAGACTCACTTTAAATGTGTTTTTGTGGATATTTTTAAATCATTATGACAACTTCAGTCAAGAATATTACTTTTCCCCTGAAGTGATTTTAATAAATTGCATATATACCATTATATTATCATCAAGACCTAAAACTGTATAGAAGTTATAATGGGAAAAACAGTAAAAGCGGCAATAAATGCAAGAACTGACATCCAGCAAGACACACCCTCTTAAAATTTCTAATGCTAACCATGTCAATAGGGTTCACACACAATGAGAGTGATGCTTATGACAGTCACTCAGGCTAATATGTAAAGGTAGAATCCAGCAGGGTAGATTTTAAAAATTTCATTAAAAACATGCATGTTCACAGTTCACTTTATGAAGTGGCAGTTCACTGAATGTTGCATCGTGGGTGAAAACGTTCTTGTTTTAGCACGGCCACATCCTCTACAGCCACTCGAGCTGGAGTTTCCATGATTTTATATCCATCTCTACTTCAAAAAGAAAAAAAAAGACGACAAAAACAGAAAAGCCTTGAGGAAATGATGGAGGACTTTTTTTAAAAAAAAAAAAAAAAAACAGCAAGTACTCTGTGGTATAGTGAAAGAAAAAAACCTGAATGAAAGCATGTGCATTTGATTTTCATTTCTTGGATTAAATAAAGGTTTTGCATATAGTATATGGTTATAAGAAAAAAAGCTGAAAATCACATCATTAGCCACTGAACAATTTTTTTTAAACTGCAATAATACAAATCATCAGGGCAACACTGTTGCTATAATGATGTTGTTGTAATTTCCCACTTTTTGTAATGTAAATTTCTATTTGTAAATAGATATTGAATAAGATTTAGGTTTAGGATGAATAAAATTAATGAGTTGTGTCTTCATTCATTCATCTATCAATCAAGTTAAAATGACCGTTACCGCATTAGCTATACCAAGACTTAATCCTACCAAAGACCTACCAAAATATCTAGCCTGCTCAGTTAGAACCCTTTATGCTCAATTATAACCCTTTATTACTTTTAATTATTTTTTTTTCTCAATTACATAATGAATATCACAGATAAGCAAAGCGAAATCAGGGTGATCAAGGAATATATTTCAAGGAGTAAAAGCATATTAAATCACGTAATGATTGAAATAAATAAATAGAGAAATATGGGAGAATAAGCTGTCGACAAAATATTCGTTTTTGTTTTTACTCCTATGCCCGTTATTAGACAGAATAGTGGAATTGTCAAAAATGTCACATTGGGTCACAAAAATGTCACAATGCCCAAGGAAATAGCTAGCAAAGGGGTCTCACTAAATAAGGCGGGGGGGGGGGAGTGATGCATTAAGTCCGAGACGGATCAAAGAGACGCGAACGCGGATTCAACTGCGCGGTGTTTTGAGCATGAGCAGACTTTATGGGACGGCCGTCAAGCAGACATATGGGTTCGGTTATTAGCCTAAATTGACAACACCCTGAATCTGGAGGGAGAACTACTGATGGACCTTCAACGGGATTCTGAGAGCCATGCAAAATGAAACCATAATTATAATGGAGGACTTGCGGCAAAAGTCCCCCCCAAGCATATACTGTGGTGATATCCTCTGGGAGTCACAAGAAGGGAATTCAAATGCAATTATCTTCATTATTCATTTACATTTGGCTGACCATCTCGTAACCACATGGCTGAAGTTTTAAAAGGGGGGGGGTGTCCCTCTTCAAATGCATTTTAAATGTTATTTACGTGTAGGACAGCATAATACAAAATAAGAGTGTAGCTTTTTTTTTCTTCATTTATGCATTACAGAAATACTACAGCCCAATGAAACAAAGAACTTTAAAAGTCCTGATTTTGAAAAGCAACTGGGGAAAAAAAGGAACCAGACAAAAAAGAGTCTATTACGCAACAAAATACCTTGACACATATTTCAGTCAAAAGATTGAAGGAAAGAAAAGTGAGGCCAGAAACTGACAAGCTGCCAAATAAGAGCTTCTTTGTAGCGTGTGAAACAGACTGATGAATCACAGTTTTTAATTCTCGTTCTTCAAAAGACGGCGGGGGCCTGAGCCGGCCCCTTCCAAAAAGGTACTTTTGCGGGAGAGAAGGGCGTCCCGTATGGGAAGGGGGGGGTGGGGGGCTGGGATCAGGGGGATCTCCCAGACTTGTCGCCTCTGCCGCAAGGCAGTTACGGAGTGGGGAGAGAGCCGCGACCTGGCCGGTAGAAGCTGAAGAAACAGCCCATAACAAGTAACAGGAACGTAGCAGAGGGGGAGAAGGTGGACAAGGGCAGACAGAGGGTAGATCAGATGAGCTACAAAAAGAGGAGGAAAACAATTTAAAAAAAAAAGAAAAGAAAAAAAACAACTCATCTAGCCGGCAAATTTGAAGCAGACTCAGGAAGCCCAGGGATGCGATTTTCTGTAATTCATCACCTTCGCCCAGGATTTTACACTGTCACCGGTGCCGACCACAATTCCACTGAAACGATAACAAACCGGATAAGTGGCAGCGGCCGGAACGGTAACATTAAAGAGACCAGGATCAAAAAGAATTGGAGAAAAAGCCTTGATTTCCATACGCTTAGACTGTGAATGAGATTGAGGTTTTATTCATTTGCACACCCCTTCTGATGACTCACAGAAAGTAAAAAGATGCACACCCCCCCCCCCCCCCCCAAGCTGGATGCCAGGAAGAGCTGCTGTACCACTGTCGAGAAAGAAGACAGACAGGAGGCTGGCCCACTTAACTCCTGTTCTCTGATGTCACGAGCACATGACCCAGCCTCTCCAGTAACAGCACATGAAGGGAAAAAGGAGAGTTTTAAAGCTAATGCGTTTTTGGATTGTGTGAATGCTTCATTCGCCCCACAAACAACCACAGAACCACAAGTGCGGTGCAGGATTTTCTGCACGACGACAGAAGGGAGACCCCGGTGTGTAAATGGTTAATCCGCGCAGGTCAACTCCAGCCTCAGAGACCGAACAAGTCCGTAAGTACTTTCTAACCACAACTCAACTAAATACACCCATCCATGCTGCAAACACCAGTAACAAGTAGTTATGCAGTCTTCCTGCAACCTGCTTGTTACTTGAGGGCGTACAGAATGTCAGCAAAATTCATCTTCATCTGCCTGTGTTGCGTGAATACCTTTTAAACTCCCTGTCTCTAATATGGTCTGTCTTCACAGTTTAGAACTTCAAGGGTTATCAAAATCAAAGGGACAAGAACATTTTAAAGAACCACCAAAAGTGACTATGGCATCAAATAGCCTTTTCAGTTCAGTGGCACCATGTCAACAAAACTTCTACTGGGGTAAGTTTTTTTTTATTATTATTATTATTATTTCAACGTGCAACATGATAAATTTCATTGTACGCTTACAATTGTGAGGAGACTTTTAGCAGCCGTCGAATTCGCTTAAGTCATCTTTATGGTTTAAAATTACAGGGCATAACATTCTGCGTGGCAAAAAACAAAAAGCCAATTCAAGAAACGTTACAATCCGATGTGTTTACGTTTGCAGTCGTACCCAGAAGATGACATGTTTGTTCAACTTAAACCCACATTTGTAGGACGACAAAAAGTGAGCAAGAGATTTTGCAAGAATAAACATTTGCTCCGTTTCAATCCGTGAATTTACATTGAAACAAGATGTGCTGTAGGAAAAGTTTCTTATAGAAGGAATGTAAGAGTTATTTGATTTTTCATATTGGATTTGTACGTTAGTCTGGTAAAAGTCTCAAGACCGGTGTTTTATTTAGTATTACAGTATTTAAATGCCCGGCTGCAGTATTAGCCCTAATATTGAACGTTCAGCTTTCACACACATGCTCTGCACCTCAAAAATCAGGAAGCTGTTTCAAGCTGGTTTATTTTAGATTTCCACTCTGATAGGTACATCTGCAAAGAGCTCTTTTCACACATAGAGAAAATCTCACAGACCACATTTTTAAACAGGAACACACTATTTATCTAAAATGCAAAAACAGGCATTATGCATCTGAATTTAAAAAAAAAAATCATTTTTGACGGCAGTAGAAGATTAAAAATCTAAATTAGTGGCATGTAAGAACACTGAAATGTCGAAGAGTGCAAAATGTATCATCAACATACAGTGTGACGTGTTCACTAGACTCATATTGCACCACAAAATAAGATGCTAAGACACTCTCGACTTTACAGTAAACTCCTAATCTGTACAAAAGCAAAGCTCCTTTCGCAACATGCAAAATCATTAATGTGCAGTGGACCCTATAAAAAAAAGCCATGATCGAACTTACAGCATTCTTTCAATGGTGTCCTTCATCGATAAGGAGTCTTTTCCTATGTTGCACCGTGAGTAAGCCGACGTAGGTAAAAACATACGGTTGCCACTTCGCTTCTACTTTTTAATTGGCTGCGCCTTTTTTGTCATCGTTGTCCTTGACAAATGTTGACTGAAATCCTGAAGCCACAATGTAACCGAAAGATGCTACGATCCTGTCCCCAGAAATCATTTAAGCTTTAATGCATACTGTATATGTTCTTTTATTTAAAATTTGGTATTTAATGGTAAAATGCAAATACTTCTGTTACAAGAAAAACTAAAACTACGTTGGTTAAAACAAGAGCATAATATTTTTAATTGTTTAGATGTTTATGACCATAAGGCTTTCATTCTTGGCCATGGAATGTGATCATTAAATACTTTTCAACCAAGTAACACATATCTGTGCCTAACTGTCTAACAGTCAATATTAGTCACTGCAATGAGCCCTGTAATTTACATTAAGTCTATGTAATTTCTTTTCCAAAAAACATTTTAAAAACTGCCAAGTTCAGCATTTTGAAGTTGTCAGCTATGAATCACTTCAAAAACATTTTCCTGTTCGGTATCAAAATATGGTGCTTTTTTGTTGTGAATATGATACATTGCTGCAAACTTAAAGGCAGATTATTCCAAATTAATCCAAAGATGCCTCTGCCTTAGGAAACTGAAATCGTTCGTAACATCTGCAATCCTGCAAGAGGGATACAGATGTCCTACAAACGCTCCCTAGAACCCCAAACCATCACTAATCAATTACGAACTTGTTCTTTCACTCTGAAGTCCATGTGCTTCTAATTTATAACGCTGGTGGTCTGAAGTGTGGTCGGGCCGTGCGGGTTAATTCCTTTAATTTGCTATCACAACTCGACTCCGTAAAAAAAAAAAAAACAACATTAATAATGGAAAGCTAACCTGTGCACCCAGGTTGAGAAGAACGTGCTGTGTCCTTTAAGGCCCCCGCGTTATTAGGGGCCGGGCCAGAGGTTAACCAAGCAAAACGCAATAAAACGGAAAATCAGGCCTGTCGACAAAAGGCAATGAGAAACTGACAAAACTGCAGCAACGTTACGTCTCTCAGATTTTCAGGTGGCTCGCGCCTCATATCCTGACACTAGCTCACCAATCCTGGTTTATTAACCAGGACCTCTGGCCCAAACAAGGCACACATCCAAATGAGGTTAAATCCATCCAAGTTCATGATCATTCAGGATAGATTTAACATCTGTTAGCTTAAGCCAATATTTTTAAAAACACACTTTTTCAAACCTTGGTTCGCGTGTATATTTTATTAGTTAGCTACAACAGCAGATATTCAGCTTTGTCATGACAATGTCATTTATCTGACGAGCAATGCAGTTACCTGAATACATTTATAGCCTCAAAGAGAAGTTATGATAGTTCAAAAAGTTCAGTAATAACAGAATACCAATACATCTATTTCTAGCAAGTATTTAACAATCAATCCACCTGCAAAACCGCTCTGGCTGGGAAAACATATTTAAAAAGCATATTACAGCAAATTGCAATGTTTAAAACTGTCTTTAAAATATACAAAATGATTCAAATTTAAAGACGCCTGTTTCGTTAGGAGTATCATGCATAACATTAACTGAATTTGCCACATGCAGCTTTGTGCCAGTCAGTTTACAAGTAGATCATTTCTTCATCATCATCAAAATTGAGATCAGAAACCCAGGAAGGAAAACAGTCTTTAAAAAAAATAAAACAAAAAAAAGGTGCAAATATATACTTCCAACATAATGTGAAATAGATGTCAACATTCATTTTCTTTGTTTACTCCCCTATAACAGAGTAAGTAGGGATGAACCCCAAAATCGGTGTCGCTAGTGGGGTTAGACAATAAGAACATTTAGCCATAGTTTTCAACATACGATTTATTCCACCGATACCATGAATACCAATTCTAACGGAATGTCGCCTCTCACTTCTGCAGATTCTGAGAGCCGGTGACTGTAATGCATCACACACAGCTCATGCCCCAGCCTCTAGACAATAACAGAAGTCATTCACAAATTTAAAAAAAAAAAAAAAAAAAAAGCTTTGGAGATATTCTAGCGTGGAATAAAATGTTCCTTTAAGGCTCATTTTATGTGAGGCAGCTACGCGATTCTCATCAGTAAATCTCTTTCTCCGCAAATCCAAGTGGCAACAACTCTTTTATATATATATATATATATATATATATATATATATATGCTGACACACTTCAAGCAATCAGAAACTTCATTTATAGAATATGCTTATTATATACTTATTATAGCGTGACACCTTCCGATAACAGTTTGCTTTGGAAACATTCCTTGTGAGAAATCTTGTAAATAAAAGGCTCTCAGCTCCCCAAGCTTCTCAGCTTTCTTTAAAAGCAGAACCCAAAAGCAGCCAAGGCTGAAAGTAAATAAAAACCAAAACAATCACATCAATGTCTATGTTGTTTTTTTTCTGGTTCAGAAACAGATTTTAAATATTTATTGGCTTTCAACAATCCATTTTGGCTTCTTATGGGAGAGGAAAAAAGAGCAACAATATACGTTACACTGATTTATAAAGGAATAACATAAAAGAAGCTATTATTATGACATGTATTATAGGTCTGCCGCCCCTTTAAAAAAAACAACAACAACATGCATGACTTTCAAATGTGTTCTTTGACAGAACCAGAGGCACCGATGTCCTGAGCGAATCTGGAAGGCGCTTCTTAAAATAATCTACCACTTCACTCAAGGGCCACATCCTGCCAAACAAAGCACAGAACAACTGGGAAACAATAAATAGCAATCTATTGCGAAGAAACAGAACTCCTGTAGCGTGGAAACCCCACCAACAAAACACCAGTAAATCCCTTGAAATTGCAAAGAAGGTTTAAAAAAATTCAAGTGTTACATGTAACAAAGAGAAAGTCACTGACAATTAACGAATGGCAGCTTGTAAATCAAAAGGCTAGCCGATGCCCAGGCTTCCTTTAGCACGTTGCACGCTAACAAAGCTCATCTGTGTTACGCCTTTATTCTGAGTGCTGCACACACGCACGCACGCACACGCACACTCGGTGTCAGAGGAGCCTTTCACCCGGCTTAAAGGCTACTTCAGATCATATCAGGGTAAAATGGCGCACAGGTTGGTGTGTTGCCTTGAACACGCAAGACCATACATAGCTCACGCTGACGCAGTCCACATTACATTTTTAAGAGCATAGCAGTTCGCTTTATGTCTTAAAACAGTCACTTTTTGCTTGGCGTAGAATATATCCGATTCCCTTGTTTCACATTCTGTAGACAGAGCTGCTCCCATCCAATCAATATACACCTAGTCAATTTTCCGACATTAAGAAAAATAAAAATTTGGAAGACCAATAAAAAAAAAAAAAAAAAAAAAACGAAATTTAAAAAGCGGGCAAGTTATTAATAAAAGTATATTTTAAGTACTGCTGTAGGTCAAACAAAGTTCCGGGTTCTGCACAGGACTCGATATCTGACTGGCTGGAAGTGACATCAAGAAAAACCTCACTCCTTAAATTAGAATCCCGTGTCTGAGCCTTCGGTGAAAAGCTACGCACGCGTCTTCGCTGGGGTAGTCCCACAGAGCATCTGAAAACCTCAAAAATCACAGGCTAAAACCGCACTTGTTAAAACCATCTTGTGTCACTTTAAATTTGAATTCCCTTTTCGCCCAGAAGGTCAGAAGTAGGCAATTACTGTATGCCAATTAAACCTAAGTTAAGATACACAAATCCCTGGAGCTGGGAGAACAAACTCAAACTATGCCCACGGTTTACACGCAGGGGGATCGAGGCCAGTGCCTCGGAACTGGGGGGGGAGTCCAGGTTACCTTCTTTGGCTCTCTATAGGACCAATCCAAGACCTAAACAAGGCACTACCTGTTCTGCCTGGAGGAGAAGCAGGCCCAAATATTTCACTCTTATTGGTTTAACCTTCACAGGAATGCTGAAAATTCTCGAGTTTGAGGCGCAGTCCTGAAAATATTTATAATTCTACACGAACGCACACGGACACACACACACAGAAGCTATTAGCTACACCCGAATGTAAAAACAGAAGGAGCAAGATCTGCCCCCAAAAATAGGTCTACCGCACTGAAAACTGTCAGTATTTCAATGTTATCTACCTTCCTAGATATCAGCATAAAACGATGAAAGTCTATTCATTCAACTGAATGAATGAAGCTAATTAAGATATATATTTTGCATAACTGTAGTGAAATGGCTCTCGCTGACAGGTATCGCCAAATTTTGTTCATCCTGGCATGTTTGCAAGTAAAATGTGCTCTTTTTTGAATTTGCATAAGGATAAACACATCTTTCTTTCCGAGATAAAGAGTACAATGTTACATATCAAACGATGGGCTCTTCAGGATTAAAAAGAAAACCATGAACATTGCAAAACAAACATACCACTGAATGTAGCTTGAATTAGTCTGTCTCAGGGAGAAGCAGGCCATTTCTTATAAGGTTCCACTTTTACAAATCCTTGGCCCTTCGGATGAAGGTAAACAAAGGGGCAAAGAGATCAAACCACCAGTACAAATAAAAGTTACTGTCCACCATGGATATCAAGTGAATTTTGAATATCGTTTGAGCTTCAATACTGTGATATTAATTTGCAGTTTCTATAAAATAAATGTTTTAAAACAGCAGGTAGTTGCAAAAGAACTTATACTACAAAACCTTACAGATGTCAAAATTAAAAGCCATTACTGTAAACAGTGGATGCGGCGTTTCATCCGACGATATCGCATCCAACTGCATCCGGCACATATTATTTTAACGTTAATTGCTACCTCACAGAAGGGAAAGCAATCCCTTAGGTCTAGCTTCGAAACATCTGTGAAGCAAAGAAACAGAGGAAGTGGTCTCAGTGTTAGGATACCCGCGAATTACCGCGCAATGTGGTCACCTTAAACAAATGGAACCCAAAGAGGTGCGACTCCAACAATATCGTGTGTGTACCTAAAGGAAAAAATAAAAATTCTTAAATGTGCTGTCGCCAAGACAAGGCAAGCCTTCTAAGCCTTTCATGGTAACCAGACCACGATGATAACTCTACATAAAAAAAGAAACCATTTGCGATTTCTGGGCACCTTACAAGTACAGCAGGTGAAAATACCACAGCGGCAGGGGTGAGCGTTTGTTGTGACCGTCTGGCAGAGGAGGGAGATGAGCTAATCTTATTGCTTTTCATGCTAACAGACTTATGTTGCAGATGAAGACTAATACGAATTTGTCATCAGGCAGGCCTGAATCACAATTCTGACACCTGCAAGAAATCCTTCAAATAACAGCATCCGCCGCGCTGGGCCAAACAGCAATACAAAAACGTTTATCAAACTCGACGGGGGGCCATTTTACAGGATGCTGTGATTAGGGCTCGTCATACCTCGCCCCTTAACACGAACATGACGTTTTGGAATAACAAGCCGCCGAGTAATTCTAAATCGCGTTATCACTCAGAGTGATAAAAGTGGCCTCCTGGGGGAAAAGGGTTATTTGTCTTGTCTTCAAACAGTTTCACGAGAGTACAATTTAAAGACAACAGCCCTAATATAAAAGCATACCAGAGACTCAACCTGCAAAAAAAAAAAAAAAAGTTTTTTAATGCACCGAAAAAAATTCATAGCACATAATATGCTGGACTGCAAAGGCTGCGGTCAAATAAGTAAACATTTGATAAAATGAATTGATGATAGTGAATGTAGCGCACATTGAGCTCCTGTCAATATGAGGGGAGGGGGTGACACTGGAAAAGGCAGAAATCATTTTAAAAAGTCTGTCAAACAGAAATGTTTGACAGGTGACTGAGTGGCACTTTTCTAAATATGATCGCAAATACAATTTTCTTTAGCGGAAATTAGGCGTCATCCTTCACACATCAGGGGCAATAATACTGCTCTAAAATATACTGGTTTAGGACATTGCCCACGGGAATTGAGACTTCAAATCTCATTGTCTCCCTCTGTCCCTCATAACAGTTCAGGGCATAGGCTGAGAGCTTTTGTGATGATAAAAAAA
The DNA here is from genome assembly GCA_011763525.2 of Mormyrus iriodes. Classification (NCBI taxonomy): domain Eukaryota; kingdom Metazoa; phylum Chordata; class Actinopteri; order Osteoglossiformes; family Mormyridae; genus Mormyrus; species Mormyrus iriodes. The sequence continues at coordinate 19,267,756 of JAAGVU020000025.1, forward strand.
AATGACTAACCTGTTTCAGCCATCAGAAAAACACTGCTTACATTCTTGCTCTGATTAACAAAAAGACGGCACAGTCGCAGCTGCTAAAGTCCTTCAGCCATTATTTCATTGTCTCTAACTTTAAGAGTCTTTTAGGGCCGTGGTGTGACTACGTAATCTGCTGGTTCTCTTCCCCAGTTAACAAAACTGTTGCAAAATTAATAGGAGGCCTCCCAAAGGAACAAGCAGTATCCATTAAACCTTTCTTATTTGATTTTAACTTTTGTCCCTCTAGAGAAAAGGCAGGGAAAAAAAACCATTGAGAAACTAAATGAAACCAAGGATTCTTTGTGTCGTGAACTTTTTTTTCTTACAGATTTGTAAATAACTGAAAAACTGGAGTTCACAGAGAGAAGAATAGCTTTCGTGAAATGAATAGACGGCGCTTTGTGTGCAGCGAGAGATCCTGTGCGTACGCACAGAGGCTGCCATTTTGCTGACAAATACTGAACACTACGAGAGTCAGGCTCCGTCAGTAGTTTCCTCAAACTTTGCTACAGCCCTTATTAATAAACATGATTCTATAACAAATGGAGAATGTTAAATGATCATGGGGGTAAAAAATAAAAAGAAAAAACAGCCAGACAAGCGCAGAGTGAAGGATGAGTCAAAAACATGTCAAAATAAGTATCCAAGTGTTCACAAAGTCTTTGCTTTGCTAAGGAGCATCGATGCAAACTACTTCATGTAATAAGGACAGTTAAGTTGGTACGGTAGCCAACGTGTGTTATTCTTATGATGACGGCAATTATTTCCTATTTTTGCATTTAAGAGGAAACTGATAAATTAAATAGTTAACATACTCATTTTAAAAAGGACTAAATAATGTTTTGTTCACAAATATGAATATAAGCAACTTCAAATCGTGGCTGCTGTTTTTTCCAAATAGGTTGGATCAAACATTAAACATCTTTCTATGCATCAGATGCGTAAAAATTTCATGACCGAGGCCCAAAATATTGTGATATATTGCTGATTATGATAAACAGGAATAATATTTTACCACTAATATATAAAACACTAAAAGAAAACGTCTGTTTGTCTAAAAGTCAATTCATTCAGTTTTATCAATGAACAATTTAATGTTTGATCATTCAAACTAAAATTTAAAAAGCAAGGATAATTTCCATGGGAAAGCTTTATACAGTCAAAGTATCTTTAATGTCATCTTCTGCGATGTGATGCGTAAGTCACACAATAGATGGATTTTCAATATCATTGGTGGTAGAGCAAAGAAATGGTAATAAGTAGAATATAAATATTTAAGACATTGAAAAATGACATATAGAAGCATGGAAAAAATACTGATTAAAAAACAGTTGGGCACATATACGAAATATAATAAGGCACGCTAAAACAGACAAACAAAAATGGTTATGCGGAAAAAACAAAGGAGCACACGTGCTTTGCTAAACATCAACTTTAGCATCCCAGCAAAACCTCATAGGAGACATTTACGGGTTAATGCAGGCTCCCCAGGCTCCCCCTCGTACCATGCAGCCTCAGCAGTAACAGTGGAGTTTAACTTTCTGGTAAACAAATACTCAATGGTGATGAGACGTTCCTCTCGGGCCCCAAATTACAGTCTGGTTAACCAGAGAATCCGAGAGCCAGCTCATTACTGCTGTTTGTTTCCAATTTGACTCTCAACCGAACTCTACAAAAACATTCAGGGGGCTTTTTAAAAATAAGAAAAGGCTCAAAAATGCTGTAGCTATATAGCTATGTGGCCATAAAGACAGTAGCGTCAACTGGGAATATATCAAGGAGATAAATCCCTCAGGGCTGCGTTTAAAAATGACCTGACAGGACAATTACTGTAAACTGACACTGGCCCTTTATCAACTTTTTAATAAAGTTGCTGGTATGTATATGTGTGTGTATAGAGACAGACAGACAGACAGACACACAGACAGACAGAGGAACTTATTGGCAGCCCATTTTCCAACTCATTGAACACAAACGTGAAAAAAAATAGACTCGTCATTAATGGAGAGTTCTATAATACAGTACAATTACACAGTGGTATTGTGGTCAATGACTAAGTATCCAAGCACAGGAAGATTTTCACCATGTAAATTATGATGAATTCTTTACTGGTCCAATCTAGAGCCCTTTTCTCTTTGTTCCAAATATATAATGTTAAGATATAAGTTCTGGTTACACTTCAAGTTCAACACCATCAACCTATCAGCTTCCCTCATCACCATAATTGCCGAATAAGCTGAAAATGGAAGGGCTACATCGCACAAAACACCCAGCTGCAAATCACATACAACTCAGAGCCAAACATACCAAGGCCGCACATACAACGAAACGCATTACCATAATTGCCCTGTAATTACTGACGACACAAATTCTTTATAAAATGTCGTTTATGCAAGTATATTTAAACCCCCTAGTGAGGGGGAATATGGCTAATGAAGGGTTTCAAATTCGCGACCATACCACAAGTCCAAAAAAAAGATGCTGAAAAGTAGACTTTCATGCCAAAAGACCTCCCACACAATCTAATATCCTTCTAATATCCAAGATGGGAAAGATAGCATTAACACTTTTTACCAGAAGCTACTACAATGCTAGACAAATTTTAGTTAATTCTGCAAATTATCCAAAAAATATTATAGCATTAATTATATATTCAGAAATTAGCATACTGTATACTTATTCAGTTCAGCTAAACTACTTGCCTAAGTTCCATTCTTAATAACACAATAAAAGGTTAAGAGATCATGCTGCATAAGGATACAGCATGAATCACAACCAGTGCGCTACCTGTTGCCATATTTACAGCACTGCCACATAAGCATAATAAAAACTAATGGAATTTCTAAATTTCTACTATAAATATTAGCAAACCTGGGATCCATGATGAGCAATAAAACTCCTATAACTTATTACACAGCATATCATTTGATTATTATTTTTTGCAGAAACTTTGACACAGATGTGCAATATGAAAGCCAATTACTCACGCATGCAACCATATATGTGATGATATTAATTCATATTTAACAAAACAGTGACACTGCCCCAGTTTTCAAACCTGCAATAATTAGAGGGCCGTACAGATTCAACCTTAGCTTCCATCAGCGGTCAAACTAAAGATTTTGAATATTTTATCAAGTATCACAATGGTCTTCAGCAGCATTCTAATGTGACTGCCAGACACTACAGTCTTTCATCAGCTTATGCGTAACATCTGGACGCCTGATCAACGCCGGGTCCGAGTACCTACCTCCATTCCCTGTGCACAAATTGATATTTTGAGGCTTGAACCCAGCTGATGGCAAGTCCAGGTCCTCAGCAAACGTGCCAAAAAAACCACTGCTGTGATATTCAACTGGTAACAATGCCACACAGTGGGGTCTTAGCTAGGAATCCTCTGGTAAGAACACAGGAAATGGCATGACCTCCAAACCTCAAGAAATATTCTTACAAAGCGGCCTCCAGTAACAATTGTCCAGCATGAAGTTCCCAGTTACTGACATGTGAAACCTTCAGATCTATAAGTGAAGACCAGAATTATTAAAAAACATTTTGACCAGGCGTTCTCATTCCACTCCAGGCACCAGGCTTTCAAATTAAAAATAGCCTAGCAAATTTCCATCCACCCATCTTCTAGCTGCCTATCCTAGTCAGTGTCACTGGGGGGTCTGGAACCTACCCAAGGCAGCAGGGTGCAAGGCTGGGGTACACCCTGGATGGGACATGCAGTCACACACACAGTCATACACTCTGGAAAATTTAGAGACACCAGTCATCCTAACAGCACTTCTCTGGGTTGCAGGAGGAAAACCCCATGACCTGGGGTGGTCAAACTAAAATTAATGTGATTTTGCCTTTATCTTTTATTAGAAGACGCACAAATACATTTCAAACACAGAAAGCAACACTGTTACTATTGCAAATAAAATGGAACATGGAGAAGTGAGTCTAAACATTATATTTTTACACAGGTGGCAACAGAAATGGATAATGTACAACTGGCGATGTGCAATGGTTACGATATTCACACTACAGTGTTGCCCAATCTATGCCAATTTGTGCTGATTTTAAATGCCCTAGTACTCGTGCCTCTGGTGAATAACCAAATTAAAACCAAATCTTTATGGGTAATATTAAATACCATTTGGCAGTGTCGGGATAAGAAATCCTGTCTGTTTTATAAATTTAAGGAAAGGTATTAATAAAAAAATGAATACTGGACTATACTATATATAAAACGTAGACATATATAGTTTATTGCAAAAGAGGGGTATTTTACCCGTTTCTCGCTTAATTACATGCTCTTCTTCTAAATTCCTATTCTATACCCATTTTGATTTGCATGAGCCGTAATTCCCAGTGACTGGTACGAGGAGCAACTCCATCTTTTAGTCTTAAGTCGTGACTTTACAGCCCACATAATACACCAATAACCATTTCACTCAGAACTGTTCTTAGTTCTGCCCCACTCTGGCACTTCTTCACGCCTTAAAGCCTAAATCAATGTTACATGTCAATGCTGCCCTCAGTGCAGCAAGGCTGACACTTTAATAGGCTCCCATACAGTCCTTCTCAATGAGAAAGGTTCAAAAATGAGAGTACTCTCTCCCCCAAACCCAAAAAGCCCCCTCGTGTGAAAACTGCGGCCTCCCACATACCAAACCACTTACACCAGGCCACAAATAAATATCCCCAAGTCTATTAATCCATCCCCCAAATCATGTTTTAGATATTAAAAATAAATAAATAAATAAATATCTGTGGGAGAACATTGAGAATTGGTCAACATTTTGCACAGAAGATATTTTTAAAAATAAAAAAATAAAAAAGCAACACATTAAGTACATTACAGCATTAATTATGTTACGTGCAGGCACACACCCACAGGAATGCCTCAGAATATTACTGAATTCAGGCCCCAACTAACCACAGCAGAGACGAAGCCTGGAGGTCGGCTTCGAAACGCAAACGTAAACTGCAATTTAAAGCCACGTGTCCGTGAATGACTCCTAGTGTTTCCGAAGTATCGGAAAGGCATCGCTCGCTTCTACCACATGTGTGCTAAAGAGATCCATATTATTCAGCAGTAAAGAAAAAGAAAGAAAAGCACTGCCACGTATCTCAGACGAAATCTATTTATCACCTAGTAAATGTGCATTGCAACAAAACACCGACTGCTTCATATCAATTTATGAATAAATTCTGTAAATTCTTTAGTTCAATAACTAAATAGTTAATGCACAGATTGAACAGAAGAGCTCATTTTGTTCTCTCTATCCATCTCTACTCGTTTTTATTTTTTGGGTGGATTGTTTGCATACAGTCAATTTGAATCAAACATTTTAACATATTGTGGGGACTGAACTACAGAAGCCTGTCAGTCTGGAGTCTCTTTCAGTAAGTACTTCTGTCTTTTGAAAGAGGAAAAACGACCGAACGCAGAAAACTGCAAGAGGTAAAATGAAACTGGCAAATTTATCCCGCCATAATCCTGATATTACTTTAACTCAGATCATAAATAATACTTGACAGTCTTCACGTCTACAGAGCTCCTTGTCCTACAGATGTACTATAAATATTTTTCAATTGGTCGGGCAGCTTAAGGGAGAGAACGTAGGCTAGTCGATTTCACTGAAGAAGGAAAAGCATAAAGAAGCATAAGTTGCACCATTCTGAGTCTCAGTATTATCTTTAGCACCTTATGTGTGGAGTCCAAGGCTTCCCCTTCCAAAATAAGCACTTTTCAGGGCATATTTGAATATTACATATCAGGAGATTTTGAAAGCCAATTCAAAAGCAGAACCGGTTCTTAAACAAACGTATCAGATGGCAATCATCTGCGCGTCTCTTCAGCACGACCCTGGTAGACATCTAAAACCCCAGGTTTCTTCCCCTCCCACATGACACCATGACCGCCTAGAAAAAACAAGCGGCAGATTCAGATAATTTCATACATGGCTGACAAAAGCAAATCGCTGGCACCTCCCTGCCAGCAAGCTTTGGTTATTTAATTCTAATTCATCTTCAATAATTTGTAGTTCTGATTCCAGTCAGCTTGACCCAGACCTGTGGCATCATATATTAGATTATTGTGACGGTGCTGCTACATGAGGATGACGATTCTTCTCACCAGCACAAATACACACACCGGATCACTAAATACACTGACAACACAAATCCGACTCACGAAATGAAGCCAGTTCAGCAAGCTGTTATATCTCCAGGGCTACTGCTACATTTGAAAATGCAGGGAGACAATTAGATGTTAAAAAGAGAAACGGTAGCATTTTTGGTTGTTTTCGTTTCAGGGGTATGTGCCACAGTTCCATTCCTCCTCCAACCCCCCTTGTGAGCCACAGAGTTTCCTGCTATTTATAAGTACAAGTGATCTCAATTAAGGACCTCCGTGAAGGCAGATGGCGGCAGACAGTCATGGCAATAAGAGCGGGAGGAAATTGTCTTTACATTTTCCTCCCTGGTTTCCCTGGCAGAGTTACCATGCTGAAAGCAGACATCATCAAAAACACATACTCCAAAAGCCCTTTTTTTTTACCTCATAAAAAAATGTCACCGCTGTTCTTTCATTCTCCCTTAACTGTGGCCGTTTCCTGCAGACTTTTTGTAGCGATACCCAGTTTTTTTTAACGTCATGGGCCAGAATTGGCCCGCCAGGTTTTCGTGCCACAAATTACGGCTACGCTTGGCGAGCGCCGGATCGAAGGCGCCTCTCCCATCACCGTACATGTCGCAAACAAGCTAATGAAAAACAATAATTACACACTTACGATAAATTATAGGCAAATTCGGAGCCGCGAAGATTTGTGCGGCCTTTGAGATGAAGTGAGGAATAGGATTTCTTTGTATCATTTTGAGCTAGACGAAGCCTGCCAAGGATGGAAACTAATCTCTTAAATTGGAAGGCTCTGAGTCCATCAAAATGTTCCTCACATAAAGCTATAATTAAGTGTCTTGCAAAATATAGGACTGTAAAATGAAACTCATTCCAAAGTCCTACGTTTATGTACTTTTCGTCTCAACAAAGCGAAGTTTGTAGGGATAATACAAAAAAGCACTTGTGCACTTTGTTACATAATTGCTTGCTTAAAATAAATACACAACTCAAAATTATGGTACATTATGGGAAAAATATGGATTTTGAGGAATTTATATAAATGGTGTCTGCATTAGCAAATAATTACAAAATATTTGAAAAATCGAAACTTTAATGGATATTAAACTCTGTTAAGATCGCAATTATACAAATTCTTAAGACATCCTTATTTCCGTGAATCCTCTGTACTAAAGCAATAACAAAAATTACAGTCATTCTGCACTTATTTGTCTAAATAGCACATCACCTGATTAAGAGCTGCAGCCCCGCCCCTTTTCCTCTTACACTCTTTGACTGGGCTTACAGTTACAGTGGCGCCATGCACTTTGTTATCTTCATGGCCTCGCTTACAGCCAAGACCTTAGATCATGTATTCCTGAAGAACTTTGAAGCACCAGTGAGTCTGAAATATCCTGAGAGCATATGGCACTCAGAGTTGTGCGTGACACCCCCCCCCCCCCACCCACACAACCCTCTGCCTCCGGTTCTGATGTGGCCAAATCTGCCTCCTGGTAAGAGACGACCACCGGCCTTGAACCCCACCCCCCCAATCTCAGCAATCACAGCTGACACCACTGTAAACACTAATACGAGAGAGTCTGGCAAGAGTGTTAGGGTGGGGCGGGGGCCAGTCGCATGTATTCTTGATAATCTTCAGAGGCGGTGCCTACATTTTTTTTTTTTTTTACATACATGTTTGGAAAGACATGTGGAACCCGTAAATGAAAACATTCAAAAAAGGTTTCCTATAATTTCATTTATGTGCAATAAACTTATGATGGTGAAATTTACTTTAAGGCATCCAGCTACAGTGCTCAGACTGTTTTATAAATATCAGAGATGTATATAAATATATATACAGGCACATGAAAGGGAGAGACGGTTATTGAAAATGAGCTGGTACTTACATCATGCTCTGCAGTTCAGGAATGAAGCTTATGGCTTTCCCAGAACCCCTTGCTGCACTTGAGGTGGCGCTGCCTGACACGGGACTGGACGCATTGGCGCTCATCTGTCACACACAGACCAAAGAGCGCTCAAGTGACTGCCATACAAAATTTATATTTATATTATAAAAAAAGACCCACAAAATTTGCATTAACAAAACCACTTCATACAAGTGCTTTCAACACATGCTGGAAAGAGCACTTCACCTTAAACCCCAAATCTTTTTTACAGTATTATGATGATGATTATAATTTATTATTTATCATTATTATCATCATATTTAAAAAGGAATGCTAATGTGCTATACAAATGTAGATACATATTAGAGTCAGGATTCGGACGCCTTCCCTGGAATATCATAAGGCACCTTGTGTCACTAAAACTGATCAGCTTGTTATACGTACCAGCGTTGGGGGGGGGGAGGGGGGTGATTCTGACGTGTTTAATGTGTGCTGAGTCCTGCTACTTACTAAAGAAGCCACTTAGGTAAGCCGCCTCACCAAGTACTGGATCACACTCGGTCACAAATCACCACACCCCTCTCCCCCACCCCCCCACCACCCACCCTCCCCAATTTCAAAAGGAGAAAATTATTGCTTTATTTCCATAAATCTGTCCAGTTTTTGAAATATATAGCGCCGGACTTTTGTGACTTGCTTTGCCAAAATCCAGGAAAAACTATTTCAAATTGCAGGCTTTGGTTGGTTTTATGTCAGTATCCAGCATATTACATCCAGATCCCAAACTAAATAAATATTTTTATTTTTTGAGAACCCCAATTAAACAAATGTTATACACAGGGACTCCAAGATGCATATACATTTTAATACAGAAAACACACCTCATTAAAATTCTTAATTAATTCTCAGTGTTTGACACAATGAGTATGTTTTATATGTTTTTTTTTAATCATCATTACCATTGCCAATCATTTTCGGGTACCACTGGCAGAGGATTGCCCTCTACGACAATACTATCTTAAAAGTTTCAAATTTCAACAAAATTTGTAACATTTTATATGCATCAACTTTTTTTATTTTGGATAGATTCTTTTGTTAATTACACACCATACTACTAGAAGTAAACTGAATATTCAAGTCAGTATTCTGTATTAAGGTGTACAGTGATCCCTTGTCTATCGCAGGGGTTGCGTTCCAGAACCCCCCGCAAAAGGTGAAAATCCGCAAAGTAAAAACCATATGTTTATATGGTTATTTTTG
>JAAGVU020000025.1:19277161-19299439 GCA_011763525.2 Mormyrus iriodes
AACTGAGGCAGCATGTACCAGAAATAAAAAGACCCATCGTCCGCAGAAATCCGCGAACCAGCGAAAAATCCGCGATATATATTTAAATATGCTTGTATATAAAATCCGGGATACAGTGAAGCCGCGAATGTCGAGGCGCGATATAGCGAGGAATCACTGTATACTTTTTTAACTCCCCCGCCCATTCCTGACACCTTGTTCTTATTAGAACATGAGAAGCAAAACCATTGTAAAAACCTGGTTCTCCCTTTCTTGAATGATATTTTTTTTTGCACAGACCATGATAGTCTATTTTAATCCAGCCTGAATTCTGAAATGGACTGACTAAGAACTATGTTTTTTTAATGTCACAATGTACATGACCGTCAGAACAAAGGGGTGACTGTATTCAATTTTCCAAAAGCCGTCACTTGCATAAGTCCTCACAGTCAAACTCAGCATTGTATTACAATGATCTTTAGATAATCACTATATTCAGATCCTAATGCGTGCCTGTCTAATCTTTTTTCAACAAAAGGTCAACAGAATCATATGATACAAACATTAATAATAGTATCTTGTACCAAACACTGTCTAAATATACACAGATATTATATCTAAATTTGTTTTTGTTTTTTTTTTTTACCAGTTGCAATAAATTATATCCATTAATTCATCCATCTAATTTCAATAACAACTGGATTATCTTAAGGCCAACAACAAATCATTCAAATGACAGGCAACAAACATTTGAACAGAGACAGATACGTGTTATGTTCGAAGAGACACCTTATAGTTCAAACCATGCAGTTAGGCCTCCTCTTTCATGGGTACCCAATTTCAGTAAAAAAGAACAGGATGCTGTACCACCAGCCCAAATAAAACCAGCGAAACACACACTACTGACCTCTACAGAAACATTTACATTTGGAAATTAAGTTACTTTTTTCGGTTACGCTCCACTGTCTGTATCTGAACATTACCTGTTCCACGACTGTTAGCTCTGTTGAACTGGAAACCACTGCCCCCCTACGGCAAGCCACTTATCTGATTACCAAATCATCTCACATAGGTGGGCACCCAATTTTTGCACAACAAGCAAAACAATAATTGGGACACTCAGTCCCTGCCGCTCCGTGACTCCTACTCCCTGCATCTCCCGAGATCAAAAACATCCTTTGATACTTTGATGCAAGTGTCCCAATTCCCTTTTCTTGGAAATAAAAGGGGAAGTTTCGTGAATGCGGGATGGCACTCAATAAAACACTGAACGTAAAATCTAATAACTGCCTGTAATCGCACATTTGCTGGGTGAAAATTTCAGTTTGAATTGAGAAGGCAGATGGTCACCATATTCATAAAATGAGCTCATGTGACAAGCTGATTACTTCAACATGCAAAGGCTTAAAACAGCACTTAACTTGATTGAGCAGAATAGGGGTGCAGTATCTACTTAGTGCATATTCCTCTATAATTACATACTTTAATGGAGCTTTAACTCTTAATTTTTCTTTCTACAGATGCCAGTTTGCATTAAAAGATGTCATCAACCAATAAGTACCCAATACAGAAGCTAAAACATCTGGTGCCAGCTTATCTTGAAATATCACTTCCTTGAAGACTGATGAATGAAAAAAAGAGAGACAATTACATGACTGAGCTAAAATTCATTTTATAAGTGTAATACATATTTGTTTAATAATTTATCAGTTAAATTCATCTAACCATAACAGCAGTAGGCTTACCTTTAAAACAATCCAATACAACACATAACACTTCCTAAAAAAAATCCTGAGAAAACAATGGACCCCCAATTACCCACTTTTATTTTCACCCTAAGGGAAAAAAAAAATTAAGAAAACGAGTTCCAAATATTTACACATTTCAATAATCCCACCACCTGCTCGTACTAAATATTTACCTGAAAATTCAGATCTGAAATGAATGAATTCAGATCTGAAGAAACTTTTCTGCAGTATCCACATAAAACATTTTAAAATGTTGTCTGAAAAGTAATAAAAATTAAGTATTATTATGAGCGAATTTGTCATTTTGACTGCCAACGTAACATGTTGGAGCCACAAAACTGCTGGATTTTCGATGATGCATCCTTGAAAAACAAACTTTGCTCCGAACGTAAACCGTTACCCTTCACGTTGTTGTTGACTAAATAAGCAGCGGCCCAGAAACTATTCCATAAGTTCGCTTCCGTTGTTAGTTTACCATTTCAAACCTAACCTCTTTTTCATTTTTTCCAATTATCTATGAAAAGAACGCCATCTCATAGCAGTGCTACGTTCATTCAGATTCTTAAGGATGTAATTTGAATTTATTTTACTTCAGATTATATAACTAAGCATACAGCCACCGCCGTTCCAGGACTGGCTGGGCATTACCTGAGTTTTTTCATATTCCTCGGTCTTTTATAGTTCGAGTCACTCTTGTAATTGCCCAGTGCTGTCTGACTAGAAATGTTACAGATCTGTTAACCAAGTATTCAGCGTTTTATATCACTGAAGTGTTAGGTGGCAGTCGAACACTAGCTTGCAATACTGCAATATTATAACAATCTTACCTTAGTCGACACCTCTTAAAAATCTACCCCTGAATCCTGAAACATGCAGAAGCTGCAGCTCTCTGAATGACGTCGATCACGCGGTTGTACGTCCGCCTGCTGGATTTTGTAGTTCATATTCATTACGTAACCATTATTGTCAGCTTCAGAATGCGTGCTCTGTAGTTCCATTTTCTCTGTCGCACATTGAAACACGTAACACCTCTAAAGCGGCGGACTACCCCCGAGCAGTTTGTACTGATATTGCGTGTCTGTGTTACTGTTGAATTGGCTCGAGTCACTGTCAACCATTATTGATGCGCCACAGAAGGTTATGAATATATTTCTCAGAACTGTCTTGCTTAATAATCATAATCGCTTTCTTTCGTTAAAATCCACTGCATGGACTCATCTAATAGTCTATTTTGAAATAGTTTTAGAAATAGTAATAGTAAGTATCGGTAATCAGTGTTAAGCATTTCATAAGAATTTATATTACAAGTAGAATATAGTATATACTATAGTGTATAACGACGACAACAACAACAATTGTTCTAGATATATTTTTTCTTGTGTCTGTATTTTCTGTTGCATTTTCTAACTTATCTGTTATTTTACATAAATAACGCAGCACTTGTGCTACAGCTCACCCATCCGACCAAATGGAAATATTTCTTGTCTTTTCTTGTAAACCAGACTGAGACTAAAGGAAGTGAGTCATTAATTTCTCTTTGCTTCTAGGTTGCTCTAGGCTGCTGTTTCTCTGAGTTCTCGTACTAAAGAGGATTATTCTTTAAACTTTTCAAAAGGATTATAAAATGTATGCTGCAGTAACCTGCCCGTGATATTAATAGAAAACACTTACTTTGTCATTCATTAACTTCAACTGAACTGCCTCACAATGAGAAAAGATCGCAGAAAGTCCGAGTAATACAAGTCTTAAATTAAAAATTCCTGAGCTATTGTACTATAAAAAGTGTTCCCAAAACTCTTACATGTGTTTGTGACTCTTTGGCTGGTTTACGTATACGCTATTCATACGATCTACGACCAGTTTCATTTTTAAAATAATAGAGTAAAGGATACTCCGTTATTTACTTTGACATTTTTATTTAGTAGGAAGTCAAATTTTGTAACTATGATATCAGAAGTAAGATAAGATATTTGATGAGAACTTCTCAGGACAGGCGCACCCTTTATTTATTTTAAATGCACTATGATGACTGCCCTCAGACACCACGTGCTTGCGCCTCATCAGCATAATGATCGCCTAGTACTGTATATATATAAACCACAAAACCAGAGCACTACAAGACCCTGCCTCCAAAGACTAACCACACGCCTTGGACACAAAACATGAGTTTTTTCGCCACCTTCATTCAACCACCCGCAATTCTTCGGATCACTTTTTAACCCTCTACTGAAGGCGCCTTATTTTTTGCGGGGTTGACTACGAAACGATTTCAAGCCGGACAGCATTATGATGTTTACTTTAAAGAGTTTAGAGCGATCTTGTTAATTTGCATAACCTATTGATTCCTCGGAAGAAGTTTTTCTATTATTATTATAATATATATATTTTACTTTATTTTATTTTTTTACATTTTGCTGTAGGCCAATTGGATTCCAGGTGTACAGAGGATATTTCGAAAACTAAATGACTTTCCACAGCAGTTCTGCGCGTAACAGTCAATTGAAAAGTCTGATTTCTTTTTTGGATAAAACAACCGATTAAGTTACCGAAGGCAGAAACCTTTCTGGGGCTATTTTCGGATATCATTTAGAACACCTATTTTAAAATCAGTTTATTTTTGAATTAAGGCGCAAACTGCGTCGGTAGCTTATAAAGCAGCCTTTATATGAATTATGTTTCTCGGAAAGCGAGTACTTCTCACTCGCGTATTGCTGGGTACGACTGAAATGATACACATTCCTTATTTTTGCGCAGTCCTGAAACGCTCTCCTGTTATAGTAAGCGCACGAAAAATTTCTTGCGTCGTCTGCTGGGACTGAGTTCCTCCGCTAAAGAAAAGAGATTTTTTTTTGCAATAATTTCAGTTACTTTACCTTTACTAATATATAGTGTTGTGATGCGCATTCCTGTAGATCCCAGCACCAGCCGGAGGTTCAGTCCCCCGTCTAGTAGTCTTCAGCCGATCCCTGGAAAAATGAACGATTTGAGCACTGCTACAGGGCAGCAAGAGGCGATTCCAGCTATGCCCAGACTCCGGCCGCATGATAATCGCACTATGGTGGAAATCATCGCCGATCACCCAGCAGAACTTGTCCGGACTGACAGCCCTAATTTCCTTTGCTCCGTCCTGCCATCTCACTGGAGGTGTAATAAAACACTGCCCGTAGCCTTCAAGGTAAGCTGTTTACTGTTCATTTCGAGGTAGACACTGATGTCCTGCCTATTCAGCAAACATACCCACATTTTTATTTTTTGAATAAAATTCTGAATGCTAACCTATGTTGTGTTATGTTCAATCTGATTGTGTTTTTAGAAACTTTTCTTCTTTTTTGTTTACTGTAAATGACCGCTCTGTAACATATTTCATGACTTTAGGTGCGACTTTTAATTAGGAGTTTGAATGAAATGCATGCCACACAAAGGTGCCCGGTTAGCTTTAATGCAGGTAAATGCATAGTCCGTGTTTAAAAATAGAAGTCCTACTTCACATGCCTACCGCAATGTTGGGACACCTGAAATCCGAGTAAGCCGCGCTATTCATAGCTACGATCACATGCATCTTTAATAATTTGCACACGGGTGACTAAATAATAGAAAAACTGGTACTATTATTACAAGCAAAACACAAATGCGCGTCTTGTTTTCACAGCTAGATTGCTATTGAATAACTGAAGGGGTGATGTCTAGAAGGCTGTGTTTGAAACTTTTTTTACTTGGACGGAGCAGTCCTCATGAGCTTGCATGTGATAAATTAATCAAGTACGGCTGTTGAATGTGCCTTTGTGATGTACATATAAATTAACAATAATGAAAAGCTTTAGTGTAAAAATGGTAAATCGCATTACGTCTTTGAACGAAGAATTAGCCCTGGGCAATGTACTGTAAGTTATAGGTTATAAAATGAATGGATACATAGGCCTATTAAATAAATATACATAATTTAATTAATTTGTTTTACATATGTGTTTAGTTCGTCCTATAGGCCTTCATTTTATATACTTATATAGGCCTACTTGTATTCAGAATATACTCGAGGCAAACACCTTTTCTGACTGTTTTCTGTGTACTGAGGAGAGGATTATAAACAATTTGAACGTGGATAGTAATGGTGAATTTTAATGGAACTTGGAGTGTTTCTGCGGTATCAACCATGAATTTGGCATTCTTTTGTAAATCATGCAGAGAAATCTTTCCTGTTTTCATCTGTGCTTTTGTAGTGAATAGAAATGCAAATTGTGTTTTATGGTGAACAACAGGGTGAATATCCCGTAAATGCGTTTTAACGTTAAATTTGTTTACAAAATAGGCTCCATTCCGGAAAATTGCGTAAAAAGATCAGTGAAGACTATTACAAGGGTCTTGAGGGACCTAAAAAAAACTTTGAACCAGAAGCCTGTTGACCCAAGCCGAATTCCACTGGGACCATTTTAGTCTTATGAACAAGATACCGCCTCGTAATTGCTGTAGTAATTGCTTGATGTAAAGTATGAATAAACATTGTAAGCTTGACTAGTCACCAACACCTATTTGACAGAGTATTAATAATAATTAAAGGGTCTTTGACTGCATTTTTGTTCATCTGAATTATTAAATGACTTAGCTTGCTGGTTTGTGTCTTACATATCTTTTACAGCTCTGTGTTATGGATCTGCATTGTGTGAAACTCAAAACCTATTCTTTATGCTATTGCATCGTTCATCTGCTATATATATAATAAATAAAAAAATATATAATCTCCGTTTTGTATTTCTATATAATCTTTCATGCTGTCTTTCCTGTATAAGTGTGTATAAGATTTTTAAGGGGTTTCAGCAACATAATAATGTGTAAAATGTGTGTTATTTATAAAACGTCTAAATTCATTATGAGTTTTCTTTTGTATGTGATATTTACGTCTTCATGCACCAAACATGAGTTTCAAAGTTAGCCAGTAAGTAATTTTTTATTTTATTTTTTTGCGGCATCCACTTTAACAAAGTCATAACAGTGTGTGTTGTCCACTTGGTGTAAGATACACCTTAAAACAGCTGAGCCAAATTCATGTGCGTGTGTGTGTGTGTGTGTGTTGATCTTTTTTCATGCTTTATGTACACCTTTTTGTTAAGGTTGTGGCTCTGGGAGAGGTTCCGGATGGAACAGTTGTAACTGTAATGGCTGGAAATGATGAAAACTACTCAGCGGAGCTTCGAAATGCCTCAGCTGTCATGAAGAACCAAGTGGCCCGTTTCAATGACCTCAGGTTTGTGGGGCGGAGTGGAAGAGGTAGGTGCTTAATCCATTTTGTGATCATGGATCAGTTATTGGGGCTCCACACATAAGCCGTTTTGGGAGTTTCATTGAGCTTCAAGTCTGATTTTACACAATGCCAACATACGAATAGCTATAGAAATATATGTTCATTCAAATATATTAATTTGGTGTTATCTGCACATTGGCTAAATCCATTGAAGTTATATATTTGTTTTTCTTTTTCTTATTGATTAATAAATATGCCTTTTTGTTAAACAAAATTGTATTACTGCAATGTTGCAGTTATTTTTGGACAAAAAAAACAATAAAGATGAATTTTCAATGTTATATTTACATACAATAGAAATAACTTTGAATTAGCACAACATATTTCTCCCCAGACATAGTATGAAAAATACTAGATTCTAAAGAATGATTATAAACTGAGTAGAAACAATGTTTACGTATAATCTAATAATTTGAAGTGAAATACACAGGTTGCACAATACAACTGTAACCCCCTCTTCAGGCTTTTCATTGTTCTGTTCAGGCATCAAAGATGTTACCCCCATGCCTGTAACTTCAAAGTTAAAACCTTCGGAAAATTGAAGCCTCGGGGATATAATAGTATATTACCGACTGTATTAGGTTTCTCAATGCAGCAGTTTAAGCAGTGTTATGTTACATAAAATTAGCTATCGCTTGACCTGATTATCTGCAAATGTATAGTTACATATCTTTTTTTGGGAGAGTATTATGGAGTGAATGCTATAGAATGAAACGTAAGCATGAATATCATGTTTATATATATTGTATAGGAGTTGAGTCGAATTGTCTTGGTACAACTATGTAAGTGTTGATTTCATATTAAAAAAGCAAAATTTTTAGCCATTTATGCACCTGCAGCTTACCATTATTCTTCCGATATACATACTGCTCACGCCTTTTTGTAGCATTGGCATATGGTAAGTTGGGATGGAAGGATTTGAGACGTTGCTGTAGAATACAAGGAATGGTGTTATAAGTGTATGTAGTACTTTTTTTGTGAGCAGCAGTACGGCTACTGTGCCTTACGTGCCTGTACTATCTCGGGAAGAAATTATGTTATAAATTTAGAGGGCTGGAGCGTACAAGCTAGTTAAAAGTGACCTTTTAAGCAGTATTTTACCATTATCATTTATACAGCTTACGTATACTTATATATATTATGCATACTTGCCTTTGTTTACTTATGATGGTATTGAGTATGTATTGGCATCAGTCTCTGTGCCACACAGGAATATACCATATAAAGGGCTATATGGCCCCTAAAACGAAATGGCCTGATACCTCCAAAACATCGCATTGTGATGAAATCATCTCCTTAATTTAGTTTATTGGTTATGGTTAAAGTAGTTCTAAATTCATATTCCAAAAGTGCTACTGGCCCTTTAAGTGGCACACAAATCCCTGGTTTGTACCTTAAAGTAACTAAGCAGTTCTATAAACAGGTTCTTAATGTCAGTCCCATTTTCCCTGGATACAAGCTAAGCACATAAATAGATGCATCAGATCATTTGCTATTTGGATATGTATATATAGTGATATCCAAATAGCTCTATGTATATATAGAACTAGACCTGAAATTTTCCTCTAAATCAAGCAACCCTTTTAGCATGAGGGGAAGTCCCAACCTCTCTTTACTGGCATTATCTAGATCCTAATTATCCAACCTTGTGTCATTTTATATTAAACCTGATAACCTTATAACATTATATTCATTTGAAAGAAACATAAGTTTGTTAAAAGGCATTTAAAGCTAGATCTATTTAGATTTTCAAGGCTATGCCCTTCAGTCATCTAATAACAGTAACTGTAACGTAACTGTTAAGACTCTCTATCTATTAAGGTTGGTTACAGACCACAGCTGCAAAAGATGGGTATGGACAGCTGGCCTAATGAAATACCATCCATTTTTATAATGCATTACTTGGTCAAAATCATGGCTCATAAAATATCGCACAATGACTGAAGCGGTGAAGCCAACAAATGTTGGAACAGGAATAACTAAAGAGCAACAGTAAGCAGAATCTTTGAAACTGTTACCTCAGTTACAACAAAAACAGCACTTTAAACTTTACTTATGCACCTTATTACGATACCTTCTATTCCATAAATTAAGGATCTCTTAATATTTTACCAGGTTTTCTTTTATGCAGTTTTCCAAAACGAATAAGTCTTATCCATATCCAAATGCGTATCAAAATAAAAGCGCACACGGTATACAATTATCTCACGTGCGTGTGTGTGTAGTTAGTGGCAGTCTTTAAATAACTTTTCGCTTACATTTTCACTTACCTACAGCATGCAGTAAACATAAGTAGGATAACAAAGGTAGACTCGGTTCACACATAAAGGTATAAATCAGGTGAACGAAGTCAACAGTAAACAACAGCCAGTCATCAATCAAAAATTGCTGCAGTCTGCTTTAGTGACTCTATAGCCTGTCAGCAAAAATAATTAATTCTGCATGTGCAGATGGTGTTTATGCATACAGGAGATAAAGAATGACTCTTTTGATATGAGAGCTGTTATGTCCAAAACTGATCCACCCACTCTCTGTGATCCCAAGCTCTCCATTACTCTCCGAGCCTTTGAAGGCAGCTGTATATGTAGAATCCCAGGCAGTGTGATGCCAGAGGCAGGACGGGCAAAGGGAGCTCAGTCCTGACTTGTTTCCCGACTTGATGTGTCAGATCCTTGGAACTGAGTCACGCGTTGCAGAGTTAAAGAACACTCACGTTCCCCTGCCCTCTCCCGGCAGTTCCCGGAATTCAGAACCCAGAATGCTCAGCAGTACCAAAATGCTAGCATTATGGACCTGTTGCAACAAAATACTCTTTTATTATTTTTATTCCCAAATCTCCTTGGGATATAATTTTCCAAAAAAAGGTCTTTGAAAGTTGAAACAATAACTAGCTATAAAACTATTAATTTAGCTTTAGTTTGTTTAGTGCCAGTACTTTGAACCTTTGCCAGTGATTCACTAAACAATTAAATACCAGGAATAATTCTATTTAGACACCACAAATAACTCAGAATACTGCATTCCCAAGAGGGAAGGGGCTTATACTAAGGGACTATTGTTTTTCATGCTAGACAGGTTTGCTGTTCAAATGAACTGTAGCAATTAAAAGAGGCATTTTAACATTACTGATCTCCCTGAATGTTATTGGCACCACATAATAAGATCAGAATAGCCCTGCATGCAAACTATTTTTCCAGTGAAGAGCAGGGTCATTGTAACACTTTAGGCTTAGAGCCATATGACAAGAAGACTAAATGTATTCTGCCGATTGAAAAACTAGCCCACGACAAACAGCAATCAGCTACACTCAGACATTTTTATGAATCTTATGGCAATTGGTCATAATACTATTTTGAGACTATAGCTATAAAAATGTGTTAAAAGTCACCAATGTTGCTTCTGGCTGACAGGGATGTTGCACGGTTACATTCAGAAAATGTTAGTGCGGTTGTGTTTAATAAGAACTTCGCAAGCTACACCGGTCGTATTACCGTTATCAAAAATGAAGTTACTCAGGCTCTGAAGATTGCCCTGTTAGGTTGGTTACTTTGAGTCAAGATGGTGACAGGCAAGAGGTACAGTCACAGTCCGGTATGCACAGCTAAGCCGGCTGACAGACAGGCTAAGATGTGTGGGGCTGGTCGTTTCACTGAGTCACGGCGTCCGCCCACCTTTTCCTGTCTCTGGAAGCGATTACGGCCCCGAGCATGGGACACGGCCGACCATCCGCATACTTTACCGATTAGCACAGTTGCTGAGTAAGCTGCCCCACCAAGTTATCAAAAGGTCCTAGGCACTATACCCAATTTAACCCAATGTACATCATCGTACGAGCAACGCAGCTGCAGACAAAAGAACATGTAGCATTCCTAGACCTGAATGGACACAGAAGATACATCATCTAAAATATATTTTTGATGATTACATTTAATAACAATTGTGGACACAGACATGCCATGGATGGGTGTAACTTTATTTAAGTTTTAGTCTCTGTGACAATTAGATTAGTACCCATGGTTTATAAGACATATGGCTCGCTTACTGTAATCGGACACTGTGATTATAAAAGGGTTCCACCCACACGAGACAAGGTTAACCCAGGAGAAGCTGAAACCAACGCAAGTGCTTGTTTTTTGCTTACTCCACGTCTCAAATTTGTTTATCGTTATCAACGCTACAGTCCAGCTGATCCCACACTAAAGCAGCGTGCAAACTGGCTGTATTATTGTTATGCTCTTTTTAATGTTTGATTAAGGCACAACTGCTATTTGCCAAAGCTATTGGTCTCAAGCTTGAAAGACTCACATACGCAGCAAGTATTTGTTTTATGATGCAATAATATGTAAAAATGTAAGCTGACTGGGCAGGTATAGATGCTTTGGAGTTGTTTTCAGGAACGGGTTTGATTGGGCAGATAATAAGCTCTTCCTTTTATTGTATGTCCTTTACAGATGGAAAATTAAAAAACTAAAACAAATCCCAAATATGGTTCCCTACTGGCACTATAACAGTAATAATACTGTCATTATCACTATGCAGTCACTACAGTATGCTACATTAAATGTGCTGTAAAATACTTTCTAGCTCCTTCTCTCCTCAAGTGATATGATTCCTTCTTGTGTGTCTGTAGGATTCTCATGACACTGTTATTGCATGGAATAGGATGCAGTGGAGTTAAATATGCACTGCACATACAGTGCTCATTCCTCTGTACATTAACAATTACTAGCTGTTTTTTTCTCAGTGCCGCTGAGTATAGCTGTAATATGGTCTTCAACCTCTGTGTTTACAGGGAAGAGCTTCACTCTGACAATCACAGTGTTCACAAACCCACCACAGGTGGCGACCTACCACAGAGCCATTAAAGTCACAGTGGACGGTCCACGTGAGCCGAGAAGTGAGTAACACCACCCCCCCCCCCCCCACCGCCACACAATCAATTGTGTCATTTAATATTAACAGCAAAGTGTTATTCTTACTGCATTGTTCACATAGGGGCGGATTGGGGATTGGAGAGCTGGGAATGCCTATTACGATAACGCTCTGTATCATTTTTTTGCGTGATGAAATGTGGGAACTGAAAACAACGTAAGCCATTCCATTTGGCAACAGAACGCGGGGGGCAAATGGTGCCATGAGTGACTGTTGAGGTCTAGCATGTTAGCGCACATAGCTTGATTAAGAGCCGCCCGGATCTAGGCGGCCATTCTCCCTCCGTAACATGTGCCGTTTGTCACTGAACTTGTATGATTTGCAAATAAAACAAAGACCAAAAAAAAAATAATTATAATAATGAAAAGGCTCATTGTGAAACATGATGCATAAACTACATTACACACCCTTGGAGATGGAGATGCCAACAGAATGTGATTTGTTAAGCCCTTGATTCTTCCTTAATCGGTTTCTTTCGGGTTTTTGACTCCACTGGTCCACTTAGGTCAGGGGTGGGCAATCTTATCCACAAAGGGCCAGTGTGTATGCAGGTTTTTGGGATAATTTTTAGGTCAGCTGTTCAAACCCAGGTGTGAGGACTCATCAGCCAATCAGTCCTCTAATTAGTAATCTAATTAGGCAGTTGCAGTGAAAACCTACATACACAGAGGCCCTTTGCGGATAAGATGCTGAAGGTGGTGCTGATGGTACCAAATGTTGAGACTTTCTACCCAGAGGTGCCTGCTAGGTATACCGCAAGGTGCTCACAGCCCCCCCCCCCTTTCTCTCCATACTTTCTTCAATATTCTTCTATAATTCCTTGCTGTCTGGCCTAATGTATTACATTCTGCTTCCAGATTATCCGATGATTTTTTCATTAGATCGGTAATTAGTCATTCTTCAGAGATTACATTTTTCCTGACAACATTTCTGAAATGTCTCTTAGTGAAACATCATAACAAAAATGCCACAAATGTGCATCAGCAACTGCATCCTGTTCATAGTCCCATGTTTTGCAACTAAATGTCACACCACCTCATACTGTAATGTGGCATCAACACATTTTGCATATCTGCTTTGTGAACCGGGTAGCTTATGATGTTCTCATACATTCTTCGTCATTTGTCATACAACGATGGCAAACATTCTGTGTATCAAATTGGAACTGTCAATGTTTACCCTGAAACACAGTATTAACTGAAAATAAGGTCACGAACATATGAAAAAGATTCTGCGTGGTATGCTTGCGATCAGAAGGGAAATGACACTCACAACTTCATACACCCACTGACATAAATATATTTTTAAAATTACTTAGCGTTATCTGTGGATCTGTGTATTAATGGGATTTTATCTTAAAGCTTGCAGGCTAGGTGTCAAATTAAGACAATGCATACTTGTCTTTTAGATTTATAGCCTATGATATTAGCTAAATATTGATTTTAGCCAGGAAGGCCTCAGTTTTTTGCTTTGGTACACTTTGAAGCGTTTGTATGTGTAAATATGTGCGTTGAAAGCCTAATCCTCACTCCTACAGGGGGAAGAGTTTATGTAAATAAAAAATAACAAATCATTCAGACTATGACCTCAATATGTTGATAAGAAGGGGCTAATGATTCGCAACAAATATTTAAGAAACAGTAGGCAAGTTGAAAATATGTATGAAAATATTATGGCATTCCAAGACTCATGTATCAGGAGTTCCAGCCTCCTACAGTATCACCTGAATTCTCTTGTGAGTCCTTTTTTGGAAATGTTTCACATTAAGTGCACCTTCATAATGCATTTATTATCCATTCATAGAACATTCGGTGCACCTTTATAATGCATTCATAGAACATTCATAAGCAGCATCTACTGAAAGTATACCATAACATCCTAACATGACTTAATACAGGGGTGGGCAATCTTATCCACAAAGGGCCAGTGTGTATGTAGGTTTTTGGGATAAGCTTTAGGGCAGCTGTTCAAACCAAGGTGTGAGGACTCTTCAGCCAGTCAGTCCTCTAATTAGTAATCTAATTAGGGAGTTGCAACGAAAACCCACATACACAACGGCCCTTTCTGGATAAGATTGCCCACCCCAGCCTTAACAGCTGCAATATACATTAATAACAAAAATGATACGATTACACAATTATAATGTTTGTTATTGGCATATAATGTTTGTTATTAATGTATATTAAAGTGGTTAAGGTATGTTAGAATGTTGAGGTATACTTATACGTTACTTGTGAATGTTCCTTGAATGCGTTATGAAGGTGTATTGAATGTTCTACAAATACATTATAAAGTCATTATGAAGATGCAGTTAATGTAAAGCCTTTCTTCGAATTACTTTGATCTTAGGCAGATGCTGTTGATCTTTATGTAGCTCATGTGACTAAGTTTAATGCTCTTAAGTAGGGATGCACCGATACCGGTATGGAGTATCGGGCCGATACTACGCTCACATGCTGGTATGTGTACTCCACCAACATTTCCCAATACCTACAACCGATACCACGTGGTAAATATGATGTAGTTGCGTTAAGTCAGCATGCAGAGGAACTGTTGAAGCAATTACTGCCAAAAAATGCAATACTAGTAACCTAATAAAACACTTAAGACACCAGAATTTACTAAGGCTAGCAGCAGCTGTGAATCACTGTAACCAACTTTAAATGAGGGACTACAGAAGCAACAGTTACAGAATACAGAATATATTATACAGAGTTACATAACAATTTTCTGAATGTTACAAACAGTTTCTGAATGTTACTAAAAATGGATCGAAACAGGTATCAGTACTCAGTATCGGTGAGTACTGAAAAATAAGTACTCGGTACTTGTACTCAGTCTAAAAAAACTGGTATTGGTGCATCCCTACTCTTAAGGAGACAATACCCACAAAGTGAACAAATTGCATAGTTGATTAAGTTTTTTTACAGCTAGTGCTAATTCGCTCCATACATATACACAGTATTCAGCTATGTTTCATCAAAATACAAGGTGGATATTAATTTTGTCCCTCTGTATCTGCCTTTAGTTTACAGTTGTTTTGTAATTATCTTTCGTTTACCTTACCATCTATTGTTTTGTATGTTCATACAATAAATGGAAAGGTCAAACAATAGCTTTATGCACATACTGTATATTCTTGAGTCAAACAGATAGTATTCTGCTGTTACAAGTGTGCTGATATCACCTAGAAAATGTCTGATGTCTCTTCATAAAGTAAAAGTCTTGGCAATCATACGGTTATTTATGGCAACATAAGAGATACGTAGAAATATGGCTGCATTGTCATCGTCAGTGTTATGGTGTGGGGAAGTCAAGCACATTTTGTCCTTGTTGAAATAATCCATCTACATATACATCTATTGCTTTTCTGTGTTCCATGTGTACTGTGTGTTAGTCAAACCGCAAATATTCTCTTTAAAATTAAAAACATCCAGGGAAAACAGACATAGAAGAGAATGATACGTCGCTGCTAATTTGCAGTGATGATATTTTTTAATTGTTGCTGTATCCTTTTATTGTAGTACAAAGTCTTTGGGAGGTTTGGAATCAAATGTTAACAAAAACATAAAAATCAGTAACTGGCTGAGGATGATGGTCAGAGGAGGGGGAATCCATATGGAGAATGTAGGTAAATAATAAATTCATATGATTTTATTAGAAGAACAGAAGGGCGTCCATGATGTCGGTGAATGAAAAAAGTGGATTTATGGTGTTAAAAAATCTGTTCCCTTCCCACTTCCCAGTCAGAAATTACGGCCTTCTCCACCCAATAGACCATGAAAATATTGTTCCAAACTTACACTGCCTATCGTAGAACTACCATCAGCTCATTTTAATGGGGCATATACGAACAGGAATAAAAAGCTTTACGATATTGCTTCATGCCAACTGGTCTGGCGACGACCTATTCCCAGATGTTTCTTATTCATAAAATATATTTGCCTTTGCCATTTTTGGCTCCCGAATCAATGCTATCACATCACAAACAACTTCTTCTTCTCTCCATAAACACATCTGGCACTAGGAGCTGGAGTCACTTCATTCTAGTCCAAGCTCATCCTTCATTACTGGATTAAAGGGATCCAGTGGAATCACTGATATTCCCTGCTTTTGATCTAGCCCGCTTCTGATTCATCATCTGGCGGAAGACTTTCCAAACACCCACATCGCTCAATGGGTATCCCTTCTATTTAATACGTTGTTGTCGCCGCTATGTTTCAGCAGAGATATCCAAACCGTTGAGCCGGCCAGTGGACGCACTGGCAGATAAATTGGGTAAATTACCAGACGTAAACACTAAAACTAACGGAAGATTTAAAAAAATGTCAGCTCTCGGCATCCTGTGCCCAAACCTCCCTGTTCTTCTGTTGCCGTTACTAGGAACCAGGCAGGTGGCCAAGCAGGAAATGACACATACAGAGGCATCTGCGTTGTGCAACCTCCTGCGAGCCTGCTGTGAGGCTGCTACTGCCTGTTTACGCATTCCTTCGGACTGAATACAGGGCTGCGAGTGTGTGTGCCCAGATGATCTCAGAAAAACAAACTAAAGCTATCATCCCCTGAATCAAAAGGGCTTGTATATGTTTTATAATGGTATAATCTCCTTTTGTTGTTCCTCTCTTCGTTTATAGCACATCTTGTTCTGGATTTAAACAGTAATTTATTAATGTAGGGTGAGTGTAGAAGCCCAACTAATTTATCCCAGAAATAAGTCCATCCTCATGCCAGTACAGTCATACAGTAGTCAGTTTCTCTCAGATCACAGATGGATTAGCGCATAGGGCCAGACAGATTTGGCAAATTTTGCAGCTGTTTTGTTAGGCAGTTTTTCCCAGTGAAAGCCTTATATACTAACCTGGGTGTTATTGGTCATGAAGACGTTAACAAGTGCTGAGGTCCGTAACTGTCTGCACACTGAATCTGAATTATTGATTTACATATACACGGTACTGTGCAAAAGTCTTAGGCAGTCAGAGAAAATGATGTTAAAATGATCTTAACGTTGGTGTAAAACTATGATATTATGTCTGTAAAAGTGTGTCAGTTTAAACATTTCCAAACCTCTCCTAAAATCACCCCAGTATTTGCAGCAACCCAAAATACCCATGCATATTTGAATCAACTGCTAGTACACCTCGTATTAATTAAGTGAGCTTGTGATAATATTTAACAAATACATGGAATGGCTGAGGTTCCCCTGAGGAGAGGTTTGGCAAATGAAGTGGTGTTCATCTAGCCATCCAAAAAGAAGTCAGAAACTTTTTGGAGAACAGAAGAAATTCCCATTGCTCTTAATTTTCATGTATGTCCTAATGTTAAATTATGTTTTTTGTTCTGAGCAAATATACACTTATTACCAAGACATATAGCTTTAATCATTTAAACTTTGACTGCCTAAGACTTTTTCACAGTGCTGTATCTTTTTCATGTACCCTGGCTAGAACATTATTCTCATCAGACTTACTGCCACAGTCTTATTTTAAATATATTATCCATCCATCCATCCATCTTCTAACCAGTTATCTTGACCAGGGGTGTGGATGGGTCTGGAGCCTTTCCTAGCTAGCAAAGGGCAGAAGGCTGGGGTGCACCCTTTGTTGAATGTCGAATGGAACAAAGTCAGAGTTCAGAGCGGAAATCCAGGCAACACCGATTATTGATTGTTATTCTGTTAAATAAATCTTGGTGAGACAAAAGATAAGATTTAGGCTCTGTTCAGGATGAGAGTAAGCTCCTGTTCAGGTTTAAGAGCGAGTGAGTTTTCGGAGATGCACCAACAACCTGCACTATTACATTAGCTTGATGAGAGGCCAAGACACTGAAGATAGCCCAGGCCAGACTTCCATGACCATTTATTTTTAGGTCAGTGGTTGTCAAGTAACATATTCTGCTTGGTAACAGTTCTCAGTTCAGGAGGTGCACTGCTTACTGGATTGTTTCTAAGTGAGCATTCTCACATGTACGCTCAGCTGGAATACAAAGCATACTTTTTCTCTTTTATGCGGCTAGTTCGCTTAGCAATCAGTGATAAAATATTGCTTTTTTTGTAATCTCAGAGATTAGATTTCCACTTTCATTTATGTTCCCTAAATAAGCCTCAGAATGCAACTGCTCTTCTCATACGTGGCAAGGAAAAGTTATGCTGTCAATATATATATATATATTTTTTTTTTTGCCTTGGTGCAACTGAATATCTCCTGTCTCATCGGTTGCCGCATGCATTTGGCATAAAACAGCTTTTGCATTGCTTCCTTGCCTCTGAAAAAAGAGAAAGAAAAAAACTAAAGCTATGTGGAGTGAATCTATATACTCGTATTTTGCCAGAATGCATAAACAGTGTCAGCTTTCCTAGTCTTTGCCATTTCTAGCACAAGGAGGAATTGTTTTCCTTTGTCACTGTGCAGTAAATGAAAGCCCTGATTATATGTGGTATGACACTACAGGGGAAATCTGGTTTCATGCTGATGTCATTAGCTAAGCATTAATAGGGGTTTTTTAATTAATAGATAGGGGTGGGGTACTTGCATGCAAATACATTGCAACATTGCAAGCAAAAGATTAGTGTCAGAGGACACAGGCACAAAAAAATATATATTTGTGTTGCAGCTAATTTAATCACCTAACACACCCACACACTCACACCCATTTCTCTATTGCGTTATACCGAAAAAAACTTTTGTTTGCCAAACACCATTTCAAAATTTTATTTGTAAATACAGATGCTTAAACATAAACCACTGACGTCACAAAGGAATTTGTTTAATTTTATATATTATTTCACATTTAGTTCAGAAGATAGCTGCAAAAATCCTTTTGTTTGTTTTGTGATAAAAATGCAGCCTTCATTCATTTCTTTCGTAAGTATCATAAAGGAATCATAAGTATCATCGGGGAATTTCCATGTTTTTGCTCCTCATCCGTCTGTATATCAGAATCAGAAAACGTTTTTTATTCTGGAGGAAATAGCTTATCCCACTGCATTCTTTTTTTTCTCTTTTCAGTTTATGAATAAGCAAAATGTAAAATGTAACTTTAACAAGTAAATACAATATTTGCATTCCATCTAAACTGGGTTGAAACAAATGTGCCAGATAGTGTTGAATATTAGCCATTATCAGGCTGTCAGTAATATAACCACATTATTATTATTATTATTATTATTATTATTATTATTATTATCATAATCAACATTATTATTATGTTGTGTTTTATTTTGATGGCACTTTTACTGTTACAGTGTTGTACAGTGCTTTGTGACCTCTTGTCTGTGAAAGGCGCTTCACAAATACATTTTATTTACTATTTTGCTTACTATTACTTACTATTATTATTAATATTACTACTCCTACTACTAAATTCCAGGGCCAGATAATGTATGCATATGGCTAAGGAATAGAATAGAATAGAATAGAAAATCCAATGATTTTAGTCCTAAACAAAAAGTCAACAAAATAATTGAGTGAAAGTATATTCATAAAACATAAATACATGAACATCTCAAACTCCCGTTTGGAAATCAAAATTAAAGTAAAACTCATTTTGGAAAATGGGTCTTCCATGGGTACTCCAGGAAAGAAAGGTTTCCTATCTGTACGACAGGAGTTTGTCTTGGAAGGGGCAGTGGATTCGTGAAGCTGTGGCTGCTGTGTGTGCCCCCTCCTGGCCGGATTTAGCTTTCTAATGCCTGGGACACGCAGACCACACAGGATTCTGGCTGGAGGCCACAGTCCGTCTCTGCCTCTCTCACTCCCTCCCTCCCTACCTCTCTCTCGCACTCTCTCTTTCTCTCTCTCTCTCTCTCCTTCACTCACCTTCCTCGTCTTTAGACCCCCCCAGTAGTTGATGAGTGCCTCCTCTTCTCGCATTTTCAATCCCTCATGTATCATATAACAGTGCTATACAGAAAAATTCAGGCGGTTCACTGTTTCACTTCATTCCTCTGTGACCAGTAAACCGATAAATCAGAGGCTTTGGACGGTTACCTTATTCATGTATCTTTGTTTATAAATTGTTTTATTAGTATGTTACTATGGTATTTTCACTTCCAGCATAGTAATATGAAAGGACTGCTACTTTGTCCCTGTCAAGGCATTGCAATTTAGGTCACGTGATGCTTCACGTTTCACATTTATCGGCAAGTACCACGTTTATTGTGAACTGTGCGAGCTGTGTGCATATCAGAATTCGAACCTGTCCCCTGATTTGGCTTTGAACGCTAATGTGATCTGGATCAACACCTGGTCTAGCCATAACACGTCTGATGCTTGTGTTATGGTTATAGTTCAGTTACGATTGCATTAGCCCTCATGCCACCCACTCAGAATGAGGCTGTAACTTTGCAGGCTTCTCTGACTGTCCTTAAAACTTTATTAAACATTTCATTCATGTGAAGTCTCCCGAAATGAATATTTTTGCATTAGAATGTATGCGAATGTGAAATTAAACTTCATAATATAGGTCTAATGAACATCCTTTGGCAATGACCAGTAACTTTACACTTGTGACACTTTACTCAAAAAGTGTGACATATTGCACACTTCTTCTAGTTGCATGTTTCTTGACAGGGATATACGGTAATACACAGTGTAACGGGACTCGCATTATCTCATATCATTATCTCGTAGTATCTTGTATTATATTCCCAGTTCCATAATGACTGAATATTATAAATCTGCTGTATAAATCTACTGTAGTGTCTCCAGATTTAGATGTCTCAGACGAGATAATTTAGTATGTCCTGTGGAAACATGCCTCATTATATTTTTAGTTACTTAAAGAACGAAATGTGCAATCTGCATATTTTTGGTGTTAATGACTCTTTTGCATATTGTCTTACTAAGTATCAATTAGTATCTCAAAATTTTATAGGTGTAATGTTTCATTTGTTTGTCACACAGACTGGCATATGTATGATGGGTTTTTATTCCGTTGTGAATAGGTATTTTTTATGGTTTTTTGAGGAAAGATGGAGAAGCAAATTTTTACTGTATTGGCATGGTCAGGGCAGCTATAGATAAGAGGATTTCTACCCTGTATTTTCTCAGTCTTTCGAAAGCAATATAGAATATATACCTATATCCTGTTACCTGAGTGTAATGGATTCCTCAGAAACCTGTCAAAGCGCAGGATGCAGTACAGGGTAGCTATTTCCATTATTTCTTATGGGAGAAATTTTAATCCTTTCTAGGCCCATCCAGGAAACATTTAATCCCTCAAAAATATCCTTAAAACTCAAAAATACCTATTTCATTTTACATGATAAAGAACCGGTTGAATACAAATGATTTAATTACTGAACAGTTAACGAGGTCATAAATAGGGGGTTCAAGATTCAAGATCGTTTGTTTGTCGTATGCAGGTTATGCAGTGAGATGTATTAGTCGCTCCTGGGCTGTGCAGTAAAAAGATGAAATAGAGGACGAAGAGGCAGCAATCAGATTTTAAAATTAAAAAAAAAACATCATTAGACTAAGGCAACCCGGAAGATAAATAACATTTAAAAAAAATATGAAAAATCGATTTAAACATTTTTAAAAAGTATATAGAAGGAATTAGAGGCTGGACTATGTTACATATGTGGGATAATGTGCATGGACAATGAAGCAACAATGGGCATTGTTTACAGTGATGTATGTAGTGCCAACACCAAAAATGAGCAACATACACAGTGGCACTGTGCGTGTTAGGATCCAGTTTGTGTGTTTATGCGCAGTGTTATTTCTTCCAGTGCCATGCATTATGTTTCATGATAATAGCAACACAGATTTAGTAGTAAGGATAAAAAAGAATAAAAAAACTGAACGCAACATGAAAAAGAAATAATTATTAGATTTGGCTACTGTAATGGACTGTAACTTTTACTGATTTTTACTGGGAATTAGTACGCGCGTGAACTCGCTTGAAATCCTGATACTCCTTAGCTCTGATACACGATATGGGTATTAATATATACGGCCTGATTAGGTGGCAAGTCGGTGTATCTAAAACCAAATAGCAGTATTTACAGAAACCAAGTATAACTTTCCTTCTGAAACCTCTCTTTCATGGGGATTTCTGTAAAAAGACCCATTATTAAATTATTAAACAGTCATTACTCATTCACCGAGTAAAGACCATACACCCACTGCTAAAGCCACACACACTAATCACGGCTAAAATTAAATGCACTATATATTGCAGTTAATAATTTTTAGCTTTGAAACAAAAGCACATAATTAAAAAGTTAAAAACTGGAGAGTTTTTTATGGGGGGGGGGGGTCAATATATTAAAATATAAAGGTCTGTTTGTTCTTGGGGGGTGGGGGGGGGGGTTTTTTTATT